>CM053790.1:325224950-325684950 GCA_028749045.1 Cupressus sempervirens
TCTCGAGAAAAAGTTTAACAACTTAGCAAAGATCAAGGATAATGGAGATATTCGAACTTAATAAGGCAATTGACAATAAAAAATTGGATCTAGAAATGGCCATTGCACAACTCAAGAAAGCTAAGGAGAAACTTTCCCAATCTCTAAAAAAGAAGAAAGGAAATTGCAAATTAGATGAGTGATCATCAATACATTAAAGAGAGAATTGATGATTTTTTCCCTTCAAGCAGTTCAAATGAAGCAAATAATGCAATCAAAGAACTCCTTGAAAAGAATGGTTTCCTACAAGAAGAAGTAAGGAAACTGAAAAGAGAACAAGAAATTTAGTCAATAAGGTTGTGTGAAATTTTGGAACAAAGGAACAAGATAAAAGAAGAAATGGATGGAAGAAACAATGAGATCTAGAACCAATCCCTTCAGCATACGGATCAAATCTTCAATGCAAGTGAGGAAATCATGAGCCAAAGACAGATCAATGAAAGATTAAGGAATGATCTAAATTTAGAAAGACAAATCAATGAAAGAATAAGAAATGAGCTGAGATCTAAAAAGAAAATCAATGAAAGATTGAAAAATGACCTAAACATTGAAAAGAAAATCAATGAAAGAATGATGAAATCTCAAGCACACATGGTTCAACTAAATGAGAAAAATCTCTATAAGCAAAAAGGAAAAGCAGGAATTGGATACAAAGAAGAAGGTGAATCCTCTGAACAAGGTGCTCAAAGGAATCAAAGACCTACTTGCAGTCATTGTGGTAAGTTAGGTCATACATCAAACAAATTTTGGAGTAATGGAAAAGAAAAATTTAATGGAAAATGCTACAATTGCAATCAGCATGGTCACAGAGCTAATGAATGCAAAAAGAAACCAAAATTTGAGGGCAAGTGTCACAAGTGCAAGAAAAAAGGTCACAAGGCATCACAATGCAGAACTAAGTCATTCAATCCAGTTGAGCAAATTGTGAAAGCAATATTCGGTTGGGAGTACAACACTTGGTGTAGATGTCATTATTTTGGAGAATTTGGACACATTGGCATGAATTGTGTTAAAAATCACACAAGGAGAAGAGATACCACCATAAGATCTTTTACTTGTACTAAACTTGATCATCTAGAAAAAAATTGCATGAATATTGGTAAAATTGAAGATGAAAAGAAGGAAAAAGTAGACAACATTCGAAAGAAAATGAGGGAGAAATGGATTCCTAAATCTACCAAGGAAGCTATTCCAAGTAATGATGGTCATGTCACTCAAGAAATGGGTGACTCCACCATTTCCAAATAGGTTTCCAAAGGAGAACTAGAACTGCATTATCAAGATCACATTCAAATAGTTCTAATTGAAAGGTGACAAAGATCCAAATCAAGTATTCAAGACACAAAAGGATCATTGAGGAAGATCAATATCAGTTATCACTGAGTTACCTTCTCTATCGAATAAGGTTAGGTCATGGACTCTACCGGGAAAGGTCAAGAGTAACAAGATGCTCATGGTTATTGATTCACGAAGTCTTCACCAAGTAATCAATAGAATAGTGGATGACAAGCTATAAAGCATGATGTCAACTTAGCTACCTTCATACCAAGCATTAATGGTGAAGCTTTAACAAAAGGCATGAAATCAAATTTAGTTCTCACCATGAAATCTAAGTGCTATTACGAAGAAGCGATTTATAGTGCGATCAAGTGACTTTAAGAGAATTTGTAGCAAGTTATCAAGGTTTTCATAGTTTACCAAGTAAAATGGCATCAAGAAATAGCAGAGTGAAGAGAGGGCCTAAGATATTGTTTTAAGGAGTCGAGTGGAAAGTGCCAAATTTCAAACTTGCACCTGCAATTGCAGAAACCCTTGACTCAAGTGGAGCTCAATCAAAAATCCCTCCCAAGGTACTCCTTATTAACAATATTTGTACTCATTTCAAGTGCTCTATTCAAGAAATTGGTACCCTAGAAATAGATGATACCCTAGGTGAATTGTGTGTTAATGGAATTCTTAAACCTAAGCATGAGCATTTGGAAGACAAAGGTTTAATGCATATACCCCACATGCCCTGAGGTTTTCAAATTAAATGGATTAAATACATTCTAAGTTGGGTGCATAATGGTCAACTATGGCTTGAGTAACCTATTGCAATTACAAACAAAATGATTCATCACATCACTAGCCTCCCCATGCTCACCAAAGCTAAAATCACCAAAACCCTAGGTCAGGTTGAGCTAGAAAAGAAAACCCTAGTCAAGTGGGATGGTTGATGCATTAAAATTAACAATCTAACTGATGCAAAGCTAAAATTTGGGATTCATGTTATAGCACATAAGATATATAGTTTGAGTTGCCTTAACAGTGTATCGTGTGAAGTTGTGGACTTAGCTTATAAAGTGATGAAAAATAATCTATCTTATGACTTGACAGATTTGTTGTTGAAGAAACTCAACAAAAACAAGGAAAGTATTAGAACATCCAAGAACAACCCCTATAAATTCAATTCACTTTTGACTTGTTTGTTCTTTTATGTTCAAAAGTTCTTCCCTTCCAAAGGCATGGTAGTATGGAGAAAAGATGTGCCTGTACTATACCAAGTAAATGAATACATTGTAGAAATGGGAGAGAACTATTTCAGCATTATGGATAACTACTTTGAAGTGTTCAAAGAAAAAATGAACAATGGGTTTAGGTAACCTAAGAAGCTAGTTGAGGATTACAAAGATGATGTGTGCTTTATGGTAGATTGTGACAAAGTTTACATCTAGGAAATGAAGCCCAGAATTGTGTGGGTAAAATCTCTTCCTTATGAGGTAAATATTGATGAAGCAAAGGATATTATTGAGGCTTAATTAATGAACCTATTGATCCAAAGGCACCATACTTTAGAACCTATGATGAGGCCAAGGAAAGGATAGAATTGGAGATAAAAATCCCTCAGGAAATTAACAAAGGAAAGAGGAGGATAGCTAAACTGAATACTAGCACACCTCTCATGTTAATTGAAGGCAAAGGAGAAGATGTAGAAGAGGTAGAGGATGAAGAGGAATCAGAAAAGGAAGAAGAACTTGTGAAGAAGAAAGGCAAGGTGATCATCACTAAGCCACCTAAGCCATCTATTGTAGTCTTCACAAGGAGGTCCAAGAAGAAAGGAAGTGATATTGTCCTTAGAAAACCTCCTTCCACCCTCCAAGAAAAGTTGAAGAAAATGGAAGAAGGTGCAAGTATAACAAACTTCAAATCCTTGAAGTCTGAAACAAGGATAGAGGTAGAGTGGAAATAGGTGGAAGAACTAGTGTTAACCAAAATGAGCAAATGGAAGTATTCACCAAATCAAATTGCCTCCCAAATCTCTAATGAATTATTAGAGAAGATAGAGCCAAGATGGGAATTTGCAATACAAATAGAAAAAGACATTTATGCACAAACCCTAAGGCAGTTACTACCGAGCATGACAGATGCTGAGGTAATAGAGTCTTTGAAGAAAAATGAAGATAAAATGACTCTTAGGTTTAATACATGTTTAATTTTGATCAAAGATATAGAGCATGTAGTTAAGAATGCTACAAACATGTGGAAGAATGTTTATCATTTGTATAAATCAAGTGACTTCCTAGTAGATGTAAAAGATGATGATGACGATAGTGATAATGATGAAACTTATACTGAACCTACACACTTTGACAATGAGGAAGATGAAGATGATAAAGAGGTAGAAGCTACCGAGGAAAATAAGGAATATGATGAGGATACTGACCCAATGAAGATAGAAGCTGCAGTAATTGCCTCACTTCCTCACTCTCCAAGCAAACCAATAGCTATATCAAGCTTGGAGGCAACTTCAGCAAGTTTGATTGTGAAAACCACAGACACTTCAAATGTCCAATCACTTTTTGCCCCCAGTTACCTCAATGTATCATTAACAGAAGTGACTTCCACTTCATCTACTAAGCTACAACCTCTCTCTTATTTAGCTACTAAGTTAACAGTGATGAATACAATGTCTTCTATAGTTTTGAGTTCTTTAGCAATAAGTACTTCAATTTTGGATACTTCAGTTATGACTTCTTTAGTTTTGGATTCAACAAGCATTCTTATTAGTATTCCATTAGTTATTACTATATCAATTTACAAGTCCTAGTATATCAAATATTATTTCCATTCTAGACACAAAAGCATTGAGTACAAGGACAATTGAACCTAAGGCTCAACCGAGTAAAAAAAAATTTTGTAAAGGAAAGGGCATAAAGGATGACATAAACTTAGATGAGGAAATAGAAATCCCCAAATGGGATATTCATAATCTTTCTATAGATAAATGCATGAGTTTGGTGAAATTCTTCAAGAGAAGGCAAAGCAGCAGAAATAAAGAGAAGAAAGAGATAGAGAGTATAAGATTATTGATGATGCTAAAAATATTTTTTCTAAGGCTATAGGAATTGAGGTTGATACTTCTCAACCTATTTTATTACAACTAGTAGAAGTAGTCCAAAAGTTTAATGAGGATAGTAGTGGACAAGACAAGCTAATTGAGAAAGCTGAAAAGAAATTTGATAATAAAGTGTTGGAGCACATTTCTCAGCAAATTGTTATTCAACAAGTTGAGCTTTCATCAATTTTGATCATTCTCGAAACCTCCTGCACCAATGTGACATCACTTTTTGGAAAATTGTGTGATGTTTTTGAGTTCATAAAGGAATAAAGGGAAAACTATCAAAAATTGATGAGGATCTGAAAGCCAGTGCTCAGTAGTTACAACTTGACCATAGTTCAAGCTCTACACATTAGATGAAGATCAGGTTTTTGTCAAACATGTAGGTAGAATTGTTAAGAGAAGAAGCAAGAATTCAGTCAACACTAATTGATATTCAAAATATGATCCTTCCTATCATGGATACAATGTAGAAACATATTGTTTACTCAAAAACCTTGATCCATGACAACAAATTCTCTATTGTAGATCACATGATAGAACTCTCTACAAAAGTACAAATTTCTCTACATACATGAAAATTTTGCAAGAGAATTGGGATAAAAACTTGGCACTTATTCTTAAGGTACATTCTAATTTTTTATCTCATTTTGTCTCCATGTAGATAAGTTTCAAATAAATCTTTGGCATTATTATCAAAAGGGGGAGATTATTGTTGAGACACATGGTATGCTATATATGGAGAGACACATAGTATGGGGGAGAAACATGCTATGAAGAGAATTTATATAATAGATGATGTATAGTACACCTTACAAAGATAAATTTTGAAAAATCTCAAAACAATATATTCTATCGAGATAGTATCACATGGTGATGTATATAAAATTTTGGCAAATAAGTGTTTTTGTCACTAATATCAAAGGGGGAGATTGTTGACATATCAGTCAAGTTTGTTATTAGTGACACACACTTATTCAAATTTTGTATGGCTACCAAGCTCATTGAATAGCCTATAGTGTTTGCCATGTAATTTAGTAGCCACTGAGCTCTACAGTTGCTACTTAGTGTTCTGGACTAATTCTAGTAGCTACTGAGCATTTTAGTGGTTACCAAGTGTATTTAGTTGGTGTGAATCCTAGCAGTTCAAACCAAGTAGATTCAGTCTAGTAGTTCAACTTGAGTAGTTTAGTGATTGCTGAGCATTGTAGTTTCTACCAAGTTCGTAGTTCATGTAATTTGAAGCTAGTGTAAACCGACCTTATGTGTTTACCGAGTGATTTAGTTTATGCCAAGTTACACAATATCTACCAAGTCAGCAGTGTAGACTAAGTTCAAGATTACTTTGAAGTGATCAGTATGGACTGAGCCTCTATGTTTACTGAGTGCATGACAATGTCAAGTAATGACAATGGGCATCAAGTATCAGAACCTCACCAAGTCAGTCTTTAGAACCCGAGTGTCTTCATCTGGGCCAACTTTGTGGTATATGTGTTAACCTATATGATGGATGACTTTGTAATTTTGCAAATTGGTTTGATATATATATATATGTGTGTGATGTATTTTATCATATCAATATGAATGTATGGAATGCAATGTGTATGTAATGCAAGTGCAAGAATATGAATATAAGCAGAAGATAAAGATTTATAAAGACCATATCAGCATAAGGAGAAATCATGACAAATCTATCATAAAAAGGTGATCAGTACACTCAAGGAATCTCTATCAATAATCTAGTTGTAAGTCAGAGATCTACTATTTCATCCTAACAGGTGAACCAGTCAAAATTCTTTCACAAGGTAGACTTAACAGTCATTCTTAAATCTCTTAATAGAGTGCATACTTCATTGTGTGTTTGTAAAACATCTAACAAGGTGGACCTAGTAGTCCTAATTACTCCTAATAGGGAAAATCATTAGAACTAATCATTGCAAACCTTAACAGGCCAACTTTATGTTGCAGTATTGAAGTTTTGTGGGTATCATCCCCACCCCAATTTTCTTTCTATTTGGAAGGTTTTTGGGTCACCAAATCATTGTGTTTAAGTGTTATGAATGTTTTATGTTTCCAGTTTTTTATGCATGCAATTAGATTAGATATGATAAGCTAAATGGTAATTTGATTACTGCAGTTAAGATTTGTAATTGATAAAGTTTTAAGGTTACTGATTCACCCCTCCCCATTCAGTAACCTACCATAGTCTTGAATAATTTCAAAAAATAATTAATAAAGTGTAACTAATATCAAAGTGAGTTAAATCTCCCTATGTACAACCTCTCCAACTACCTAGGTTAGATGCAAGAAAATGGGATAAAAAATAGCCCCTCCGCAACTTATAAATGAGGTCAAAAGTATGGGACAAGTCCCCTAATGAATAAACACCTTGAAAAAAATCAAAAGTGTTGGCTTTTGATCAGACAAAAATTAAAATACCTTATAAATTTCAAAATTCACCTAGGGGATAGCTAATTCTCATTAGTAATACATTCAAGCAAGAATAAGGACCAATTGAAAAAACAACTCATCTTTCTAGACTTTGGACTCTGCAAAATTCAAGTGGGTACACAAATGATTAGATTCATTATTTCTATGATAGAATCTCTACTCTAATCCTTAATAAATCAAATGATAAAACCAAAATATTTTTCACTTATGTAAGATGAAGTAAATATTTGAGAGCTAACCATGACATTTACTTTCCCATAAGCCAAGTGAGGGTTAGTATTTCATAACTACAACCTTAAATGGAATAAAATAATTTTAATTGATTTTAAGAGTGTGCAAAGAATCAAATACTTTCTTGAAAATAGTAATATAACTAGTGCCATATCCATTTCAAAATTTCAACCCAAATCACACACCATGGATCTATGATCTATCATTTTACCTTCTAAATAAAAATCAATTCACACTATGAATTTCTTCTTAAGATAATCATCTCCTAAAAATCTACAATTTTTTCCAATCACTCTATGAGTTTACTTAATCCCTTGGATCAAAAACAAAGCATGGTAAAACATACAATTTAAAATAAATTTCAGCTATGATTTATATTCTTTGTTCATAAAACATAGAATATAATAGCATATCACAAAAGGAGACAAGATTCACAATGATAAACTCCTTACAATGCTTATGTATTAATTTCCTTGAATTTAATACATCAAAATGTATGACCATAGTTAAAACGACACCAATAGACTAGCACCATTACTTCATTTTCATTAACTTCTTTTGAATGCAAACATAATTACACTAACTCTTGACATAGAAAAGGAACTTATACTATATTAAAATGGAGGCACTTTTTTTTTAAGACCTTTTAGCTCCCTCTTCATAATTCCTTCTTCAAACCATGGATATGCATGTGCTCAATCTTCTTTTTCTCCTATTTCTTCCTCTTTTCACCTTGTTCTTTCTAGCACCTACCCTTTCTTTTTGTGACACCCAGGACTTGACTTCCAACACTAGGTCAAATCATGTTGACCTAGTATGGATTGGGCTGAGCTAAGTCAAATTAATCCTCCCAAGTTGACCTAATCCTAGATTAGGTTGACCCAAATTGACCTAGTCCCTAACAGTTTTGGAGCTCGAGACTCGAAAGGCTTTAGGAGTTTAATTATTTTTTATCACTACTCATTCAACTTGTATTATTTTCTCACCAAAAAAAACTCATATATAAGGAGACTTTGGGGCTTAATTTTCACATATTACTCATCTCATTCATTCATTAACTCAAGATTTTTCTCTCGATTGAAGATTTCTTCCTTTTGCATTCAAGGAGTCCAAGTATTCAATTTTTTTAATCATTTAAGCATGGATATTCCTATCTATCTTTAAAGGATCCTTTGTGAGAATTTCCTCTTCAAGATCTATCTTATTGTTGGCCATAAATGGAGGATATCTACATTGAATCATTCACCATCTTCTTCATTGATACACTTTTATATGTATAGCACAATGACAAGATTATGATCGATCCATTACAAATAGTGGAGATATCATAGATTCCTAATTCGAGATCTATAATACTTTAAAATACATACATGTAAGGTGAATCATAAAATTTATCTTGTCTTTCATTCATTTACATTTATATTTCTCAATTATGGTTAATTCCTTAACCCAAGGCAAGCCCTCATCAAACCCCAGCCCCCAAATCTTTCTTTTCTATGTTAATTTATAGACTGGGAGCAAAAAGGATTACAAATCTAGAACCTACTATTTGTGAGCTTTTTGGAGTCATCAGTTGAAGATCATCAAACTATATTAACTTGGTTGTAGGATATCTTCCCAATTTGACCTATTCCTTTATTCTCAAATTCTGGGGAGATTTTTTGGTTTTATTCCTATTGTCATTTCATTCTGAGATCTACAAATGGATAATTAGATATAGTTCAAATCAGTAAAATTTGGATCAAAACTACACCTTCCTCTACATATTTAAAGGTGATTCATTTATATTTATTTCCTATCATATATATAACCTATATTTACATCTTAATTTGACTAATTGTCTTTTTATAGCATCTAGATTTACTTTATTTAAGTAATTAGTTCAATTTTGTATTCACATTATCATATTGAGGGCCTAAGAGAGTACATTTCCTTATATTGCATTCCTCTTTATAATTAAAATTTAGTATTATCCCCCTCCCTTCTTCCTTTGGGTCTTATCTAATCTAATTTTTATTACAAGTAGAATCATATTTGAGAATTCCCCTCTATCTCTCATACACATATTTGAATGGCTTAGTAACCCCGTAAAGTGAAAGTCTACATCTTACTTAAAGTACTTCCATTTTACTGCTCAACATTTTAGTGAACCTGACTCTATCAACTTTCTTTTTTAGTGTGAGATTTCTCCTTTTATTTCATTAGATTTTTACCTTCTTTTGGTGAACCCAACTTATTTTCCCATCTTTCTTATGTTTGGAGTTAGATCTCCCTTATTTGCATTAGATGTTTACCTACTTTTGGTCAACACATTTTCTTACCCCTTTCTTTTGAAATTATATCTTTCTTAAGATTTCTCTTCTTTTGCATTGACTTCTTTTTTATTTTAGGGTTAGATCCCTTGATCTCCCTTATTTTCCTCTTTGCATTAGGTTCTTTATCATTTATCTAGAAGTCATATAAAATGAGGAAGAATGATAAGATATAGAAGAATGAAAAAGGGATGAATCTGATCTAAAAGTGTCAAATTTCCTTTTCAAAATCCATCTCATATTGTTGCAAAGCTTCCCTCATCTCTTCTTCAACTAAAAATCAAATCCACATCATAACTTGTTGAAAAACAAACTTGAAACTAGTCAATGATGAAGAAAATAAACTACCTACAAAGATATCATATCTTCTACTAAAGTATTTCCTAGAATCCCCACCAAATGGTTTCCAAGGAAAAATGTAATTGTTAGGGACATCTCCACCAAATTTGGAACAAACCCAAATAATCGTTTGCCCAAAAATTGAAACTAAACCATGGTAACAATAAGATACCTTGTTGAGAATGACCCCTATCTTACAAATCTGATAAAATTTTCAACTATTAAAACCTACATACATTCTGACTATAAAAATGGATCCCTTTCTATTAGGCCTTTTCAACGGTATATAATAGTAATATGTTTGGGTAAAATTCATGCATCTAGCACTAATTTGAAGTTACAGGCTTTCACCATGAACAAGTCCTTCAAAATTTTTAAAATATTTTTATTATAATAAAGTTTCAACTTTATAATAAATGAAAACCTATTCATTTAAAAATAATGCATGTTCAAACTCTTGAGGGATTTTAATGTTTTCAATAAATTTTGATTACTTTCTCTCCCATCTGGTCAAACCTAGTTAACCTCCAATAGAGTGTCATGTGTCACTCTCTGACTAGCTCCTATTGCTAACTACACCTCAAACTAGATTGCCACCCTAGTGTCACTCTATTACTATCTCCTATTTTTTACTAGACCTCAGACTAGATTGTCACCCTAGTGTGCCATGTCATCACCTCTACCACATATCTAAATTGTACAACTTTGTGAGCTCACTCATAGGTCCTTCTTGGAGAATTAAGAAGTCATGATTAATCATGGACACTCCATTGGAACCTTTAACATTTAATTTTCATTGATCACCATGAATTTGTGACTAACTATTAGTGGTTAGTGTAACCTCATGATCACTAGCCGTAAACTACTCTCGATCACTGTGATGTTGTGCTCAAACTTTAGCATGACCTTAGAATAGTTTCCTTTAACCATATGGTAGTCATTGTGATGTGGCACTAACTATGCACATGACTTTGAAACCTACCTCCTAACCACACATGAAATACCCATAATTTCATGATCAACCACCTTCACACAACCTCGTGATCATTTTTCTCTAACAATTAAGCTTCCTTGAGAACTCGTGATTGCTAGGCCCACCAAGCTTTCCATGTCACGTGGGAAATTTTGATTTATTATCCAAAATCCTTGTCAATTATCCACATTACTACTTGCATCATTAAAAAATTCCTTTTGAGCACCAAGTTGGCTTGGGTATCATGTGTGCATGCAGTCTCTTTCTCAAAAGCCTTTATCTATAAGAGATTTAAAATGTCGAGTGGAAATGTATAAAAACATTGAAGATAGACCATACATGGAAAATGTGGGATATATCAAATATCTTGGTCCACATTCTTCTCTAAAAAAATACACATGGACTCATTATTTCCTCAAACACATAACTCCATACTTTGGTTCTTTCTTGCAGTGATCTCCAAATGGTGTATTTTCATATTTTAAGAAAAAAACCAATTCAAGCCCCTACAAAACTAAAGAAAAACTCCTCTTAATCATTTCTTAACCAAATAATTGATTTTCCTTGCCTGAGGCCCATTCAAAGCTCCAAAATGGATCCAATGCTTAATTTTGACTAGCAACAACACTTTTCATGTTCAAAAATGACTCTATGCAATGTCAAAATTCCTGTTTCCATAATGGGATGCCCTATTTTCTCATTTCAAACTCTTTGTAATCATAAATATGTCAAACATTGTCCATAATATATACCAATTAAAATGGTCCATTTTGTTCCTTTGCATTTTTTTAGAGAGAAAATTGGGGAATTCAAACTAAATATTCATGACTTTACATTTTCATATCAATTTAGTCCAATTCAGACTATCAATAATTATTCATTTGTTACTCGTTCTTGATATGTGTCTCTAGTTTCCTACTTTTGTACACACCAAGCTATAGATATTTATCTTTGGCTTGCTAATGGTACTCCCTTATAGCTCGTGTATCATATTTTTCACAAGTAAGTAGGAAATTGTGAAACCTAGGTGGAGTTGTCTATGATTATAGAAGACAGCCATAACAATCTATTTGTTGTATTGTGCTCAAGTGAGAAGACTAGGAAGTAGGTTTAGTAATACTCTATATGATTTCTTCAACCCCATGGACTCTCTTTTAATTTTTAATTTATGCCTCTCCATGCACACATCATGTTCTTTACATTTTTCTTTAGTGAAAAATTAGGGAAGAAAATTGAATAATGGATAATCTCAACTTTGGCAAAGTTTGAGTCATCAATCTCATGTAGATCAAACTTAGAGGCTATCATTTACATGAAGGATTATCAAATCAACCCATTTATCATTCTTGTGTCTTCTACTAGTCACATGCCCATTTAGAATCAATGTAAACATGTCCCATTATGTTCTTTCACCACTCTTTATGCAAACATCATACTCCCCATGGTTTACTTCTAGTTAAAATGCAACCCCCTTGTCAAATAGAGGTCTCTTCTCATTTTGATATAGTTCATACTTGGTATCTAATAAATCAGATTATAAATGTCTTAGCCTTTAGAGGATATAAGTTGAAATAATTCATTTGAACTCTAGTGTATTTCAAGAGTGGGTATATACCAATTATTATTACCTACTTTGTTGCTTTTTCCTTGGTAAAATTTTGGGTTTGGATTCAACTTTCATCTATCTATGAAACTTGTATGATTTATCATGTTAAGTGACTAATGAAGATTAATGTTCATCTCATTTCAAATTTTAAAATCAAAACCTTCTTATAAAATTTCTACTACCCAACTTATCATATAACAATATTCAAGAGAAACAAAATTGGCATTTTCATTAATAATTTGATGATTAATACCAACTTTCTGATATATTATCCTTAAAATAAAAACCACATATTTACAATAGATTCATAATGTTTAGAAAGATTACCACTCATAACAAGGTTAAATAATCTTTCAAGTAGTCAGTCAGGTTCTAGGTGGACCCATTTAAAAAAAAATCTAGACTCAAATGCTTGAACTATTGAGAAATCGCTAAGAAACCTCCTTGCATTGATTTCATTCAATTGGGACTACTTGTTGATCATTTAATAGGTGCTTTTTAATTTTTTTGAAAATTGTTCAATTTGTGTTGAGAAACCTTAAGACTAGTCTTGAAAATTGATTAAAACACCTAACAAAGGGCCGACACTTGGAATTCATGTTCTTTTTCATAAACTCTTTCAGTCTACAAAATCTTGCCTTATGACAATTACCTAGTTAAAATTCATTGACCACTAAAATTTCCTACTTCAAATTGTTCCTATAGACAACATGCCAAAAATAGAAAAGTGCATTTGGATTTAACTTAGAAAACTAATCAAATGATAACTTTGGGTTCCAACACTTTGAGCAAGTCTCAAGCTATGATTCCACCATTCTTCAGCATTTTCTTTCTATATGAACAATGAATAGTGAAAGCATAGTCATAGTTCTGGTCTATTTTGTGTTTTGATGAGTTATTACATGAATCTTGATGTATTTACCTCAAATAAATGAATAGAGAAATGGCATTGAGAACATATATCATTCTGACTCTTGTCTCATGTCTTTAGGTTTTCCAATCTTTTGTGATATGTGAACAAAGAACATGTATCTCAATTGCAGCTTGTTTAGAGTTGTATTCCATAGTATATTTTCTATTAACTCCAAGAGTTAAGTAAATGCTTGATATATTTTGATAGAGTTGGAGATCTTATAGAAATATTTTGATGAGTAGAAGATTCATTATGAAAGTTGATGTCTCATTTTTAAGTACATGGATAGATCATAAGAATCTTGATGTTGTTTTAGTTTGTGCAACACCCAATGGAAAAGACACTAATCATTGTTGTAGGATATGCATTTTATTGTTGGTTGGTTCATGGTTATGATGAAATATATAACATACCTAAATGACTTTCCCTTTTATGTTGTAGAGTTGAAAGGAGGATCCCCACTTATCTTGTGAAGTCATATATTTTTCAACCATCTATTGCATATCCATGTTATTGAATTAGTAAAGAAGAATCAAGGGTTTGTTAGAAACTATAATTGGAACAATTTTTATGTTGTCATTGATGTCAAACCTTATTGGTGAGATAGTTTTCTGTTTGATCTAAGTATCATAGCTATATGATTAATGAAGAGAATTTGAGAAGTTGGTCATAGAAAAAGCACGTAGAGGAAAGGTTGAGTTATGGAAAAGAAACTACAATACAAACTTCATTAGTTAGAATTTGACAAGATAAAGTGATTGTTTGAATCATGTTACTAGTAGAGAAGAAATTTGTACTAAATCCTTGAAGAAATGATGAAATCCTGACCAAATGCATAGGCTTGACCAAGAAATAGAGAAAAAGATTAAGGAATTTGAAGTTTATGCCAAGTGATGCTAGTGTTGACCGAGCCATAGTATAAGATGAGTAAATATTGTCGACCAAGAATTAGTGTATGTGTCAAATAGAAAATTTAGTAGTGATTGAGTAACCCAATGATGACCGAATATCAAAATACAGTGTTGGCCAAGCAACAACATTTTGACAATTTATAAAATATCATAATTTCCAATCGTCAAGGTTGATTTCTTGGAATATGGAAAGTGTGTTGAAGATAAGGATGGATGACCTAGAACATTTAATGCAAGTAAAAGATTAGGTAATCGACCAAAGATTAATTTAAAAGATAAGTTTCTAAAAAAGTAGAGGATAAACAACAAGATGGATAGATTCATTATATGCATTGAATTTGATCATAACCCTAAGATCTACAATGGTGTTTAACCGTACCATTAAATTTGTTGAGGATTGAAGAAAATTTTGATGCTATTGACTAGGAAAACTTAAGTAGAAGGCTAAGAAGAGTTGAGAAGAGAAGAATAGTGATTGCTTGAAGGGTTTCCAAGTGAATCAGAGTCTGAGATGACAATGAAGGCCTATCATTGGATCAACTTTTGCACCAAACTTAGATTTATATTTACAAAGTGAGTTGTTATTGTCATATCAAAACCTATTGTTACTTTCTAACCATTGTATCAATTTGAAATCCTTTAATCAAGGTTTACCTAGAAGTTATATGTAAATCCTTTAATCAAGGTGACCTTCTAATGAAATGTTCTAAAGTCCTCTAAAAAGTCCACTCCTAATAGGGTGATTAAATCTTTTAACAAGGTCACATTTAATAGTATGTTTTGTAACCTTTAATAGAGTTGGCTCCTAACATAGCTCACTTTAGAAGAGTGAAATATTAGCAACATGTACTGGTGTTTTTTCCCAAATTTTGTTTCCACGTTCAGTCCTAGTGTCAAACTTGTGTGAATTTTATTGATAGTGATTTACTATTAATGTTTTCATTTTGTAACTCTATTACATTTAGGATAGAATGGATTGCTAGTTTGTGTTTATTGAAAGTTTATTACAGAGGTTGAGCTAATGAATGTTGAGATGTGAAGTTATTTAAGTTGTTTTTTTTTCAATTGGTACATCTAGACCTTGGATAATTGATTCACACCCCCCACCCCTCCCCCCCGCAAAAATTATTCTAAATATTCTAACAATTGGTATTAGAAAAATTGGTGCTTGTAGAGAAAAAAATTGAAGGTACTTAAAGCTAAAGAAGCAACTGATAGAGAAGCAAGAACACAACCAAGCTATGTTGGAGATTGCATCAACCCTAAGCTATGCCAAGTTTTATGACATTAAAACTTACAAGAATGCTAAATAAATTGGGATAAATTACAAACCACCTATGGAGGATCCAAGAATGTTCTAAGAGAAAAATCAAAGAGCTTAAGAGGCAAGTTTGATGACTTGAGAATGATAGAAGGTGAGAATATAGTCCAATATTATGGAAGAATCAAAGAAGTTGTAAATGCTATAATAGGATCCAATTAAAATATTGATGATGAAAATATAATCAGTGAGGTATTGAAAACTCTACTTCTTATCTATGTTATTAGGGTTTCTGCAATACAAGAACTAAGATGTACACTAGGTAATGGCCTAACTCTAGATGGTGTGATTGGTAGAATTATTACTTTTGAGATGTCAAATTTTGATATTTTCACTCTTACTTCTATTGAATCTTCTTTTAAATCAAAATTGGTTCTTAGTAACAAAGGGAAATGAAAATATGTAAAAAGTGATAATAATACTTTTGATGATGAACTTGATGAGCTTGAAGCATTGATGGCTAGAAGACTTCCAAGAAGCAAAGTAAAATAAAAAGGTAAACTTCCTATAATATTTTTTTCATGTAAAAAATTTGGTCGTATTGCGACAATATTTCCTAAAAAAGAAGACAAGGATCATAAGAGAAAGAAAGTAGAAAGGAAGAAGAGATGACTGAGACAAAAAGAGAAACAAGGACTACAAAGACAAAGATAAGAAATCTTGTTACATCGTTGAAGAAGAAATTGATAATGAATATGAAAGTAATGATGGAGTAATCTATGTTGCTATGATAGAATATTCTAGTGAAAATGAGAAAATTACATTAATCTCATATGTGAATAAAAGTGATAGGTGGATAATTAATAGTGGATGTTCAAATCACATGACTGGTGATAAAAAGTAAATTTGAGAACATTAGACCATACAAGAGTGGTTGTATTAAATTTGGCAATGATGCACCATGTCTTGTGAAAAGTAAAGGATCAATATAAGGGATTAATAAGATCAAATGTGACAATGTTTACTGGGTTGAAGGACTTAACTATAACTTTTTGAGTGTTTCATAGTTGAAAAAATCAAGCTACAAAATTAAATTCCATGATAGAAAGGCCAAAATATTTGATGTTGATGGTGAAATGATTGGAAGTGGTGACCAAACAAGACGTAACTTGTTATATATAGATTTATCTAATGAGACATATTTGTTTTCACAATATGAAGATATTTAATTATGACACGAGAGGTTATGTCATGCAAATTTTCACAATTTGGTTAGCATTAGTAAGATGAAAAGAGTAATAGGTTTTCCAAAACTAAAGAAACTTGATAATACTATGTGTAAACAATGTCAATTGGGAAAAATAACAAGTCTAGTTTCAAGAGAAAGACATATTCATCTAATGATATTTTGGAATTAGTTCATACTAACCTATGTGGACCTATTGATGTTCAAGCTATTATGGAGAAATATTTCATTATATTTGTTGATGACTACTCTAGAATGATGACTATGAATTTTATTAAAGAAAAATATGATGCTTTCTAGTTATTTAAGTGATATTTGGCTATAGTTGAAAAGAAGATAGGAAAGAGTCTAAAGTACTAGAGATATGATAGAGATGGAGAATTCATTTCCAATGAATTTAACATATCCTACAATGATAGAGGAGTCAAAAGGTATATGTCAATACCAATGACCCCTCCTCAAAATGAAATAGCTAAGAGGAGAAATAAATAAATCATGGATTGTGCTAGAACATTGATAATGGAGAAAAATGTATTACTAAAATATTAGAGAGAAGTTGTAAGTACAACAATTTATACTTTGAATAGAGTGCAAGTCAAGAAAGGTAGAAATATTGCACCTTTTGAATTGTGGTATGTATATGAACCTAATGTAAAGTATTTTAAAGTCTTTACAAGAAAGTTGTATATACGTAAGGATAATAGAAATGTAAAACTTAATGCTAAAAGGGATGAAGGCATATTCCTAGGTTACTCCACTAAGAGAAAAGCTTATAGGTGTTTGAACTCTAACAAATTTATGGAAATTGCAAATGTAAAAGTTGATGAATATATAGAAAAGAATGAAGTTGAATGTAACATAGAACCTAAAGAATATATTGCATTCATATATTTGAATGATGGTGCTCCCAGAACCCCACCTAAACAAGAGAACAAAGCTACAAATCAACAACAAAATGGGAATGTTGAGTTGCAATAGAAAAATATTTTTTAGTTGTAGACAGTGGATGTCAAGCAACAAAAAATGATGCTATGTCACATATAGAGGAATCCAAACATAAGAATGGCATTTCTTAGAAAATAGAACATGAACCAAAACCTAAACTAGAGAGAGAGATAATGAGCTTGAAATCATTGTTCAAGATGAACTTGTAGAAGAAGAAAGAAGGGAAGAGCCTATACTATAAAAATATGTAAGAAGACATCATGCACCTAAGGAAATTATGGGAGATAAAGAATCTGGTGTTACAAAAAGGAAGAGACTTAGAAGTGAAATATATTTATTTCATGATTTTGAGCCCAAATCTATAAAATATGCTTTGGAGAATGAAGATTAGATATAAGAAATGAATAAAGAAATTGAAGAAATAGAAAAGAAAAAAACATGGACACTAGTACCTAGACCTAAAGACAAGAATGTTATTAGAACAAAGTGGGTATTTAGGAAAAAAATAAATGAAAGGGTGAAGTCACAAGGAATAAAGCTAGAGTGGTATGTAAAGGATATGCACAAGAAGAATGAATTGATTATGGGGAAACATTTTTCCCTGTTGAATGACTAGAAGGAGTTAGAACACTACTTGCATATTCTGCTTATAAAGGATTTAAGGTATACCAAATGGATGTCAAATCTACATTTCTAAATGAAATACTAGAAGAAGAACTATACATATAGAATCTTAAAGGATTTTTTGAACCCAACAAGAAGATTATGGTGTGCAAACTACACAAGGATCTATATGGTTTGAAACAAGCCCATAGAGCATGGTATGAAAGACCACAATTATTTGTTAAATATTGGTTTTGCAAGAACTAATGATAACAATAATCTATACTTGAAGATTAGCAAGAACAATGAGGTATTATTATCTAAGATCTTTGTTGATGATATCGCATTCAAAGGCAAGGGAGCATTATGCAAATCATTTATTGATGAGATGAAGGAGTTTGAAATTTCTTTGTTGATTTACAAGTATATCAAATGGAGCAAGGTATATTCATTACTCAATACAAATACATCAAGGAGATATTGAAAAAATTTAGAATGGAAGATTCATGACCAGCTAGTACACCTATGGCTAGTAGACATAATTTATCTAAGAATGATGATTCTACTAATGTGAACTAGATATTGTATAGATCAATAATTGGAAAATTAAAATATTTTGTTCACAATAGAGCTAATATTGCATTAGAAGTTGGGATACTTGCAAGATTTTTTCAAGTCCTAAGGAGAATCAATGATGGAAGTACAAAGAATACTAAGATATCTTAAAGGAATGGAAGACTATGGATTGTATTACAAGAAGATTGATATTTTTGAGCTAAAGGTGATTACTAATTTTTTTTTGGGTAGGAAATGTTGATGATAGAAAAAGTACAAGTGATGTTGGATTCTTTCTAGGAAAGAGACTAGTTTCATAGACAAGTAAGAAGCAAAACTACATTTCTCAATTAACAGTTGAAGCTAAGTATGTGGCAGTAGAAATAAATTGTTCAAATATAATACGAATCAAGCAATTATTGAAAGGTATGAAGGAAGAGATTACTAATCAATTTGTTATCTATTGTAATAGCACTAGTGCTATAGACCTATCAAAGAATCTTGTAATGCACACAAAGACTAGGCATATTGCTATCAAGTATCATTACTTGAGAGAGTTAGTTAAAGACAAAGAAGTGGAATTGGAGTATATAAATACTAAGAAGAAAATAACTGATATTTCTACAAAATATTTACCTAAAGATTCTCATAAAAATCTAAGAGTTAAACTAGGTTTGATTCCCCTAGA
This sequence comes from Cupressus sempervirens, assembly GCA_028749045.1. Taxonomy (NCBI): domain Eukaryota; kingdom Viridiplantae; phylum Streptophyta; class Pinopsida; order Cupressales; family Cupressaceae; genus Cupressus; species Cupressus sempervirens. The sequence continues at coordinate 325,244,402 of CM053790.1, forward strand.
CAAAGCTACCTGCAGTATGTAAAATGCTACAAAGAAGAAGCATAAGCAACTATACTACTTCCTACATCATTACATACACCTCAAAATATGGAAGTAAACATGAAAATAATGATGACATGAAATTACAAGAGCTTAAACCATTCAAAATAGCACTAATAAAAACCTCATAAAATCACCAAGTTGTTGATGATTTCATTGTTATGGGATGTGGTTACTCACCAATCCTACAACATAACAATGGGCTAGATAGTGCTTATGTAAATGAGGAGAGGGCTCTCCTTTTAAAGGAAATGAGATGAAAAAGAAGGTTGAGATTCAATTCAAGATGAAGGGCTAGGATCTCTTAGGATCAATGAGGTGTCCACGAGGTGGAGGCCAAGTGGACTCCATGTGGATTAGGTTTTTTGACCATTCAAAGGGGGAAAGATGCTCACACATGTGTGAGCAACCTTTGATGTGATAGGTCAATGATAGGTGTAAGAGGTTTGAGAAGCATGGTTTCTCACACATGTGTGAGAAACCTTGATTCTCATGTGAAGGGAGACAAATGTGCAAGAGGTGTGAGAAGTGTGAGGGGTGTGAAAAGTGTGAGTGTTCCTCACACGTGTGAGCATACACTTAGGATTAAAAGGGGATTAGCAAGGTGATTAGGAAAATTAAGTGGGATTAAGTAGTGGGTAGGTATAGAAGGATGGGTTAGGTTAGGAAAGTGAGGTTGGGTGAGGGTTAAAGTTAGGGTCCATGTGCTCAAATAGGATTAAATTCAATATTTATTTCCAAGTGGGTTTAAAAGGGGTTAATTAAGTAAATGAAGTACTGTACTTAATTAAAGTAAATGGACTAGGATGTAAGTGGGATGAGGGGAAATAGACTAGGATTAAATAAACCAAAATTTATTTAAATCAAGGAAAGGCGAATGTAATTAAATAAATGTAAATTTATTCAATTAAAGGTAGGGTAAGACTATAATTAAATAAATAATAAATGGCTATTTAATTAGTTAGGAAAAAGGTATTTGGATAATTTTAGGTGTCTATATTTTGCCCCTCTTTGATATAGCATTAGTAATGTTATATCAAAGAAAAATAAAATATAGTGGATGGAAGGATAAGACTAGTAGCCTAATACCCCAGTCATAGAAGGATGAGGAAGGATGATGAGGATGGAATTGTATGCTCCCTCAAGAGGACATGTGGGTTAGAAGAACATGAATGTTCTCTGGAAATGGATGGGAGTAGGAAAGGGAGTTCAAAATAATAAGATTGATAAATTTATGCTGCAATGGTGTGAACAACCTAAGTTTTATATTGTATTCAACACTATGCACCAAGGTATGAGGAACTAAGATGACAATGTGTCAAGTACGTGATAAAAAAAGGGTTTGATACAACCATATGCCTTATGAAACCATGATATGGAAGACCATGATTCCTTGGGACAATAGAATGCAAAGACCATGATAAATGCAAAAAATACTAATGCATACAAGTAACAAGCAATCATGTACAAAAAACCAAAAGAAAACCAAAATTTAACCCTAGTCAAGCTGAAAACCAATTAATGGATTGATTGATGATGATTGATTGAGGATGAAAATGTTAATGATAAGCACAATGCACATCTAAGGATTGGGAAGGAAACATCCCATGATGATGTTTGAATATGGTCAATGGATTAACAACTGATTGGGTCAAATTGATGAATTGATTAAGGATTGATGTACAAGATTACAAGATTAGATTGATTGGATTAGTATTGATTGTATATTGATTGAGATTTTTTTGATGTTTCTAATTTTATGGAGATTTTGATGAATAGATTAAATTGAAATGCAATTGGAAGAATGAACTTGGATGAGATTTGAAGAATGATGTTGATACGATGAAGAATGATTAGAGTAGAATATAAATAGATTTGATGTGAAAGAATTAGAAGAAGGGAAAATTGATTGAAATAGTGGATAAATGAACTTGATTGAATGGATTGGAAGAAGTAGATTGAATGTGATATGAATGAATGTGGGATAGAATGGATTGGGACCAATGACAAGGGAGAGCCAAGGCATGGTAAATGGAGGAAAAGCAACATGAGTCAGTTTATGACAAGAATGGTGAAAGGATATGAGGGGCTAAATGATATGGTATCAGAAAATTGGGAGCCAAGGACCATGTTTCAAAGGAGTGACCAACAATGCCCCATTCTAAGGATATGAAAATGGAAGGAAATATGGTGGGAAAGGATGCATGAAAATGGAAAAGTGGTACGAAGGCTAGCATATGGAGGAAGAGAAGGTATGTGCTCTTCCAAAGCATGTATGAACATTTTCGTATTGTGCCTCTAATAGTGATCATGAGCATGGGTATGAAAGTGGAATGAATAAGGGAGATGGTATGAAAAAGGGATAATGATATGAAGGGTATGGATGAAATGTGTTGGAATTATAGATGGAGTAACTGAGAGGGGGGGTGAATCAGTTACTACAAAAACAAATCCATAGATCCCTTAGATGTCTTAAATAACTAGTTACTATTGATACTCGGTAAACACTATAAAAATGTTGTAACCCAGTAGGTTAACTTGTTACTGATTTTCAAGCTTTCATAATTATTAACATGCATTAAAAGTAAATAACATGAACACAAGAGACACCAGATTTAACATGGAAAATCAATATGGAAAAAACCACCAAGTAACTAGCTACCAATTTTCACTCTTCTAAAGTGAGCCTATTAGGAGCCAACCCTATTAAAGGCTACAATACACACTATTAGGTATGACCCTATTAGAGGATTTAATCACCCTGTTAAGAGTGGCCTTGCTAGAGGTCTTTAGAAAAATTCAATTGTACTATCACCTTGTTAGAGGATTTACAAAATGGCTGCTAAACCAACTCTATTAAGAGATTTTGAAATCACTACTACAATGGTTAAAAAGAAATAATGAATTGACCTGAATAAGATGCAACTGAATTTTCTGATTATAGATCTCTATTCTGCACTATTAGATCCTTCTCAATCAAATATAGCTTTGCTACTCCTCAATGATCTTTGATCATCCTTCAAAATTTTCTCTCCCAATAATTAGTCCTCCTTATTCACATTACATTAAATCCATCACACACTTAGAATTTAATTTGACCTCTTATATATACCATTCAGATTATCAAGTTAGCTTATTCACAAGTTACATTTACCAATAAATCATACATCAATCGGCTACAGATATTACATTAAACAAATAAACTTGATTTTACAAAATAATGAAATCTTTCATTGGTCGACCCTGCTTGGTAAACACTGCTCTAGAAATAATTCCCTAAGTTAACCATCTCAACTCGGTTAAAATTGAAAATCTACAAAATCCTTTGGCTACCATGTTAACTCAGTAAGAATTGAATTTCCTTTGTTGTCCATGAGAGCTCGATAGGAACTATTTTCTGCCATATTTTCTTTTGATGACTGAGTAAGCTTGGTAGTCACTAAATTGCCTTGCTTAACCTTGAAAGCTTGATAACAACTATCTGTGTAAGGTAAAGCTTGAGAACATTTGGTAGACACTGTAAACCTTCTTTGCTAACCTTCTGAGCTTGGTAAACTCTATTTCTTGCCTTGCTAACCATCTAAGCTCAGTAGACTCTGACTGATAATTGATATGACATTTGTGTAACATCAAAGACAACACACAATTGAACAATTGTATCCATCAATCTCCCTCTTTGGCATTAATGGCAACACAACATGTCATAGTAGAATGAAATTTGAAAACAAGTCTTTACTAACAAAATATTTCACCTTTTTACATTTCATACAGTAATCTCCCTCTTTCATAGTAATCTCTCCCTCTTACATAAATTCTCTTTTTCTTGCAAATTTCAAAAAGATATGACAATATACTCTCCTTCTTTGACAACACATGCCAAAGACAACATAAATCAAATGAATAGCATTATACCTTATGTACTAATTCATATGCAATTTCTTCATTACTTTTTTGCATCAACAGATAGATCTTCAATTCTATTCATGTTGTTGCATCACTAAAACTATATTTTAGTGAGCTTCAAATAGGGGAATGACCCCTAACTTACCTCTTAGATACAAGTTTGCATCCTTAGGTAAAAGCTTTTTGAATATGTCAGCAATTTGTTCCTTTGTATGGACATATTCCAATCTAATTTCCTTTTCTTGTACCAATTCTCTAACAAAGTGATACTTTATAGAAATATGCTTGGTTTTTGAACGCATCATTGGATTCTTGGATATGTTAATTGCACTTGTATTATCACAAAAAATAACAACAGGTTCCTTTATTTCTTGCTTCATACCTTCCAATAACTGTTTGAACCACATAATGTTTGAGCAGTTTACTATTGCTGCAACATATTCAGCCTCTGTTGTGGACTAGGATGTATAGTTCTACTTTTTACTTGTCCAAGAAACCAACCTCTTTCCAAGAAAGAAAGCTCCTCCACTTGTACTCTTTTTGTCATCAACATTCCCTTCCCAATCTACATCAATGAATGCTTTTAAATCTAGATTTCCTCCAAGTTTATACCATAATCCACAATCTTCAATTTCTTTTAAATATCTCATGATCCTTTTGATTGCCATCATGTGATTTTTTTTTGGTTTTGCTGAGAATCTTGCTACAATTCCTACTACAAGGGCAATGTCTAGTCTTGTGTGCACTACATACTATAACTTTCCAATCATAAATCTATACAATGTTTGATCCACTTCCTTTGATTCATCATCCTTGGTAAGTTTCAATCTAGTACACATAGGAGTTCCAACTGGTTTGTAGTCTTCCATACCAAAAAAATTACATATCTCCTTGATGTATTTAAATTGAGTGATGTAGATGCCATTCTTACTGTGATGAATTTCAAGACCAACGAAGAATTTGGTCTCACCAAACATTGACATTTCAAATTCCTTGTTCATTTGTTCTAAAAATTCTTTACAAATATCATCATTTCTTGTGAACAAAGTATCATCTACAAATAAGATAGTTATGCAGTCTTTCATACCATGCTCTAGGGGCCTATTTTAGACTATATAATGCTTTATGTAATCTACCGACCATGTCCTTCTCGTCTAGATCAACAAAACCCTTCAGTTATTCAATGTAAACCTCTTCATCCAATATACCATTAAGAAATGTTGACTTAACATCCATCTAATAAACTTTGAATCTTTTGTATGCAACATATGCAAGTAAGGTTCTGACACCTTCTAATCTTGCAAGAAGAGAAAAAGTCTCTCCATAGTCTACACCTTCTTCTTGAGAGTATCCTTTGCATACTAGTCTAGCTTTGTTCCTTGACACCTTACCATCTTCATTTAACTTGTTTTTGAATACCCACTTAGTTCCAATCACATTTTTTTCTTTAGGTCTAGGTACAAGAGTCCATGTTTTTTTTTTCTCTATCTATTCTATCTCTTCATTCATAGCTTATATCCAACTTTCATTTTCTAATGCATCTTTGACATTTTTAGGTTCAAAATTAGCAAGTAAAAAAGTGCCTTTTAGCTTACTTCTTGTCATTGTTCCTTTTGATTTATCTCCAATGATCTAATATAGTGCATGATTCTTCTTGACATACTTGGCTAACACAGGCTCCTTGCCTTTTGAATGACTTGCATTGTTATCCTTTTGTGCTTCAAATTCTAGTTCTAGTTGCTCAGGCTCGGTAGCTGTTGATTTGGTAGCTTCTGTTTGCAACTCAGTTTCTTGCAACTCAGTAGGTATTAGCTTAGTTTGAACTTCCTACAACTCAATTACTAAAGACTCAAGAGTTGAAGATTCTTGATTGATAGGTGTATTTGGAACTATATCAGGTTCAATGTAAACAAATCTACTATAGTCTTCAGGTTCCCTTTTGCTTTATTCTTTAGTTCTTTCTACAAACTCATCAACTTTCACATGTGTACTTTTTATGACTTTGTGAGTAGACAAATTCAAACATCTATATGCTTTACTTTTGCAAGAATATCCCAAAAATATTCTTTCATCACCCTTTACATCAAATTTACCTTTGCTAGATTCTTTCAAAATGTAACATTTGCTTCCAAATACTTGTAGGTAACTTACATTAGGTTTGTATCCATACCATAACTCATAGGGGGTTTTGAATGAGTCCTTCTTTAGCTGTACTCGGTTCAAGGTATGAACTACAGTGTTGATACCTTCCTTCCAGTATTTGACAGCAATGCTCTTTTCAATCATTAAGGTTTTTGCACACTCCATGATAGATCTATTCTTTCTTTTAGCTATTCCATTTTGTTCAGGAGTTCCAGGAGCTTAAACTTGTCTTTTGATTCCCCTTTCAAGGCAAAATTTATTGAACTCATGTGAAATGAATTCACCACCTCTGTCTGACCTTAAACATTTTAGTCTTTTGCCTGTTTCCTTTTCTGCTCTAGCCAAATACCATTTGAACTTTTCAAATGCTTCTGACTTCTCTCTTAGGTACATGAAAGTCATCATTCTTCAATAATCATCAACAAAAAGAATGAAGAACTTTTCACCAGTATAACTTTCAATGCCAATAGGTCTACACAAATCAGTATGCACAATTTTTAAAATTTCTTCAGATTGATAGTTCTTGCTTTTAAAGATAGTTTTTTCCATCTTGCCAATTTGACAATTCTTGCATAGACCAACCTCGGGTTTCTTTATATTAGGAATGCCTCTTACTTTCTTGAATTTACTTATTTTTACCAAGTTATCAAAGTTCACATGACATAACGTCCTATGCCATAACCAACTTTCTTCAACTTGAGCAATAAAACATGAACACTCACCAAGTTCAAGATAAAACAAGTTATCTTTTGTTTGAGTGCCTGATCCAATCAATTTTCCTTTGCCATCTAGCAGTCTTGCTTTTTCATGCATGAATTCCACTTGGAATCCATTATTGAGTACTTGTGCCACACTCAACAAATTGTGTTTTAGACCTTCTACCCAATATGCATTGTCACATACAAGTTCTTTGGTTAGAGAGACTCTTCCTTTTCCTTTTATGCAACAAGGTTCATTATTACCAAATCTCACACTGCCACCATCATAGTTTTAAAAATGTTCAAACTTAATTTTATCACTAGTCATGTGATGAGAACAACCACTATCTATAATCCAGGTATCATTTTTGCTTATATGAGAAATGAGTGACATTTCTTCACCATTATCAGATTCATCCTTTACAATAATGTAAACAATTTCATCTTCTTCTTCATCATCAGAATCATTAGAATCTTTAGCCATGAAACATATTTTCTTACCTTTATCCTTGAATGATTTGAAGTCTTTCTTGCCATTTCACTTGTGACATTTCTTCTCATCCTTGTTCTACTTATTTGGGCACCTAGGAGCAATATGTCAAATTTTTTCACAAGAAAAAAAATTAGAGGAACCTTACCTTTGTATTTCCCTTTGCCTCTTGAATATTTCCTTGTTAGTAGAGCTTCAACCACCTCAAGATCATTGTGTAAACTCTATTTTGATTCTTCATCACTATCTGATTGAGGATCCTTTATCTTCTTTTCTTTTTCCTTGAGTGAAAGCTTGGCTTCAAATGTGGATTCAATGTTCTTGGAAGCTAAAACATAATTTCATAGTTCTCTAGCTCGAATGCAATCAATCTTTCAACTATGGTCTCTAAATTTATCTTATGATTTGCTTCACATCTTCTTTCTTGAATTGCAGAGACTCTGATTGCATAAATAGGAAGTAGAGTTCTAAGAACTTTACTTATAACTATTTGCTCCTTGATATCTCCTCCAGATGCTTTGATTTCACTAACACATGCTTTAACTCTTTCAACATATTTTGCAATGTTTTCATCCTCTCTCATCCTCATTTGATCAAATTTTCCTCTCAAACTTTTTGCTTTGGCTCTTCTCACATTATCATCTCCTCCATAGATCTCTTTCAGCTTGTTCCACATTTCAAAGGAAATTTTGCAATCTTTGATGTCATCAAATTCTTCATAACTTAGAGCAGATGCAATATCTATCATCATGTTTTTGTGAGTCTTCTTTTCAAAAATATCATTGATAGATAATCCAACAGGTTCTGCATATTTTTCATAAAGATATTTCAGCCCTGAATCACCAATAGAAGCCAGATGAAGTCTCATCAATCCCTGCCATGCTGAGAAGTTGTCCCTGTTAAGTCTTGGAATTTCTCTCTTGTAAGACATCCTGATCTTTAGCTTAGATCCTTGAAATCCTTTCCTACAAGCACCAAGAGCTTTGATACCAATTTTTGGAATTATAGATGGAGTAACTGAGAGGGGGGGTGAATCAATTACTACAAAAACAAATCTATAGATCCCTTAGGTGTCTTAAATAACTAGTTACTATTGATACTCGATAAACACTATAAAAATGTTGTAACCCGACAGATTAACTTGTTACTAATCTTCAAGCATTCATAAATATTAACATGCATAAAAAGTAAATAACATGAACACAAGAGACACCAAATTTAATGTGGAAACCCAATATGGGAAAAACCATCAAGTAACTAGCTACCAATTTTCACTCTTCTGAAGCGAGCCTTGTTAGGAGCCAACCATGTTAAAGGTTACAATACATACTGTTAGATGTGACCCTATTAGAGGATTTAATCACCCTATTAAGAGTGGCCTTGCTAGAGGTCTTTATAACAATTCAACTAAATTGTCACCTTGTTAGAGGATTTACAAAATGGCTGTTAAACCAACTCTGTTAAGAGATTTTGAAATCACTTCTATAATGGTTAGAAAACAAAAATGAATTGACTTGAATAAGATACAACTAAATTTTCTGATTACAAATCTCTATTCTGCACTATTAGATCCTTCTCAATCAAATATAGCTTTTTTGCTCCTCAATGATCTCTAATCATCCTTCAAAATTTTCTCTCACAATAATTAGTCCTCCTTCTTATTCACATTACATTAAATCCATCACACACTTAGAATTTGCAACTTGACCTCTTATATATACTATTCAAATTATCAATCGGCTCATTCACAAGTTACATTTACCAATAAACCATACATCAATTGGTTACAAATATTACATTAAACAAATAAACTTTATTTTTCAAAATAATGAAATCCTTCATTAGCTGACCTTGCTCGGCAAACACTGCTCCAGAAACAATCCCTTGAGTTAACCATCTCAACTGAGTTAACACCAAAAATTTACAAAATCCTTTGGCTGTCGAGTTAACTTGGTAAGAACTAAATTTCCTTCTCTATCCATGAGAGCTAGGTAGGAGCTATTTTCTGCCATATTTTCTTTTCATGACCAAGTAAGCTCGATAGTCACTAAATTTCCTTGCTTAACCTTGAAAGTTTGGTAACAACTATCTGTGCAAGGTAAAGCCTGAGAATGCTCGGTAGACTTTATTTTTTTACTAACCTTCTTTACTAACCTTTTGAGCTTGATAGACTTTATTTCTTTACTTGCTAACCATCTGAGCTCGATAGACTCTGACTGATAACTGATATGATATTTGTGTAACATCAAAGACAACACACAATTGAACAATTGTATCCAACAGAAATGTACAATATTAAGTGGATAAAATGGATGAGATAACCAAGATCAAGGACACATGAAAGAAGGATGGAAGTATATAGGAGTATGCGTGGAGGATGGATGAACATGACAAGGACTATGGGATGCAAGATATGGATAGCATGTCAAGATCAAAGATGTGAAAGGATTATGGGAGTATATAGGATAATGTATGGATAATGCGCAAGGGATATGTCAAGTGAGCATATGAATGGATGAAAGAAAAGTGAAAGTCAAGATCAAAGATGGAAAAGGATGATGAATGGTAGATGGAAGTATGCAAGATATGTATGGAAGTTTATGTATGGTTGGAGCTTGCCCCCAGTGTAGAGTGCAATTGGAAGAGGAAAAGTGAATGGATGGATGAGTGGAAGTGGAAAGCATTGGATACATGATAGGAAAATGAAGGGAGGACTCAAGAATCTAGATACATGGATGGTATCCCTTGATATTTATGTCTCTTTCTTTGTTATTTTCAAGGAATTTGTACTAGTTTCTCATAGATGTTGGTAGGATAGTGAATGGATGACAATAACTTATGAAAAAGTTTGGATTAAGGGGGTGGAGTGGGTGGGAGGAAGATATGGTTGATGGATGCTAGGTTGGAAGACTTGTGAATGAGTAGATGAAGGAGGTGAAAATATTTTCATTGACACACACCTTGAAGGGTGATGGAAAGGAGGAAATTTCAGAGGATATGTAGGAGAAAGTTTGAATTTTGGGATATAGGGACCCAAAATGGATGAAGGAGATGATGGATTTAGGAATGTAAGGTCCCAAAATGGATTTGGAAAATGGAAGCTTGGATGATTCATGAATGGAGGAAGCCTTTGGATTAGCAAAATTGGATGCTATTTTGAATCTTTCTTTGAGATTCATTACTACATTAAGTAGCTTTGGGATCCACAAAATTTTTGCATTTTTTATTTTTATCCTTTGTGGCCTTTTAGTTATGTTTTGGGTTGCATTTTTCTTTTCTTAGACATGTCTTTTAGAGGGGACATGTTTAAGCTTGGATTTTTGTGGATATTTGGCTTGATTCACTTTATCTTTGGCATCTAGTTTTCTTCCATTGGCCATGGTAGGGGTGTATGAGGATAAATGGTATGGAGAGCTTATGGATGTTGAACATTGGAAGGAATTCAAGGATGTGTGCCTTTTTTTTATCTTTATTAGGAGCATGAGGGGATGAAGTGGAAAATTGGATATGGTGGATGGATGTACATAAGGACCCAAACTGGAAGGAAGGGATGAAGGGTTTGGCTGTGGAACATAAGAACCAAAAATGGACAGAAATGAGGAAGGAATGGGAATATGGATATAAGGGCCCAAAATGGACTTGGAATATGAATGAGGGGAAGCTTTAGGTTTGGAAGGAGTAATTTTGGATTTCAAAGAGTGGAAGGCATACCAACATCTTGAGACATTATTTCTTCAATGGGATACTTATTATTTTCAACACAAGATGTGAGTCCATGTATATGGGGTTCATGAGTGGATTGGATAGGTGTGCTAGGATCATGTGGAGGATTAGGCTCATAAGGGGGATTATGGGGGATGATAGAATCTTAATATGGGATGGGATCATGAAATGAAAATAAAGGGGTACTTTGATCTTGACTTAAAAGAGGATCATGTAGCAGAATGAGTGGATCATGAGATGGAATAGAGTCACATAATGGAGTGGAGGGAATGGGACCATGAGATGGAGTTATTTGATCTTGACATGGAGGAGTATTAGTGGATGGAGTGGAATGAGCATCTTCATGAAGTGGAGGATCTATGGATGCTAACTCTTGAGATGGAGTGGAATCGGTAAGGTGTGTGGTACAGGTGATGTCATGATCTTGATTAGGAAGGGAATCATGAGATGGACTAGGAGGGATAAATGGATCTTGAGGGATAAGGGAATGATGGGATGGATAAATGCTCAGATCTATAGGAGAAGAGGAATCTATAATGACATGCTTTGGAGGAAGGTCTTGAGATGGAATTGGGTGTATGACTTTGGGTGATTGGATCACTTTATTTTGAATTTTGTACTTAGACAAGAATTTTAGTGAGAAAAAACTTTTACAAGGTGGGGATGATTTTGATTTTGGAGGATTAGGATTTTTTGAAGGTGGAGGTATGGGTAGGTGATTAGGGTGATAGTTTTTGGCATTAAGCTCAAAGTATGGGGAATTACATGGAGGATTTGGGTTAGATGGGACATGAGGACTATGTTCTTTGAAACATGGGGGAGGAGGACATATGGCATGGAAGGTGGACTTTCTAATTTGATTGGCTAGGTTCAAGATAGAATTCTTTAGTTCCTTAATTTCTTTAGCAATGGTTTTTTTATTTGAGGCATTGTGTGGGCTATGAATGGAATCATATGTGGTTGAAGGATAGTGAGGTGGATTTTCCTTGTCAAAGGTAGAAGAATAATGAACATGAGATGGATTAGAATTGGATATGAAGTTATGAGGATTAATTTGATACATAGGTTGAAAGGGAGGTATAACTCCATATTGCCTTTGAAGATCATCAACCATTTGATTAAGCCAATTCTTATCCATAGATTAGATGAGGAGTCATGAGAGATTTGATGATGGATGGAATATGAACTTGGGACTAGGAGCAATTTTGGACTTTGTGTTGATTTGATGGGATTTGACTTGATATTGATTTGATTAGATATTGGATTTTATTTGATTTGATATTGGATAAAGGTTTTTCTATAGCTTTGATAAAAAAACTTTATTATATTGCAAACAAGTGAATGTTGGATTTGAATTAAAGTCTGATGTTTATGACAATGCTCCTATGTCCAAATTAGAAGATGTGGTGCAAAGTTGAATTAGAAGAAATGAATGAAATGAGAAAGATTGATTATGGATGAAGATGTAAATGGATTGAATTAAGAATTGATTAGAAATGACTGAATTTTACAAGGAATTGGATTAGAAGGATGATGATTTGAAGGATTGAATTAAGGATGAACTATGAGATTGGCTAAGGAAATTGGATCTTGATTTGGATTATGAATCATGACTAGGATGAAGATTATGGATTTGATTGAATGACTAGGAAGATGAGGAAGTTATTTGGATGAATAGATGTGATTAAGACTTCAAGGAATGATTTGAATAATGAAGACAAGAGATATGTGAGGGTGATGGATTTGATGGAAAGAAGAAGTGATGTGGAATTGATGTGGACAACTTGACTAAGAGGACTTGAACTAAGACTTGTGTTTGTTGTTTTTGAGATTTTAATTTTTTTTTGAACTTTTACAATGTTTTTTTGGATTTTTATGTTATATGATGTTTTAGTTTTTTCAAATTTGAGATGCAAAATCAAAAAATGAAATATATACAAAACAAGTGTAGATGGTGTGTCCCCTACAATAGGAGAGGGTTTCAAACACTCAAGAATGTCAAAAACACCAACAATCATATAAGGTTGCCACTAGGATGCACAAGGATTATCTAAGGGGCGTCCTTGATATAGACAAGGTACATGAGGCCCAAATCTATAGATGAAAGAAAATAATGCCACACAACTAGGGGGAGACGATAACCCAAATCTCCTCCTTCACTTCCCAAAAGTATAAAGTTCTTTGGGGCTTAGCCAAGAGTGACAAGATTTTACTTCTAAGAGAGGTGTCTTTTGATTCACCTCCTAATATTTATACTCTACCAAGGCACTGGAGTTGAGGTCATCCCAAGGGGTGATGAAATCCCTAAGTAGGCCTCCTAAAAAAAAGAAAAACAAGACCACTTATTTCTTGTGCACCCAAGATCACCTAAAGGCATGAGGGTAGACAATACGTAAGTGGCCTCAGGGTTTAAAAGACACTTGTTCTTTCTCAATGAAGCTTTAGGTTTTGTAAGCTACTTTGAAGACACACATGTTTATAGCATACAATGTTCTTTCCAACTTGACAATGTCATCAATATAAAAATTGAGAGTTCACCAACATAATTAAATCTAGTGTCATCAACATAAGCAAGTTCTATATGGAAAGATTCAATTCCTTTATGCATTCAAGATTGAGTGAGTGTTCATTTTAAGCACCAAATTGAAATTGAAATGTTCATTGATCCTTAGAATTTCAAGATTGTCCTGTCATTCATTCCACTAAAATGTTCAATTTCCTTATGGCATTCAAGATTGTGTTGAAACATGCATTCCAAATCAAAGGTGTTGTTCAATTAATTATGCATTCAATATTGAGTTCAATTATTTTATCTTTAACCATGCATTCAAAGACAAGTTTTTAAGCATACAAGTTCATTCCAAAACAAATTTAAAGAAAAATCTACAAGCAATATGGTTAGTGATTTCTAGAACTCTCCAACCTTCAATGCATGAGTGAAAAAAATGTCCTTGCAAAACCACAAGTTAGGGCATTGAAAATGTATGACAAACATGAAATAACCCTGCAATGAAAATGTTAACACAAAGTTTAGCATTTGACAGAAAAAATAGGTATCTAAATAGGATCAAGATCTAATGAAACCAATACCATCATGATGGGCTCAGAATTATCTTTCTGGCAATATTTTGCTTTTCAAAAACAGATTCTGTATGCTCAAGTTATGAGCAAAAAATTGAATGCTACTCCTTATGGTCTAGAAGAGCATGTGGAATGCTTGTGCAGTGATGACATCAGCAACTTGCAGGCTCAAATTTGATAGTTAGATGGATGTCAGGGAATTTTTTTTTGTTTCTAAAAAAAGAAAAATGCCTTGTCTATGCTGATGTGGAGTCCATGTATGCACTTGTCAAGAAAAAATGCCATGTGGCTAGAACCCTAATGGGTGCCATGTGGTAGCACCAGAGGAGGCTTATGTGGGGGAAGAGTTTAGTGGTGGGTCATGGGCTAAGGGGTGGTGAAGGAGCAAGGTAGGTAGAGGGAGGGAGGCAGAGAGGCGAGGCAGACTACGACGAGCAGTTTAAGTGGTGGTCGAGGAGCAATCATGATCGAGAAGAGGCAGAGGAAGCGGAGGTTGCAAGGGAGTGCAGGAAAGCGACCGTGAGAGGTGGAATTTGTAGGGTACCATAGAGAAGGGTTAGAGGCTGGTGGCATAGGTTTTCTCATGGCAGACTATGGCAAGTGGTTTAAGTGGTGGTTGAGGATCAGCTAAGGCCAAGCGGAGGCTGAGAGAGCAGAGGTTGTAGGGGAGCACGAGCGAGCGACGGCATCAGGTGGAAGTTACAAGGCATCATAGAGAAGGGTTGAAGGGTGGCAGCACAAGTTTGGGCATGGCCATGCAAGGGAGGAGTAGCGGGGAGATTTTGGTAGGTGGTGCAAGATGAACCATAGTGAGGGTTGCAGGTAAAATGGCAGGGAGCAGAGTTAGGTAGAGGCAAGGAGGCTGCGCGGTGGTTCCAACGAAGATAGCAGCAGTGCGCAGGGGAAGATTGTGTGGCAGTTGCACAGGAGGTTGTAGCAGGGTGCGGAGAGGAGGAACCATGACCAATGGAAGCACTCGTAGGGTTGGAGGGAAGTCACGGCCACAAGAGGAGGTGGTGCTCGCTGGATTTAGAAACATCAATGGCAATGGCAAGCTAAGCAAGGTGGGGGTGGTGCTCACGGGCACCACCAATGGTGGCACCTGCAAGTGCCAAACCTGCACACACAAAACAAATTTTTTTCAATTTTTAATTTTATTTTATTTATTATTATTATTATTAAATTTTTTATTAAATTTTTTCCTTTCCTAGACTTTTGACCATATTGTTTTTTTTAACAATTCCTCTCTCTCTCTCTCTCTCTCTCTCTCTCTCTCTCTCTCTCTCTCTCTCTCTCTCTATATATATATATATATATATATATATATATATATATAATAGCATATATATATATATATATGATTTTTTTTTAAAGCATAAACAAAATAAAATAAAATGAAACAAACCCCCCTACCCCCCTTTTTTTTGCTAATCAACAAATACAGATTTTTTTTTTGTAGTTTTCTATTTTCTCATTAACAAAGAAGTATACTCAACATATATACACTTGTACAACTTGGAAATAGAGAAATAAGAACTATAGATTGTTATATATCAAAAGACTTCTCTTATGTGCTTCAAGCACAATGATGGGATTTTTGGCTCAATTTGAGACTCCTCATGGAACTTGATCTCCAAGTGCAAGCCTTCAACCTACAACCTTAAACTCACAAAATACCCTAAAAAACACATTAGATGATTAGTTTGAACCAGTGAAGTGGGTCCCACTAGGCATGCCAAAATTTAGTATGTAAAATGCTACAAAGAAGAAACATAAGCAACTATACTACTTCCTACATCATTACATACACCTCAAAATATGGAAAGTAAACATGCAAATAATGATGACATGAAATCACAAGAGCTTAAACCATTCAAAATAGCACTAATGTAAACCTCATAAAATCACCAAGTTGTTGATGATTTCATTGTTGTGGGATGTGGTTGCTCATGAATCTTGTAGCATAACAATGGGTTAGATAGTGCTCATGGAAATGAGGAGAGGGCTCTCCTTTTATAGGAAATGAGATGAAATGGACGGTTGAGATTCAATGCAAGATGAAGGGCTAGGATCTCTCAAGATCAATGAGGTGTCCATGAGGTGGAGGCCAAGTGGACTACATGTGGATTAGGGCTTTTGACCATTCAAAGGGGGAAAGATGCTCACATATGTGTGAGCAACCTTTGATGTGATAGGTCAATGATAGGTGTAAGAGGTGTGAGAAGCATGGTTTCTCACACATGTGAGACACCTTGATTCTCATGTGAAGGGGGACAAATGTGCAAGAGGTGTGAGAAGTGTGAGGGGTGTGGAAAGTGTGAGTGTTCCTCACACATGTGTGAGCACACACTTAGGATTAAAAGTGGATTAGCAAGGTGATTAGGAAAGTAAGTGGGATTAAGTAGTGGGTAGGTTTAGAAGGATGGGTTAGGTTAGGAAAGTGAGGTTGGGTGATGGTTAAAGTTAGGAGCTATGTGCTCAAATAGGATTAAATTTAATATTTAATTCCAAGTGGGTTTAAAAGGGGTTAATTAAGTAAACAAAGTACTTTACTTAATTAAAGTAAATGGATTAGGGTGTAAGTGCCATGAGGGGAAATAGGCTAGGATTAAATAAACCAAAATCTATTTGAATCAAGGAAAGGTGAATTTAATTAAATAAATATAAATTTATTTAATTAAAGGTAGGGTAAGACTATAATTAAATAAATAATAAATGTCTATTTAATTAGTCAAGAAAAGGGTATTTGGATAATTTTAGGTGTCTACACTACCTAGGCATAGATGGTGCTCTGCATTAAAAATGTTGATGAGAATATCTTACAAGATGATGCAAAAAGCCCTACTCTAGGAGTTTCCTAAAGTAGAAGTGGAGGAAGAAGGACATAATCATGTTGTATCAATCATACATAAATGATAGATGAAGCATTTAGTACTAACATGGAGATATCTACATGGAATAGATGTATGAGTTAAAATTTCTTTGGCATTATTGTCAAAGAAGGAGAAAGATGAAAGATAGTTACCCATGTAGTAAAAGAAATATTACCATGAAAAAGTTATGGGAGATATTATTGTCAAAGAGGGAGATATTGAATAAAGAAGCAAGGTGTTGTTAGCAATATAGAAGGATCTAATTGATTTCATTATATGATATGATAAAGGGAGCATATGTGTTGCATATTAGAGCTGCATAGATACAAATCTAAATGAAACTAAAGAAAGAGATTATTGGACATAGTGATGTGAATTAGAATGAAACTAAGGATGTTAATAAAGATCTGATACTATACATATAGGGATTTTTCTTGATTTAGTACATGTTTTAGATTGCATGATAACTTGAGGTGTTGTCATCAAAGCCAAAGAGGGAGATTGTTGGAAACTATAATTGGAACAATTATTATGTTTTCATTAATGTTAAACCTTATTGGTGAGATATTTTTCTATCTAATCTAAGTGTTATATCTATATGATTGATGGAGAGGATTTGAGAATTTGGTCATAGAAAAAGAACCTAGAGGAAAGGTTGAGTTATGGAGAAGAAACTACAATGAACACTTGATTAGTTAGACTTTCACAAGATCAAGTGATTGTTTGAATCATGTTACTAGTAGAGAAGAAATTTGTACTAAATCCTTGAAGAAGTGATGAAACCCTAACCAAATGCATAGGCTTGACCAAGAAGCAGAGTAGAAGATTAAGGAATTTGAAGTTTATACCAAGTGATGCTAGTGTTGACTAAGCCACAGTATAAGACAAGTAAATATTGTTGACCAAGAATTAGTATATGTGCTAGATAGAAAATTTAGTAGTGATTGAGGAACCCAATGATGACTGAGTGTCAAAACACAATGTTGGTTGAGCAACAACATTTTGGCAATTTATAAAAAATCATAATTTCCAATCGTCAGGGTAGATTTCTTGGAATATGGAAAGTGCATTGAAGATAAGGATGGATAACCTAGAACATTTAATGCAAGGAAAGGATTAGGTAATTGACCAAAGATTAATTTTAAAGAGAAGTTTCTAAAAAAGTAGAGGATGAACAACAAGATGGGTAGATTCATTGTATGTGTTGAATCTAATCATAACCCTAAGATCTATGGTGGTGTTTAACTAGGAAAAGATCATAATTACTTTGATAATAAAAAGTGATTGATTAAATCATGTTATAAGTGGAGAAGATAATTTTAATAAAGCCTTGAAGAAGTGATCAAAACTACAATAGAGTAGAAGATTAAGGAGCTTGAAGTTTATGTTGAGCGATGCTTGTGTTGACCGAGCCATAGTGTAAGCTGAGAAAAAATAGTGTTGACCAAGAACCACTATTGACTAGGAATTACTATATATTGCAAACAAAAAATTAGTAGTGACCAAGTAACCAAGTGATGACTGAGTTTCAAAACACAATGGTGGTCAAGGGATAACATTTTGACAATTTATAATCATAATTTTCAACCAATAGAGTTGATTTCTTGGAGTATGAAAAGCATGAAAATAAGGATGGATGACCTATAGCATTTAATGCAAGGAAAGGATTAGGTAATTAATCAATGGATTAATTTGAAAGAGAATTTTATAGAAAAGAAGAGGATGAACAAAAAGGTGGACAAATTCATTGTACTTGTTGAATCTCATCATAACCCTAACATCTACAATGGTGTTTAAGTGGAAAAAGCTCAAAATTACCCATTTAAGGAGGTACAGGAGCTAACCTTAAAGGTGTTGAAAGCTAGAGCAGTTGTTGATGCTATTAACTAGGGAAACTTAGGAAAAGGTTGAGAAGAGTTCAGAAGAGAAGAAGAGTGATTTACTGAAGGTTTGCTAACCAAATTAGAGACTAAGATGATAATGAAGACATGTCATTGGATCCTCTTTTGAGGAATAATAGAGTTGTATTTGCAAAGTGAGTTGTATTTGTTAGATCAAAACCTGTTGATATTTTCTAACCATTGTATTAGTTTGAAACCCTTTAATCAAGGTTTACCTAATAGTCATATGTAAATCCTTTAATCAAGGTGGCATTCTAATAGAATTTTCTAAAGTCCTCTAACAAGGATACTCCTAATAGGGTGAATAAATCCTTTAACAAGGTCACAGTTAATAGTGTATTTTTTAACCTTTAACATGGTTGGCTCCTAAAAGAGCTCACTTCAATAGAGTGAAAGATTGGAAACTTATTAATGGTAGTTTTTCCCAAATTTGATTTCCATGTTAAATCCTATTGCCAAAATTATGTGAATGTTATTTGTGATGATTTACTATTATTTTTTATATTTTTCAAGTCAATTATATTTAGAACAATGGATTTCTAGTTTATGTTTATTGAAAGTTTACTACAGATTTTGAGCTAACAAATGTTGAGATCTGAGGTTTTTTAAGTGTTTTTTTGTTCAATTGGTACATCTAGACCTTGGATAATTGATCGCCCCCCCCCCCCCCATGCCCCTCAATTATTATAAACATTCTAACAAGGTTACCCTAATGTTTTTATATTTAGGGCTATATTTTAGCACTGGTGATATAGATGAATCTGAGGTCTACTTGCCTAGGTTTTGCAAAGCCTAAAGTTAAGAAGGAGAATAGCTTTATAGTTGGCCTAGGTTCTATTCAAGTGCACCCATCATA
Source organism: Cupressus sempervirens (assembly GCA_028749045.1). Classification (NCBI taxonomy): domain Eukaryota; kingdom Viridiplantae; phylum Streptophyta; class Pinopsida; order Cupressales; family Cupressaceae; genus Cupressus; species Cupressus sempervirens. The sequence goes on from CM053790.1 coordinate 325,264,108, forward strand.
GGAATTAGCTACCCTTAGATACTTTTTGTTTTACTATCCTGATAGTTGAAATCCTATGAAATCAAGAGCCAATAAACATCATGCAGCCCAGGAAGGGGAGAATGATGAATGTTGAAAAATGCATCTTTTATTTGGTTTTTAATTATCCATAGACATCTTTTTGAATGATAAATATGTATAATTGATGGATTACTATGCACTTTTACTTAGTTAATGTTGTTTAAGTTGGTTTTAAACTTATGGATTAAATGATGGCATTCAAGTAATCTATTACATCTTTTTTCTAGATATATTATTGATGAATCTTGCAAATCTATATCATTATTATCTATATCTCATGTTCATTATTCATGAAGTGGTGATATATTTTAAGACATTAACCTTTTGAATAGCGTGCTTGGTGGAATTTATGAAGTTTTAGTCAATTAATGCTTATTTATTAGAATTGAAGTAAAGCTCTCAATTAAATCAGGAGTAACTACATATTTTTTGGTTTATCATTGAGTCATTAAGACATGTTAACATTAATTTCAATCAATTGTTCACATATTCATTTCATCTATCTCATATTTCTCAGTTTTATACCAAAACTTTTGATCCTATTTCTTTCTAGTCATTTGATCTTGATTCTTTAGATGCATAGAGTTTTGAATTTTAAATAAAGGATATTTGTTATAAATATCCTACCACTATTTTCTTGAGAAGATAGTAGTGATTTTGTAGTTTCTTTTGAGATAATAAATCAATTTGTTAATAGTTTTCAATTTTAGGAAGTCAAACTACTCTATCTTTTGTACTATTCTAATAAGAGCTTGCAATTTCTCCCATTTTCAAATTTAAGAGTGTAAATACAAGAGCTTCTAGTTAATTTACACTTTTGTTTTTTGGAATTCATGTTTTCAAATTCTTTGTGATGATTCATGTGATCATCAAATAGGTGGTTTCAATGGATGTATTTCTTGAAGTTTATGGTTCTCAAGTAAACATTGTAGGAATAATGCTTTTACTTTTAAATTATAAGTGGGTTAAAGTAGGGGTTATCACAGTGTGAACAATTTTCAAAGTTAGACCTTTTTTTGTGTCTTGTGTTAAGAACTAGTCATTAGATTAGTTGTTTAATTCAATAGTGGAAATTTAGATTTACTTTATTATAGTTAGATTATTATTTTTTTGCAAAATTAAATTAGGAATCTTCTATTTTTGTAAAGTTGTTTAGTAGTTGATTTATAAGAAAGTTAATTTTAGAATTCCCTGCATTTATCTCAAATAATTGAAACTAAAGGGAATGTAATCACAATCTATTCTAGGGTCAAAACTCGACATAGTTAGGGTTATAGATTTAGTTGTTTTTGGTAGAGTTAGGGTAGATTATGAGAGTTCTAGGTAGCTCTAGATAACCTCAAATTCCAAGTTAGTCACTTTGTTATAGTGGAAACACCCTTAAAACTATTGAGTCTTATCAAGGATCTTTATAACATGTAGCCTTGTGCACACCCTAGTATACATTTGATATAAACTAACTAATCTAATTTGACAAAGAATGGCATTCTGCATCAACAAGTACAATTAATGCACCTTTTAACTATCATGAGTGATGGGTTATTTAAGGCACCTAAATGGATTAATTATCACTTTGTTTGATAATGAAAAAAATTCTCTATAAGTAAATGTTGTCATTTAGGTTGTCATCCTATTTTTAAGTATTCATTCTATAAGTTTGCAATGGTATTTTCTTGGGGTTAGGTTGGTTCTAGATTTCATGTAGATGAGGATGTTAGAGTGGGGTTTTTGTTGCACCAAAAGATCGATCTATGAATCCTAATACAAGAACTCAATTTATAGTACATAGGAAGAGGTTAAGTCCTTGTCATAAATCTCGAGGAGAACTGATTAAATTTCCAAAACTCTCCCCCTTAGCATTACATGAGGGCCTAAGGATTCAAACATGTGACCAAGCTTTGATATAAATTATTAGAGTGGGGTTTTTGTTGCACCAAAAAACCAATCTCTCAATATCCAATACAACCACTTCACTTATAGTACACATGAGGTAGTTAAGCCATTGTCATGAATATTGAGGGGAGTACTAAAAAAAATTCCAATAGAGGATAAGTCCTCTCATTATGGCACTTCTTCATTCTAGTGCTCTAATTCTATGTTTATTCTCCCTTCTACCTTTTCTTTTGTTCACAAGTCATATCTTTCTGGTTTTTGTGTGGTATGTTCCTTTTTTTTCTTTTTTTTTTCTTTCTTTTTATGGTTTTCTCACTTTTCCACCACTTTGGCATAGTTTTTGGTGGTCAAAAAACTCCTATTTTATTCAAGCATGCATGTGTTTTCTTTTTTTCCTAGTCATTTGTTGTCAAGCAGAGCCACTTTGGCTCTACCCTTAGTTTTTTAGTGAACTGTATTTTCTTTAAGAAAATTGAGCTAGGTAGTCCTTATTATTGGACCCCCACAAGGGAATTTAGAATTCATAGTGAAAAGAACATCTTGCTACATGAGGCTAAGTTAGGTTCTATCTCTTCTCTTTATGTTTAGTTTGGTGTGATGGTGCAAGTTTCACTTTTTCTACTTGCCCTATTGAGAAGTTGTTTTCACAATCTTAGTGACCTCTAGTACCCTCTTTTGGTCTTGGTTTTTGTATAAGGTAGGATCTCACTAGTCACATTTTTTTTTCCTTAGCCAAGGGATTACAGACATGCCTCCATGGGTATCTAGGCAATCATTTTTGTCTCTAAAAAATAGAGTATGATTATATTGTCACTATTACATGCACATGTATGACTTCAGTCTTGCTAGGATGAGTGGTGGCTTGTTGGCATGATACTATTGGTTCCATGGAATTCTATAGGGACTATGAGTGGTGATTTTCTACCTTTAATCATCTACCTAGATGCAAAATCCCTTATTGGGCTAACTATCTTGCATCACTCATAACAAATTTTTTGGTATTTTGTATTTAAATGACTATCATATCAAAAGTACCTAGCATTTATTAATCCCATGTGTCATGTGAGTAAATATTGAATAGTGGTCTTGTCATTTACATAAGGATAACTTAACATCATAAGCCATGTCACGAAAGGTCTTGTCCAAGTGATGTATTTTTGGTTTCTAGTAGAGAGAAAGTGATGTAATGGTATGTTTGAAACTATTCATTTTTGTACTCATGAGGTTTGAAATTCTAGGTTCTCAAGATTTAGGGATTTCATCCCTCACTGCTAGTGAAAGATAGTTTTTATGCTTCTAAGGTATAGCTTTAAGTTACCAATATTTTCCCTTTTATTGGAAGTTAATATACTTTCTTAGCATTAAATTAGGTTTTATGTTCCTTCCCCATGTGACACATTTTTCCTCCATAAGGATGGGAAGATGCATGACCCTGAAAACCATAAAATCTCAAGTCTAATAGAAGAAGTGTTTTTTAAAAAGGGATCATGGTATTACTGTGTTTTTGGTCTATGGAGGTGTTGATGGATACTGGCTTTAGAGGACCAACAAAAATTTTTAATTTTTGTGGTTGATCAATGATTGATGTAAATTCCAGAAGATTGAGGTCACCCAATAAAAAGGGCACCTCTAGGCAAAGATTGGAAGATGATTCCCTAAAGTTTTTAGGTCACTTAGGTCCTCAAATTCAAACCATGAAGGATCGATTATCATTACAAGATTTGAGGCTTCCTAAGAAGGGAAGCTCTAGAAGCAATGAGTAAGCAAATAGAAAGATGTTTCCATAATCGATACTTTACGTGAGTGAGTCTAAAATTTTTACTTTTCAGGCTTGTTGAGGCCTCTCCTTCCATGTCCAACCCTTTCACTATTGTGATATGGGATGGTTCATAACAAAGACCCACCTATGAGAAATATTTTGGCATGTAGGGATCCTTTTGGCTAGCTTCAATAGCTACTTAGAAGGAGCTTCACTTACTTTCAAAGGCACCACATCTCTATTATGTACAAATCTAGGTCCATGATTATCTCTTCCTTATGACTTGATTGGGTTATCTTTCATTACATGGTGGCCAACATTCATTAGTCTATATCCAAGAGTCTTGCAACTCAAGTCCTTCTAATATGTGGGTGGGTGTGCTAGGATTCCTTCTAAATCTAGCCATCTACCACCATAGTTGGATGGAAATCATATTAATGACACAACTAATAGTTAATAATGGTAAGTAAACAACTCCTCTTTATCAACTACATATTTCCCCTTTTATTTGAGGCATTTAATACTCTCAAAGAAGTGGAATGCCCATATCAATTCGTGGGTGCCTTGAGGAGATAAATTATAGAGACTTGATGGAAAAAGAATATAAAGTGATGGCCTGTATTTTCACCATTCTAAAATTTTGAAAAAATACTATGAAAAATTAGGTTAAATAAATGGAATAATTGTTTACATGTCTTTATTGTAGAGTTTTTGGTAGAGAAACCCCATATTTTTTACCCATGCCCTAGGCTAGGTAATTTTTCTAAATCATCCTTTGTAACCCAAGGTTACACTCAAATTTTTTTAATCATTTCAAGACTTAGTCAAAAAAAAATTATTCAAGATCTGATTTTAATTCTCCTAGGTCTTCTATCCTAGTGGGAGTTCCTAAATCAAATAAGAATATTCTATATTCCATCTTGATCTCATGATCAATTATCAGAGTAGTATCGTAAAAGAATTTTTAATGTGTTCCAATTTTAAGCCCAAGGTTTTAGCCATACAATCCTAATAGGATTTGGCAAAAGTGAAAATGTCTCCTGAACATACATTATAAGTGTTGGGCATAGAATCATAATCCTATTCACCAAAGTGAAATTATATATTTTGAAAGGTTTTTGATGCTATGACAAAGGTTCTTGGTAGTTAAGAGCAAGTTCATGGTTAAAAGGAGATATAATAGTTAAAGGCCCTGATTGTTTGATAAACTATGGAGCATAAGAGTGGAATACTATGATAGCTAGGTTTACAGACTTATGATGAAGAATGAATCTAGTTGAGTTTAAGAGCATAACTCTAAATGGAAAAAAGTACATAAAAAGAATTTGCAAAAAATTGAAAAGGACAAGGGTTTCAACCAATCAAATTTTTGGCATATAATAGGAATACTAGGATGGCTAAAAATGTCACCAAAAGGCTAAATAGACATTCTAACTATAAAATTTGAATCCTCTTGCATGTAGGCATTTAACAAAATAAATGAAGTTGTTGGGACATGTTCCTACGTAAAGACATTCTTTGCAACCAAAAAGGTACTAGTTGCTAAAGCTAGGAAAGATTGTTGAGTTATGGAGTGCTTGAATTTTCATATGTTAAAGCTTTTCTTGTGAATTTTAGTTTTCAAAGCCTAATTGTAGAGGAAAATGTCAAAATTTGGAGGTGATGAAGCATAGTCTAAATAATTGGAGATTTTTCAAGCATCATCCTCTTAAGATAGGAAAAACAAGGTAGAGAAAGCCTAATAAGAATGATGATGAGCAGGCCAAGCTCCTACCAGGGTCATCAAATATAATTTCTAGAAATGATCATAGCTTAGTGATCCCTACATATATTGAAAATATTTCATCTATCAAAATACAAATGGGTATTATTTGTTAATGTTATTTTATATCAATAGATTCAAGAAGTTACCAACTTCAAATCCATCAAGGAGGAAATTGGCAAAGCTTATTTTCCTAAGGTGTGTGTGGATGTAGATTTATTAAAATCCCTAATAGCATTGTATAACCTTACAACCAAGTCTTTCCACAAGAAGGATGGGATCATTCTATGCACATTGGATTCTGCATCTTTCATTGAGGATTTTGGACTTGAGGGGTAGATGAGTATAGAAATAGACATCTAGGACTTTCAAGAAAAGTTTGAAAGGAATGTAAGATTTTATACTGGTAAGGTGATGATTCACCATAATCCATATGAGTTAAAATTAGTGGGAGAAATTCCTAAGAAGGTGTACAAGATGTTGTCAATTGACAAGTTTGAAAACTTTATGCAAAATACATTTTATGGTTTGCATAAGGCTCTAGGAAGTGATGGATTAGACATGCTGTATGGAGGGCCCTACCTCATGTCTTTGAATATAGAGGATCAATTCAATAATATTGAATATGACTATGTGAGGTACATTATTGAGAAAATGCAACAACATATTGTTGTTGCTCAGAGTGAAGAATTTTTAAATTTTAAGTTTCATCACTACTCATTGTTGATGCATCTCATCTTGTGCAAAAATGTTGGAAAATTCAGTATTGATTTCATTGACTAGACATCAAACCTAGATGGAGACTTTCTAGTATTATTGTGGACTTGGGTATGGGACATAGATTACCCTTTTTCTTTTTTTGTTACATTTTTTAACAATTTTAGTTCTATTGTCATTAGAATGTTAGGTGCCATACTAGATAGGCTCCCTAAATTTTTAAGAAGAATATTGAGGCTGACATGGCTAAAGGATGATGCTGAATTAGATCATAACTTGAGGGATGCATTTATTTTTAGACATGTTTTATTTATAATGGTCAATGTATGCCTACAACCCTCTTACATACTACCAAAGTATATACCTCTTAGGCTAGGGATTATGGAATTTTAATGGCAACTTATTATGATGGATAAGGAGTACAGAGGTCCTATATTACACAAGGGAACATTCTTATGTAGATGTTTCAAGATAGGGGATTTTACAATTGGGAAAGATTTAATTGACCAAATTCATTAATACTTGAGGCATTACAACTTATCCTCTACTCCATACATAATCTATGACCTTGAAAGTGTGGTTAGAAATGCATTGAAAGAAATAAGGAATTACACTCTCCCAAATAATAAAGAACTACCTCGAGAGGATATAATCATAAAAAATATGATTGAGAGTGATTTAGAAGATAGACTAAGGAAGTTTGAAGATATTCAGAGGATAGAGAAAGAGATGAAGAAAAAGGACCCAGGTTTTGAGGATTTCTTCTCAGAGGTTGCCTATCCTTTTAGACTAGAAAAAATGTTGTGAAACTATTACCATATAATGTCATAACTGCCAAAATATTTAGGATAATAAGACAAGGTGAATCAAGATTCCCTTGAACTAGATGTGGAGTTGGAGGAAGAAGAGGAAAATCAGCCTAAAACTTCTTTGTGATAGCCAAAGGGAACAAAAAACAAAATATTGTCCACATGCCTAAGAAGGTAAAATAGAGAACACTACAATTAAAGCCTAGCAAGAGCGGGTATTTTTATAATATGAGGAAAAAATTATACAAGAAAGAGTGAAGGAAATAGAGAGTTCATTAACAAATTTACAATAAACTATAGTAATGCTAGATGATAGGATCATCCACGCTAAAAATTTCTTAGAATATGATGATTTTATCAAGTCTCCAGAGTTTGAAAAAAAATTATACAAGGTCAAACCAAATGAATTAACTTTGATGCTAAATCCTAGGGAGAGAGAGGAAAAGGAAAAATAACTTATTGAAAAGCTCCTACCTTATGCCCTTGATAATGAGACTATGACAATCGGTAAGGCCAAACACCTTGTGCAAAGAAGTGGCATGTTACAAGTATGAGGATGGGTTTGGGAACAACCTTTGTGCCAAACAAAATCAAAAGACAAGATAAGGAAGTGTCTTATGAAGCCTTTGGTACACAAGATTTATAGAGAGGCTCAAGTTTTAATATAGACAACAAGACATTATTTGTATAGAGATTTACTCCTAAAACAAAAAAGCCTAGGCTTATGAATATCCAAGACATAGCTCAAGGAAGTGTCATCATATGGACCTTGGATTCTACCATTGATAGTGAGATTTTAAATGCTTTTAGCCACTTACCCTTCTTGAATAAGGCCAAAGTAGAGTATATTGAAGATCAACTTTCTCAAACCTTTAGAGAATACATAGACACAAGAAAATTGTATGAGAAGAAACTCAGAAAGAGTTATGTATTCAAAAAAAGGGTGAAGGAGATAGAAGGTAAAATAAAAGGGTTGTAGAGTGATATTGTCACCCTAAAAGAATAGTTAAAGGAAATGGAGTAGAGCATGATAGAAAAAGGATTGATGAAAGAGAAGGAACCACTAAATAAATATGTCTGTTGATAGAAGATAAAGCATTGGGAACTAAAAAAGCAATTGGTGTAATGGAGACTAAGGCTCATACACAAGATAACCAATTGAAAGTGGATGCATTAAAATGAATGCTTCATCATAGAATAGAAAAATTGAAGAGAGTGTCCTAGCCTATCCACAATGTTTTATCTAATTGAAAAGTGAAAAGTATGTGTGAAGGAAAGTTCTAATATGGATTTCTCCCATATTTAATCAATGGGGCCCATACATTCCATTCTTTGATAAAATGATTATTTTGATGGCTAAGAAGCGTAAACTTCCTAACAAAATCTTCATAGTCAAAGAAGCCTTAGAAATGGTAAGAGAATTGATTGGTTTCTTTATAGCCAAGTCACAAATAATACAAGGTAAGGTGAAGGTGATGACTAATGGCATCGACCTTTTTATTCCATCAGTTATTGATAGTGAAAACAAATTGAAAGACTGACAAGAATGATCAACATCATTTAATAATATCATGACATTAGAAAAGGTGGCAAATATTTTGTATCGGGATGTGGATGACAACTTGTTTTATGATCTGGTTGATTGTGTTTTTAAAATTGAGATAGATATGAGAAAATTTATAATATAATCAAAGGCCATCACAAATTCCAAGTGGAAAAATTTATTAGTGATTTAGAAACTATTACAGGCACTAAATGGCCTACCAAAAGGGAGACATATGTATGGGAGGCAGTTGGAGAGATCAAGGCTCTTCCCATGGGAAGAAGTTAGAAGATAGATGATGAAGACAATGAAGATAGAATAGAGGAAGGATAGGATCATAACAAGGTGTCTTATCATTGCATGTAGTTGTTATGGATGTTAGGGTAATTATTTTGTTACGCTTATTATTTAGATCATCTTGATTTAGTTAATTAAGTTGTTTATTACTCTAGTTACTTAAGCTTACTCTTAGGTGAATATAATTAATATTTTACATTAATTATAATGCGTAAACCTAGTTTTCTTTCCCTTTAGGGTTTTGTTCACCTTTAAGGTTGAACCTTTGTACTTTTTGTTTTTTCATAACTTGGAATACAGTTTTTCTCTCACACCATTGAGATTTTCCAAGCTTTGCTTTTTATTTTTTGGTTTCTCTTAATTGCAAGTTATTTGCATGCAGGTTTTCTTGGTGATCTATGAAGTTGGTTTTCTCAACTCCTACATGGTATCAGAGTGGACCTACTACTTCCTCATCTAAAGATTCTTGAAACCACAATTTGGAGACACAAACCCTAGTTTGTTTGTGCTTTTTTCTTCAATTGGGGGCAAGAGAAAATTTTTGGGGCACTTTGGGCCTAAACAAACACTACCATTGAGTTTAGAAGGTACTTTATAGTTAGAATTCATATAAAGTTTTTCAATTTTGATGACAGGAGCTCTGGGAGGAAAAAATTTTTGGTTCAACATGTCATACAAACTATACAAAAATGATTGCAAAAAAATTAAAATTAAAATTAAAAATGCAGAGCCACCAAAGCACCACCATGGCCTGCACCTCTACCAAGCACAGAACTGCTGCCCACACAGAACCTCTACTCCATCTTCGCTAGTGGGCACCACTGGGTTCTCCTCCCCAATGCTACTATTGTTGGAAAATCACCTATTGTCACTGCTCTAGTGGGTGATGCAAGTGCCATGTCATTTTCAAACTCTACCATGTCATTCTCTAATAGTGACATGTCATTTTTCTGATGTTGACATCACTGCCTAGTGACACATCAGATTTTTCCAATTGTTGACATCATCCCTATCAGTGACTATGCTGACATCATCTTTTTGATAGCCAATGTCATCTTTTTGGCAGTTGACATCATCTTTCTAGCTACTGACATCATCAAACCAATGGCCAAAATTCTTCCTAGTGATGGCCAATTGACGACCATATAGTCGTCAAATTTTTTTCCAAGTCTATAATTTTCTAGAGAGCTCCTTTTTTGGACCTGCAATTGATTTTTTGGCCATAACTTGGGCATATAGAGGTATTTTTTTGATCCAAAAGAAGCACCAAAAATTTGGTTTAGAGATGGAGACAATGGTGTTGGGTTTGTTTCATTCTAAATTCATTTGAGCATCCAATTTTGGCATTAAAGTAGAAGCTTCTATTTCCCTCTTCTCTACATCTAAAATCCAGGTTCTTTTCTCAGTTTTTATGCTTTCTATAGTTCTTTTCTTTGGTATTGAGGGATATCATTATCTATTGTAGGGGGGGCATTTTCTTTTTTGTGCTTTAATTCAAAATAAGACCCTTCTACTTCTATCTTCTTCTCTCAATGTTGGATCTTTCTGTGACCCAACTCATGCCACACAACTATCACACTTGGAAAGCACAAATGACTAGGCTTCTCATGTCATGAGGTCCATGGTCATGTCTAGATGAGAACCAACCTATTTTGCAATGCTCTTTTGAGATTCTTTAGCACAGAAAAAAAATGTATGAGGCCATGGGATTGATTGCACTTAACATCTTAGATAGTCTACTATTTCACTTGGATGGTTTAGCCACTCCTCGGGCTATTTGGACCAAGTTCTACAACTTATTTGGCATAGTGAATGAGTTCTAGGCATTACAAGTTGATGTAGAGTTAACTTCTTTGTCACTAGCTAGCTTCTCCACCATTGAAGACTTCTTGATGAAGTTCAAATCTCTACTATAGTCTTGCAAGGATGTGGTAAAAATAAAATAGATGATGAGTGTATTTTTTTGATACTCTCAAAGTTGCAAGGATAGTATTAGATCTTTTCTTCCACTTTCTACTCCATTATGGATGCCTTGGGTAATAAAAATTAGATGCCTTCTTTTGAGACATTTTGTGATTAGTTGACATGAGAATAGGATAAGATCCAATAGGTGGATGCCTCTGGCTCTTCCAGCAAAGCATTGGTTGCTCAAACTTCTTAGGGGAAACAAAAACAAAAAGCTAAACCAAAGAAAGATACACCAAAAATTGATGCCAAACCTCTAGCTAACCCTTCCAAGGGTAAATCTACTTTGAAGTCTACTAAGTCTACCTCCAAGACTAAGAAGAAATTAGCTAAGACCTGTAGTTTTTGTGGAAAGGATGGACATCTCATTTCTAGGTGTTGTAAATGTTTGGAGGCTTTAGAGGAAGCTGTGTAGGAGCCTCACATTTCAGCTCCTAAGTCTGCATCCCCCCTACAAGGAAAGGTCATGCTCTTACTGCATGAGCTATGACTTTTAGGCCTACTTGGATTCTTGATTTTGGTGCCTCTCACCATATGATAAACACCTAGTATTGGTCACCTCACTTGCACCTTGTGCTACTTCACATATTGCTATTGGAAACTCATCACATCTTTCAGTCATGGGTTCTAGTTTTGTTGCATTAGCTAGGGGTTCCTTTTAGGATGTATTTTTTGTCCCTGACATATCGATGAACCTATTGTCCATTTATCAAATTTTTCACTCTAACTCTAGTAAGACAGTTGAGTTCTCACCACATGATGTGATTATTCAGGATTTACTTGATTATGAGATGATTGTGGCTACTAAGAGTGTTGACTCTACATCTCACCTCTACACTTTTGATGGATTTGAGTCCTCTCATAATGCATGTTCTTGTCTTGTAGCACATGTAGATTCAGTAAGTAGACTTTGGCATGAGCATTTTGGCCATGTCAATTATAGATATCTTCAATAGATGAGTACACAAGTACTTGTTCTTAGGCTTCCCCAGATTTCCTACACAGATGGTGTTTGTCAGGGTTGTGCACTTGGAAAACAACATAGGGATCCTTTTCTACATGGATGAGCCACTCATGCTTTGGCACCATTGGATTTGATTCATAGTGACCTCATGTCATTTCCCACTCCTTTTTTAGGTGCCATATATGTGCTTAATTTCATTGATGACTTGCCTAGATGTACATGGGTGTACTTTTTGAAGTACAAGTCTCATGTCTTCAATTCATTTTGAGTCTTCAAGACATTTGTTGAGAAGCAATTTGGTCTTTCTATTTGGCAGATATGCACTAATAATGGGGGGGATATGTGAACCAAGCTTTTAGAGATTTTTTCTCTGAACATGGTCTTCAGCATTAGTTTTGAGTGTCCTACACCCCTTAGTAGAATGGTGTCATTGAATGAAAGAATAGAAACCTTCAAGAGATGGCTAATTGTATGATTTAGTCTAGGTCCATGGATTCGTGCTTTTGGGAAAAGGTAGTCAATTATGCCAACTATATTCAGAATTAGATGCCTCACAAGGTAGCTCAAAATATGACTCCTAAGGAGGCTTGGTCTCATGTCAAGCCTAATGTAACTTCATTCTAAGCTTTTGGTAGTGAAGCATGGGTGTTTATACTGAATTCTTAGAGGAGAGCCATGGAGTGGAAGAGCTAACACATCATTTTTTTTGGCTACTACAAGAATGTTAAGGCCTACAAGTTGTTTGATCCTGATTCTAGACAGATCCTATTTTGAAAAGATGTCCAATTTGACAAGCACCTTCCTGTAGTAGATACCCTGCCTCCAAATCTACTTCACTTACCACTACTCCCTCATCCTTTCCACTCTATTTTCTATATGATGAGGATGGTTATCATTTTGATCCCCATTTACATCTACCATAGGATCCTCCCCAAATGCCTAAATGGGCTCAAGCTACAGTTGAGGTTGTAGGATCTATAGATGGTGACCCTACCACTTCCTATCACACCCATTCACATACTACATGTTCTAGTCTTCTTAGTCATACTATTTTTGATGATCCCCAAACATTTGTAGTAGTGATAGGACATCTTGAGTAGGATAATGCAATGGAGGAGGAGTATTCTTCTTTGATGAAGAATCATACTTGGAATCTTTGTTCTCTTCCTAAGGGAAGAAAGTTAGTGCAATGCAAATGGTTGTATCGTACTAAGTTTGATGCTAATGGTTCCATTGATAAGCACAAGGTTCATCTTGTTGTGAAGGGTTTTTTACAAGTTGATGGTATTGATTACACTAAAGACATTTGCTTCTATCACCAAGATGAATTCTATTCATCTTTTTTTATCCCTCGCAACTTCTCAGGGATGGCCCATTTTTCAGATGGATGTGAAGAGTGCATTCTTGCATAGTGATCTTACTGAGGAGATTTACATGGAGTAGCCTTAGGGATTTTTGTAGGATTCCTCCTTGGTTTGTAGACTTTGATGCTCATTCTATGGTCTCAAATAGGCCCCTTGGGCTTGGTATGAGAAGATGGACTCTTTTCTACTTTCTATAGGCTTCACTCACTGCCATTCCAATCCTATAGTCTACATTCAGCATCTTGAGGTTGAGGTTTTTATCCTTGTAATAAATGTTGATGATCTTCTTCTCATAGGTAGCTTGTCCTCTATGATTACTGCTATCCAGAGAGCATTGATGGACCAGTTTGAGATGAATGATCTAGGTCTGCTACATTATTTTCTTGGTCTCTAGATTGTTTAATCCTCTACTAGCATATTTGTTTATTAGTAAAATTATTCTCTTGACATGGTTTGATGCTTTGACATGCTTGATTGCAAGCCTACTCCAACACCTTTTCAGTCAAGTGTCACCTTGTCTACCTTCTTCCCTTCCCCTTTAGTGAATCCTAGATTATACTGATAGTTGGTTGGTAGCTTGTTGTACCTAACACACTCTTGTCCTAATCTCTCCTTTGCAGTGGGTCTTGTCTCTCAGTTCTCACATGATCCTCATGAGAGTCATTGGAAAGTTGCCAAGCATATTTTGAGATACATTCAAGGCACATTGATGTATGGAATTCATTACACATCAAGGACTCCTCACATTGTTGGCTACACAGACTCAGATTGGGCTAGTGATGTTGATGATTAGAATTCTACTTTTGGCTTGGTTTTTTTTCTTGGCTTTGGTCCTATCACATGGTCATACAAGAAGCAGCATGCTCATGCACTTTCATCTATAGAGGTTGAGTTTCAAGCAATGGTGTTTGCTAGTCAGGAGATTTTATGGCTTTGGCAACTAATGACTGAGTTTGATTTTCCTCCCAATCATTCCACTATTTTGTGGTGTGTAATTAGAGTGCTATTCATATTTCCTACAACTCGGTGGAGCATCAATGCACTAAACACATTGAGCTTCATATGCATTTCATTCATCATCTGATCTAGGATGGTGTTCTCTCTTTGGAGTAAATTTCCATTAATGCATAGGTTTCTGACATATTCACCAAGTCATTTCCATCACCTCGCTATCTTCAGTTATGATCTATGCTTGAGGTTTCAAAAGTGTTCCTTGGGGGGTCTTCTTGAGGCCTTCCTTCATTTTTTTAGCATGTTTGTACTATCTCTTTTTGGAGAGGGGTTTTTCCCACTGGTTTTTCTCCTTTGTCTCTGGTTTACAGAGATTTCCTTGTTTTGGGTACCTGATTAGGCCTTGTTGCCAAGACCCCTTTTTTCCTTCTTTCATAGCTTTGCTAGGTTAGCTTCCTCTTGAGCTTTACTTAAGGGGGGGTTAGAGTAATTTTTTTTACACTTATTAATTAGATCATCTTGATTTAGTTAATTAAGTTTTTTATTACTCTAGTTACTTAAGCTTACTCTTAGGTGCATATAATTAATATTTTATATTAATTATAATTCACAAACCTAGTTTTCTTTCCCTTTAGGGTTTTGTTCACCTTTAAGGTTGAAACTTTGTACTTTTTTATTTTTCATAACTTGGAATACAATTTTCTCTCATACCATTGAGATTTTCCAAGCTCTGCTTTTTCATTTTCTGGTTTCTTTTCATTGCAAGTTATTTGCATCCAGGTGTTCTTGGTGATCTGTGAAGTTGGTTTTCTCAACTTCTATAGTGGACACACCTAAATTTTAAGCAAAGACTATAATTGAATACCAGATGTATCAAGTGTCACTTTTGAGATACTTCCCATATCTCTCAAGTGCAAAGAATGTTTGTAATTATTTTTGTCTTCTCTATAACTTGTTTTTTATGGTATTCTTTGGTGTGTGTCTTCACAATCCATAGCTTGTTGCAATACTTATTCTATAAAAGGATTTCCAAGATTGGGAAGAAATTTTTGAATTCTTATTTTGTGATAATACATATCATTTTGACTCAATTCTAGGTTGTTGGTTAAGTAGTTGATGCATTTAGCTTGTTTTCTATAGAAGTTTGGAGATTAATGGAGGTCTAGTTTTGATCCTATATCTCTTTTGTATATTTTATATCACAACTATGTATTATTTTCACAAAATTTAATACAAGAAAGTGTTGTAGGGTGTCTGTGTCTAAAAAATTGTCTTAACTTTCATGATTTTGTGACTTTGAGAATGGATGAACAAGTTTCATTTTATTCAAATGTAATTTAATAAATTGTATACCATTTTAGAGTTTCTTTTAATTCAAATAATTAAGAAAATACTTGGATGGAATCATAGGATCATTTACAATATGACA
Source organism: Cupressus sempervirens (assembly GCA_028749045.1). Taxonomy (NCBI): domain Eukaryota; kingdom Viridiplantae; phylum Streptophyta; class Pinopsida; order Cupressales; family Cupressaceae; genus Cupressus; species Cupressus sempervirens. The sequence continues at coordinate 325,279,621 of CM053790.1, forward strand.
AGGATATAATGAATATAGAATTGGGAGATCAAGAGTTGTTACATTTATTTGTGAGTTAATTAAATAGATCTACATATTAACTAATATGACTTTGTTTTAACAATAGATCAAGGCACTAGTCTTTTAGTTGAAGAAATTAATCAATGTCAATATTGTCTTTGAACCACCTCATAATAGGTGTTCCATAGTCATGCACTAGGCCTGGCTTAGGAATAATCTATTCAAGCTAAGGACTACTTTTCTCCTACCATGAGGTGCATTTAGATTGTCAACCCAAGGACATATACTTGAAATGGTCAGCACAGTATGTGCACTAGGTACCTTGATGAGTCATTATGTTTGTGCTACAGGAAAGTAAAAATGCAAAGGAAACTACACTATTGTTGTGGAAAGGAAACTATTAAATCTATGAATGTTGAAAACACAATGACAAGATAATAGAGATTCCATCTTGACTCATCCACTAGACTGTTCTCGCAGATGGTGCAGGAACGTTCACAAAGTGTGATGCTACAGGAAGGAATTAACTAGCTATGTCTTACTTAAAATACTGCTAATGCTAGTAGAATGAATCTATTCTATCCTAATCTAATCCACCTTCCAAGTGGGCCCCCTTGGTTGGCTTCTCTAATCTACCAACGTAGGATAGAAGCTAAAGAGAACTAATTCATTTCATTAATCAAACATTACATGATTCAAAATTGTAAAATACAACTGCAACAAACTATGAATCAGTGTTCTCTCTTACTCGATAAAACTTATCAAAAACCAAAAACTAAAACTTCACACACAGGAGTCGATCCCAACATATATAGGGAATCTACTCTTTATTACATAATAGAAAAGTAACTATCCTAAGTTAAGTCCACAGGAGAGAATATAGGAGAACAACTAAAACCAGAAAGGGAGGATAATAGAATTGAGGAGGGAGCAATGAAGTCTCAGCATCTGCTTGTTACAATGTAAATTCAAAGAAGGTAATGGCTCATAAAAGCTCCTCCTTATTCGCTGCCACGTTTCTTGGAGTGGTTATAACTTCCTTTTCATGGTTGTTCCTTGATGCTCATTTCTCCTTGAATGCTGTCAGCAACCAACTTCTGGATTCTTCCGCTCATCCTTTAATCCTTATCATCAGGTTAGTTATGATATAAGACATATTTGCAAATAAACATCCATCAAACTAAATTCAAGCATAAGAATGCACATTTGGATATTTATATGAAATACTACATATTAGATATAATTTAGGCAAAAGATGACATAGTTTTTCTACCCCATAAATTATCAAAGGTTTATCAAACATAGGCTTATAAGTGTTAAAACAAGGATAAACAGAGTATCACAAAGTATCTTAAACATAACAAAATAAAGGCATTTTTTAGACTCATCATCTGCCCCCTACTAAACTAATGCTTGTCCTCAAGCATTACACTTCTTTGTCAAAGATCTGAGCTCCCCAACTTTTGTCTTTCCCTTTCTACTACTCTTGAAGGTGTAATAGAATCCTCTAGTCCTTTCCCATACTTCTCACCTATGGTCTTTCTGCAACTTATCAAGTTTTTCAAATCAATATCATACAGGGGCCATAAAAGCATTGGAGGTTGCATGGTTAAAGGACACCATAGCTCTTGCCTTAGTTGCTTTCCTAGTTCTAAATATTTTGGAACTCTATAAAGTGTTGCTTCCAAATTAATAAGATTGTGAGGCTCTGATTTCTTGAGAGATCAGGTAATCGTGCCCATCTACCTCTTATTCTGGTCATAGCTCTCTGGAATGCAAAGTAGGGCAAGTTTTCATATTCAGCATACACTTTGGCTCTAGCAGCAAATACCTTCTTTCTAACTTCTAGATTACTCTTCCCATAGGTTAATGTAAACTAGTCTCGAAGCATTTCTTCTGGTTGTTTACTTTCTGCCCTCAAGTGTAAAGGTTTTGTTCTCTCCTCATATTTGTAATTAACTAGTTGTCTATCATAATTCACCTCATTAGACATCCATGACATTAAAGCTTTCAAATGCACATCTCCTATATAGATTAAAGGATTCCACTTAGTTTCTGTAGGAATGACAAAATTATGAATATACAACTCACACAATAGATTTTGCTACCATGGTGGTAAGGTTTGATACAGCCCATAAAAATCTTGTGCAGTTTTGAATTATGCATTTACATTTCTGAGGGTTAACATCAACTAAAACAAAAGATATTTTTCTTCCAAACTAAAACAAAAAGCATATACTCGAGGAGGTGGTCTACAAGCAAGAGCTTGATTAGCTAATTTAAGTGTGTGTTCCATGCATTTTTTTTGTCTTTCTAGTTGTTCTTTCAATTCTTCAATCTCCTAATTTTGTGATGTTATGATCTTGCTCATTCTTTTATTCTCCTCTTTCCATAGTGCTTCAACAAATAAATGTTGTCCATATAATTGGAAAAGGAGTTTTTGCAAGGTGATGGCATTGTTATCCTCTTCATAATCCTTTTTCTTTTTTTGTTCCTGCCATAGATGTTCTGCCAAACTATTGATCCATGTTGACTTATATGGGACTAAGGTAGTATTCGAATCATGACATTCAGGAAATACTTCATTCTCATGGCTTGAAACACCTGGTAAATCCATTAAGGTTTCATTAATTTCTTGCTCACATGCTACAGGAGGATTACTAGAAGCTTCTGTCATCGCAGTGTGAAGGGGAGAATGGTCAGAAATTATCTACATAGGAGACTCTGGAGCAGGTGCTTTAGACAATATAAGATCTTTAAAAATTTGTCCTCTCATTCTAGGGCTTCTTTGCAAAGGAGTCTCTTCTTGTACTACTATCTTTTGTCTACTTTTCTATTTCGGTATCACTGCTACAGGATTAGTTGCTGTAGGAACCTTCTTTGTTTTCTTCTGTTGCTTAATTGCAGGACTAAGTTTTTGTTGAGTAGTGGTTTCTTCTGGTGACTTTCGTTTCCTTTTAGCTTTACTAGTAGTGGGTTTAGGGATGTCCTGTTCAGGTGGAGGCACATTCTTTTGAATGGAAGCAAATTTTGGTTCAATCCCTTGTGCATTTTCTATTTTAGCTCCCTCAACATTTTGTTCTATAGGCTCACTACTGGGAACTACGTTTTCCTCACCCTACCATTTACTATGGTCAACTTGGGGTTGTAGGGTTTTAAATTTCACAAAGTCATCCGATGTCAAAGGGGATACATCCCTAAGAGACCTTTCTATTAACAACTTAATCAAGGCATGGTGAGTGACAGAATTATCTTTCCCTTTTTGAGTCTCTTATGCACTAATACAGAGCATATTATAGAGAAAATTTAGAAGATTCACGGCAGTATTGTGCCTTATATAACTAAGAAACTTAAAATGGTGTGCATGTAAGTGAGAAAATCTGCCTTCACAAGTAAAATACCTAATGACATGTATTGCTAGCTCAGGATATGGAGGTGGCAAAGACAATCTCTTGCACCCCTGCTTTGTAACATCCAATGGAGGGTCATGTGGGGTAGTGAACTAGGCCCTTGCTAACCTAGCGTCATGTGAGCTTAGATAATGCTCTCCAATAGAAGGTAACCCTATTACTTCTGCAATTCATTCTTTTGTTGCAATTACTGTCAAACCCCACATAGAAGCTTCACCTTCATTAAATGTCCTAGTGAATTCTACAGCTGTTGCTTCATCATATGCTATTAAATTCAAACAATAACCTAACCACCCGCATGCATTGAATCTTCTTACTACTTCTACGTCAGAGAGCAACAAAATGTGCTCAACCAGCTCTCTTCTCTGTAAACCTCCTCCCATTTCTTGATACTTCTTCTGCTACTCCATTTCTCTCTCCCTTTCTGAGTGCAAACTTCAAAACTCTGCGTTATTTCTCAGACACTTCACCACTTCTTTTTGGAAAAATTAATTGCCATAACCAATTGTTATGTGCCATAATTAAACTTTAGGTAAAAGTAAATCATGAATTTGCATGGGAATCATTCAAAAACATGGTTCAAATGCCAAAATTTTAAAAATAGGTCACATCATGGCTTAACATAAAAAATTTGGCACGAACAAGGAAAAAAATTCATTCAAAAAGTGGGAGTACAACACTTGTCATGGCATACTTTGGCAAAAAGTTCTCATTAATAAAGAGTAATGCCAGGATTTTAGAAAATCATCACAGTTAATTAGGCATGTCATTGGATAGTATGACATTGGATAGTATGACACTCCCCTGCCCACTGCTAATTTTACAACAAGTGTCCTCACTTGTCAGACTAGTACGGTTGAGGGACTGGAATACGTCGTAATTATAGAGACTATGCAGTATTATATATAATTAACAAAATCTGCAAACTTATAAATGAATAATAGTTTGAAAATGTTTATACCTGCCAAGTGGATTGTCACATGCACCAAAAAAAGGTGGCAGAAATAATGTAAATGGCAACATCCATCAGCATGTGCAAATTTGATTGAAAACACAAAAACTTAATTATGTAGAAAGTGAGTGAATGGAAGATTAAGAAATGGAGTGGGGTGGGTGGATGGAAGATTAAGATATGAATGGAAAGAAATATCATGAAAAGAAAATGGACTTTATGTGAACATAAATTTATTATTATGGACATGCAAATTAGAATTAATGTTGAAGAGGAGCAAGCAGAAGGTTTTCACCTTCTGTTGTAGGAAGAGATACTTGAGTTGTTGTTGGATCCGGTTGTTCAAATTGTTGCATGAATTCAGCTTTTGTTTGAGGTTGTTTGTAAAGTTTAATTCGATGATTGTTGATCAGCATTTTGAAAGGCACATCATCAATTATGGTTAGTTGAATTGTTCCATTGTCAAATACATGGATGATTTGATATGGTCCTAACCATCGCGTCTGCAGCTTCACTGGCATATCCTTAAAGCGAGAATCATACAATAATGCCCAGTCACCAACTTTGAACTTTTTGTTGAGGATATGAGAATCATGCCAGTGTTTTCTCTATTTTTGCACCAGTTCAGTGTGTTCTAAAGCGGTCTTGTGCATTTCATCCAAAGAATTAAGATGCAGGAGGTATTCTCTTTATGTTACAGGAAGATCAATATCTAAGGTCAAGGCTATTCTTAAAGTCTTGTGTTCAAATTCAATTAGAAGCATTGCCACTTTCCCATACAAAAGCTCAAATGGTCTGAATCTGGTAGTGGTTTTCCAAGTTGTTCTATAAGCCCAAACAGCTTCTTGTAACCGGCTGGTCCAATCTCGACGATGCAAATGGATTGTTTTAGTTAGAATATTTTCTAGCTCACGGTTGGTAACTTCTGCTTGTCCATTGGCTTGTGGATGATAAGGATTGGATCTGCGATGCCTGATGTTATACTGTTTCATTAATTCTGAAATCAGGTTGGAAGTAAACTATGTACCTTGATCAGTAACCAATTCTTTAGGAACTCCATAGCATGTAAAAGTCTCTTCATACAGGAATTCGGAAACTTTTTCATCACGGGCATGCTTCATAGCCTTAACCTCAACCCATTTGGTTAGGTAGTCAGTAAAAACCATAATATAAGACTTCCTATTGGATGGAGGATCAATAGGACCGATGAGTCCATTCTCCATTTGTCAAATGGTGTTAACACCACTTGAGGATTCAAAGGCATTTCATTTGTGTTGGTTGGGCGACCCATTCTTTGGCATTGGTCACACTTCCTTGTATAATTGATTGCATCTTTATGAAGGGTAGGCCAATAGTAACCAGTGGCTAAGATTTTGAAAGCTATTCTTTTGGCTGCAAAATGTCCTCGACAGGGCTCATTATGACATGCATGCAAAATATCATATGTCTCATCTTCTCTTACACATCTGCTCATAACTTGATCAGGTCTAGTATAGAACAGAAAATTGTCTATCCATGAGAAATGGAAGCTTTTCTATATGAGCAGCTTTCTCTCCTTATAAGAAAAATGTGCTGGTGTCTTATTAGCTGCAATGTAGTTAGCAATATCTACATACCATGGAACTTTAACAGCAATATGAAACAAATATTCATCTGGAAATGCATCATCTACCAGAGTAGTGTCAGTATCATGATGATTGATTCTTGACAAATAATTAGCTATGACATTTATTTTTCCAGGCTTATCCACTATGGTTATGTCAAATTCTTGTAGCAATAGTAACCATCTTGCTAACCTACCAATTATAGTAGGTTTGTTCATGAGATATTTGATTGCTGCATGATCAGTATGAACATAGATAGGATAACCTGTGATGTAATGCCAAAATTTATTTAAAGCATAGACTACTGCTAACAATTCTTTTTCAGTCACTGTGTAATTCAGTTCTAGACTATGAAGACTCTTACTGATATAATAAATGGCATTCTCAAGATTTGAGTGTTTCTGTGCTAAAACTGCACCTATGGCATAATCAGAAGCATCTGTATATATGTGAAAAGGTAGGTTCCAATCAAGGCCTTGTAAAATTGGGGCTATAGTCAAAAGTTTCTTAAGCTGTAGGAAAGCTTTATCACACTCAGGTGTCTAATTGAATTCAGCTTCTTTGGTGAGCAACTTGTACAAGGGACTGGCTATTTTACTGAAGTCTTTTATAAAATGCCTATAATATCCAGCATGTCCCAGAAAAGATCTAATATCTTTTAATTTAGTGGGTATGGGTAATGTTTGAATTACCTCAATTTTAGTTGGGTCTACTTGTATACCTGCAGTAGATATGAAATGACCAAGTACCACACCCTCTTGCATGAGCATGAAACACTTTTCACTATTTAGTGCCAAATTATGTTCTTGACATCTTACCAAAACTTTTTCAAGATTTATTATTGCTTTTTCAAAAGTAACTCCAAATGTTGTAAAGTCATCCATACATATTTCTATACAATCATGTGATATATCAGCAAAAATACTAATTACAGCCCGTTGAAATGTTGCAGGAGCGTTACAAAGACCAAATGGTAAAATATAGTATGCAAAAGTACCCCATGGACAGGTAAATGTAGTTTTGTCTTGGTCTTCAAGAGCAATACTGATTTGATTATAGCCACTGTATCCGTCTAAAAAGGAGAAGTACTTCTTTCCAGCTAGTGTATCCAAAACTTGATCTATCAAAGGTAAAGGAAAATGATCCTTTTTAGTAGCCTTATTCAACTCCCTATAATCTACATAAATTCTCTATTTTCCTCCTTTCTTAGGTACTATAACCAGTGGTGATACCCATTTACTATCAGATATAGGATAGATAAAGCCAGCATCAAGCAGTTTCTGCAATTCTATTTTGACTATTTCTCTGAGGCTTGGATTTATCCTCCTCTGAGATTGGTGAAGTGGTAGACAACCTTCATTAATGTATATCCTATGGGTACACAATGTAGGGCTTAATCCTTTCATATCACCATAATCCCAAGCAAAAGTCTTTTCATGCTTCTGAAGAAATTCTTTTAATTGTTCCATCTGTACAGATGTCAATTTGGGGTTAACATGTAGTTTATGGCCTTTACTCAGTTCAACAGGAATAGTGGATTCTACCATAGCAATTTTAGAGATTGGGCTTCCTTCTAATTCACAGGGAAGTAGTGAACAAATATTTTCAGGTTCCTTAAGTAAAGTACAACTTGTATCACACTCCTCATATGTAATCAATTCTAATATAGGGCTTTCAGACACATCTTTTCCTACCACACAAGTGTTGGTAAGGATGCTCTGGATTACTAAATCTTCTTCTTGCAACTTTAAAAAAGATTTCCTATGTAACATCATAAGTTGTACTATGGAATTTATCTCTTCTTCTTCATCTCCTAAATCTTTCCAAAAAGATGTACTCAAATCTGGTAATGGTTGTGCAGGAGGATATAGATCAAATTGCTTGGTTGCTTGGCCATTTGATATGGTCATATTCTATGATCTGCAATTTATGTTTGCATCAGCTATGGCCAACCATGGTCTACCTAGAATGACAGGATAGCCAGATAGGTTTACTTTAGGGGACAAAATCATGAAGTCCACAGGATATTCTAGGGAATCTAAGGTCACTATTTTCTATCATTCCATCAGGAATGACAGTGGAACTATCTGCAAGCTGCAAAATAGTTGGTGTGGGCCTTAATCCTTCTATTTGTAACTTCTTCATGGTTTCTTTAGTCATCACATTTATAGAAGCTCCCAAATCTATTAAGGTATTTTTTAAAAATTGACCATTTATGCTGACACTTACTACTGGACTCCCTAGGTCAGAATATTTTGGTGAAATCACTCTTCCTAACATGATATCAGCTAAGTTTCCAACAACATGACTGTGGTAGGATCCTTCTTCTTCCTTCCAGGTTTCTTTAGACAAGCTTCCCTTAAAGCTTTTCCATAAGCTAGAATGTCCTTAATAGCTTGAAACAAAAGTATTTAGACATGCATATTCTTCAACTGATTAACAATGTCAAAGGGTTGTTCCTTGCTTTGTTCAGGTTCCTTTTGTATTAGTTGGTCTGGAAAAGGAGGCTCTACTGCTAGTTGAACTGGTATTGGTATGGTAACATTAGTTTGGTCAACAAGTTCATCAACCAAAGGTTTTGATGCTATAGGAGAGTCTGATACTTCAGTTATAAGAGGTGGCTTTGGTGCTAGTAAGGTCGTTCCAGATCTCAAATGTATATCTGCGACATCTAGGGCATAAGTAGGGTACTGCTAGGTATCAGCACTATACATGGGCTGTTGTGGTTGGCTATTTGGATTTGGCTGAGGCTATGCAGGTAGCTATGTTTGCTTTTGAGGTCCACTATTTGCAGGTGGTGGCATTAAAGCAGGTTGTTGAGTTGGAGGGGGTAATTGTGGAGCACCAATATTTTTGTTAGGCCATTGTTGAGATCCCTTCCATTGGTTTGGAGATGGCCAATTCCATTGGTTTAGAGATTGCCAATTCCCTTGGGGTGGTTTCCATTGGTTCTGCTGGTTCTAGGGCCATTGGTTATTCTTTTGGTTAGGCCAAGGTTGTTGAAAATTTTGAGACCATTAAGACTGTTGTGGGTTATTTTTCCCAGCATTATTCCAATTGGGTTGGTTTTGTAGAGGACCTTGGGTATTGCAATTTTGCCATTGATTACCATATGAATTTGAATTTTGCAAGGGGTCTTGAGGCATACCTTGATGTTGAGCCCATGGTCGGCGTTGAGAAACAAAGAATACTTGCTCATCATCCCCATCTATCTTTACATATTCAGTTGGAAGATGCTGGTTCTCCATGCTTGCAGCCAATTTACAGTGGCAATCCTTCTTTTGCTTTCGGCAATGAGGACAATACTCAGCTAGTTGTAACTCAGCCTCTGCTTGCTTCTTCTTTGCAGTCATTGTATCCAACTATGTAGCAACATCATTAATGATGTCTTGTTTGAAATCTAACAACAAATTGGATATTTCAAGTTTTGAAATGCCTTGACTAATTCCTTTTGTAACTGTAGAACGGGGTCCTCGACCTTTCTTCATGGTTGACCTTGAGTAGTTCTGACATATCTTTTTGAGGTCATCCCATTGAGCTTAATATACATCTCCATTGGCCATCAAGTCCAATGCTTCCAAACAATCTTCATTCACTCCTCTTAGAAAGACTAGTTTTTGGGAATCTTCAGACAATGTGTGCTGAGGATTCTTTTGTAGTGTATATAAAAATCGAGAAACATAGTCTTCTAATGTCTCTTCCTCCTTCTGTGATATCCTAAAGATATCATCTCCTCTTGTGCCAAATGCTTTGCAATATTCTTTATATTTTTCCAAAAACAAGGCTTGCATTTCATCCCAATTCATAGCTGCATTGGCTCCTAAGCCCATGAACCATCGTAAAGCTAATTCTTTCAATGTGGCTGGAAATAATTTAAGCTTATGGGCATCAGTATTGTAGTCAAAACTATGACAAAGGATGTCGAACTCAAATAAGAAGGTATCAGGGTCTTCAGTTGCAAGGCCATAGAACTTCGACAGAGCAGTGGGAGGTATATTCTTGATATTGGCATTGGTTATGAGACTTGGAAGTGGAAATGGAAAAGTGGGTTGTGCCATGACTGGTGGGACTGGATTATGAGGTTTCTACTGAAAAGGAATGTTAGGCACTGGATGATTAACAACTAGTGGATTCGAGGTAGTGTTATCAAGAAGACTGGTCAATATTTCAGTGAAAGGTTGGAGACTAGATATATCTAGGGATTCAGCTATTGATGATGATACTGTGGGGAAAATAGGACTTGCATCTTCAAAGGGCAACTCAACTTCTTCAACTTCTTCATTCAAATTAACAGATCCTTATGGAAGAAATTTGCCATATTTATCTTGTCATCTTCCTCTTCGATGCATGCAACTAAAATTTTTACACCGGTAAAAAGAACTTAATCTAAAAACTATGACTCAAAAATGCTCCTAGCTTGACACCATCCCTAGCAACAGTGCCAAAAATGAACCGTCTCACAATAGGTGTTCCATAGTCATGCGCTAGGCCTGGCTTAGGAATAATCTATTCAAGCTAAGGACTACTTTTCCCCTACCATGAAGTTCATTTAGATTGTCAACCCAAGGACGTATACTTGAAATGGTCGGCACAGTATGTGCACTAGGTACCTTGATGAGTCATTATGCTTGTGCTACAAGAAAGTAAAAATGCAAAGGAAGGAAACTACACTACTGTTGCGAAAAGGAAATTACTGAATCTATGAATGTTGAAAACACAATGACAAGATAACAGAGATTCCATCTTGACTCATCCACTAGACTGTTCTCGCAGATGCTACAGGAACGTTCATGAAGTGTGATGCTACATGAAGGAATTAACTAGCTACGTCTTACTTAAAATACTGCTAATGCTAGTAGAATGAATCTATTCTATCCTAATCTAATCCACCTTCCAAGTGGGCCCCCTTGGTTGGCTTCTCTAATCTACCAACATAGGATAGAAGCTAAAGATAACTAATTCATTTCATTAATCAGTCATTACATGATTCAAAATTGTAAAACACAACTGCAACAAACTGTGAATCAGTGTTCTCTCTTACTCGATAAAACTTATCAAAAACCAAAAACTAAAACTTCACATATAGGAGTCAATCCCGACATATATAGGGAATCTACTCTTTATTACATAACATAAAAGTAACTATTCTAAGTTAAGTCTGCAGGAGATAATATAGGAGAACAACTGAAAGTGGAAAGGAAGGATAATGGAATTGAGGAGGGAGCAATGAAGTCTCAGCATCCACTTGTTACAATGTAAATGTAGAGAAGGTAATGGCTCATAAAAGATCCTCCTTATTTGCTGCCATGTTTCTTGGAGTGGTTATAACTTCCTTTTCATGGTTGTTCCTTGATGCTCGTTTCTCCTTGAATTCTGTCGGCAACCAACTTCTGGATTCTTTCGCTCATCCTTTAATCCTTATCATCAGGTTAGTTATGATATAGGACATATTTGCAAATAAAAATCCATCAAACTAAATTCAAGCATAAGAATGCACATTTGGATATTTATATGAAATACTACATATTAGATATAATTTAGGCAAAAGATGACATAGTTTTTCTACCCCATAAATCATCAAAGGTTTATCAAACATAGGCTTATAAGTGTTAAAACAAGGATAAACAGAGTATCACAAAGTATCTTAAACATAACAAAATAAAGGCATTTTTTAGAATCATCAATCTTATCATGAACACATTTTATAAATAAAAAATTATTAAAGAATTTTTTTTCATAATGAAGGGTAAAGTTGGTCATTACTTGTTGCATGAATCTATTAATTTCATCATTTGCTATTATTGACTTGTCATTTATTTTTCAATTTCAAGAAGTTTCAAGGCCAAAATATGTTGTAAAGGGCTTGTATTATAGAGTATTATTCATAAAAGGTGTCAAATCCTTATGTTGACCCACCTTGGTTTAGCAAAGCCTAAATCTAAAAAGTATAAGTGCTTTGTTAAGTTGGTCCAGGCTCAAATAAGATATACCCAACATGGGAAGTAGCTAAACCCTAGGTTATATGTTATTTTTTGTTTCTCTGGTGTTAATTGCAAACCTATTAAATTAAAAACCAACAAAAATTGGTGACCCTATTGGGGAGTACTATAAAGGCATATTAAAGTCTCACAATGTATGTCAGGTCCTTTTTTATTTGGGTAGAGAAGGATTATTTTATGTCAAAATTTGTTCCATAAGTATTGTCTAGTGAAATTCAAACCAATATTTTTAGTAGTGAGTGATTCAACTAACTTTTAAGGTATTTTATTCCAAATCACATTTTCCATAAGTAGTGGGTGGCGACTCAAAGGTTATAGAACCAATTCATATTATCTTAAAAACCATGGATAGAAGAAAGAAAATGGGCATTTATTAGAAAGAACCTAGAAGTAAATATTTAGGGAGAGCTTCCTCCAAAGGGAAGAAATGGTGGGTCAACAAAAAAGAGTGAACCACCAAGGGAACTAGACCCTTAGGAAAAAGTTACTACTAGTAGGAAATCGTATCATTCTCTTAGTGAGAAAGAATCCTCTTATAAAAGTTCTAGATCTATTAGTGAACTCACTGAGGCCAATTTCTATGACATCCCAAAAGTTATAGGTTAGGAGAAGGTGATACACCAAGACCTAGTAAATGTAGAACAAATAAGAAGTAATGATTTTTTCCATACCCACCAATATCACATTCTTTCAAATTCTCCCCATAAGGATTTAGTACATATCTATCATATAGATACAAACATGACTTCCAGTTCTATAGATGTTAGGCCAAATCTAGATGATTTGAGCATACTAAGAATGCAATTTTTTTATCTATTGGAAATATAGAGGCATCTTTAAAAATAGAGGAAGGAAGAAATAAGAAAAGTGAATAACAAAAGAGAGAGTTTACTCTATAGCATTATTGTTTAAAATTTATTAATACAAGTATGAGAAAGTGTTTCAATCATTTTTTTGTCATTGATATCAAACCTACTACTTGTTGGTAAGACAACTGCTTAAATAATTTGAGTATTATCATTTGTTTGATTGATGAAGAGGGTTTGATCAAATGAGTTAGAAATCGCACCTAGATGAAAGCTCGACTTATGGTATAAAAAGAAGTACAGGGACTAGTTAAGACAATGATGTTATAGTGCATTGATTATCTACTTAAGGTTGCAAAGGATGGATAAATTGATTAAGTTTAGAAGAACAAGTAAAAAGAATTAAGTCTACCAAGGTTAACAATATTTATAGTAGGTGTTGAGAAATGTTAGTTTTATTTGTACATATGGACCTTGGCTAACTGATTCAGCCCCCCTCACCGCCGCCCCCACCCTCCCCCCCCTCATTTATTCTAATAAATTCCAAAAATTTGTATCAGAGCCATCTACTAAAGAGGATTAGTTTGAAGGCATTAGAAGCAAAAGATCAAGACTTCAAAAAGAGAGGTACCCAATCTTAATAGCGATAACTTTACTCCATGGAAAAGTCTAATGAACCTACACCTAGGAAGTCTTCGAGATTATGCAAAATTTACCATCATCACAGAGCATGTTGATCCTACTAGAGCCCTAACTACTGAAGATCTGGAAAAAAAAAAAAGAACACAATCAAGCAATGTTGCCAAGTTTGATGACATTAAAGATTGTGACAGTGCAAATAAAATATGGGATGTACTTCATACCATTCATGGAGGAGACACAAATGTTCTAAGAGCCAAATTTTAAATTCTTAGAGGTAAGTTCGATGATATGAGAATGCAAGAAGGTGAGAATGTTGGTCAACATTACTCTAGCATAAAAGATGTTATTAATGCAATAAGAGGAGTTACTAGTAAGATAGATGATGAGACTATACTAAGAAGAGTTTTGAGAACACTCCTACCCATTTATGCTATAAGAGTTTTTGCAATACAAGAACTAAGATGTATACTAGGTTCTAATTTTACTCTTGAAGGTCTGGTAGGTAGGGTCATTTCTTTTGAGCTATCTAATTTTGATAACTTCAAATTTGACAATATTGAATCTTCTTTCAAAGCTAAGCTATCATTGAAGGAATCTAATGAGAAGAAGAAGCAAAAGGTAAAATATGTTTCTAGTGATAGTGATATAGATTAGGAGGATGTAGAACAATTTGAAGCACTATTGGCAAGGAGAATTCATAGAGGTAAAGGAAAATTCAAAGGTAAGTTATCTATCATATGTTTCAATTTTAATGAGGTTAGTCATATTGCTACTAGATATCTAGAGAAGAAGAATTACAAAGGTGGAGATAAGTACAAAAGTAGAAGAGAAGAAGACAACAAAGATTACAAAGACAAAGGAAAGAAGTCTTGCTACATTTCTAAAGAGGAAACTAAAGATGGATCTAATGATCATGATTATGAAGTGGTGTATGTTGTAATGAAGGATGATTTTGATAAGGATGAGGCAACTACAACAATGTCTTGTGTGAACAAGAATGACAGATGGATCATTGACAGTGGGTGTTCACTTCACATGACTAGAGATAAAAGTAAGTTCATTACCTTGAATTATTATGATGGAAATAGTGTAAGGTTTGGTAATGATGCACCTTATCTGATAAAAGAAAAAGGATCTATCAAACTCATAGAAAAGATTTTATGTGACAATACTTATTATGTTGAAGGACTTAACTATAATTTGTTGAGTGTGTCACAACTAAATAGTTCAACTTGTCAGGTTGAGTTTGAGAACAAGATTGCTAAGATATATGATACTGATGTAAAACTAAATGAAAAAGGTGATCAAACTAGAGGTAATCTATTATATCATGGTATGGATGATGCTACTTGTCTAATTGTAGAATTTGATGATGTGTTGTTATGGCACAAGAGGTTATGTCATGTTAATTTTGATAACTTGGTTAGTGTCAATAACATGAGAAGAGTCATAGGTTTGCTAAGTTGAAGAAACCTAACAATATAATTTTCAAACAATCTCAGTTAGGAAAGATGACTAAGTCAAGTTTTAAGAGTAAGACTTATACCTCTAAAGGAATTTTGGAGATTGTTCATACTGACTTGTGTGGACCAATTGATGTGCAAAGCTACAAAGGAGATAAGTATATTATGCTATTTGTTGATGATTATTCTAGGATGATGACAGTTATATTTTTGAAATAGAAATATAATACTTTCCAAATTTTTAAGTGGTACTTAGCAAAAGTTGAGAAGGAAATAGGTAAAAGTCTGAAATGTTTGAGATCTAACAAAGGAGGAGAATTTACATCAAATGAATTTAAGATGTTTTGTAATGACAGGGGAATCAAAAGATAGACTCCTGCCCCTAGAACCCCTCCACAAAATGGAATTTTTGAAAGGAGGAACAAATTTGTAATAGATTGTGCTAGGACACTCATGATGGAGAAGAATGGTTCTTTGAAATACTTGAGAGAAGTTGTAAGTATAGTTGTCTATACCTTGAACTGTGTGCAAGTCAAGAAACAAATATTTAAAGTTATTTGGAAGCAAGTGTTATATTCTTAAATATTTTAGGAATGGTAAACTAGATGCAAAAAGTGAAGGTATATTCATTGGCTATTCTACAAGAAGTAAAACTTATAAGTGTTTGAATACTAACACTAACAAAGTTGTGCAAAGTGCAAATGTGAAATTTATGAATTATAGAAGTACACAAGGCTAAACCTATGGGAGAACCAAAAGAATATAAATCATTTGTATACTCTTATGAAGGTATGTCTTCTGATGAAGATGTTGTAAATCAAGTTGCAAATAAATAGCAAGTTTTAGTGATTGTTGAGTCACATGATATGAATGTTGAGTTGCTTTTAGGAATTGAGCTACAATTAGATGTTGAGTTACAAAATAAAGTTGAGGCACATTTTGATTATAAGATTAGTGTACATGAAAGAGATGTTGAACTATTTGATAGAGACGTACATATTGATTCAGAAGTTGAAAGACCAAATAGGAAAATAGAGAAGAACCAATATTTTCACAAAGTATGTCAAGAGACATCACCTTACAACAAAAATCATTGGAGATAAAGATACAGGACCAATAGAAAGGAACAAGTTGAGAAATGATATATGTTTTCTTAGCATGCATGAACCTAAAATAGTGAAAGATTCCTTAGAAGATGTGGATTGGAGAAAAGACATGAAAGAAGAGATTGAACATATTGAGACAAATAAGACATGTACTCTAGTGCCTAGACCAAAAGATAAAAATGTGTTTGGAAAAAAGTGTGTGTATAGAAACAAGTTAGATGAAAAATGGTGAAGTCACAAGGAATAAGGAAATATTAGTTTATAAAGGATAAGCACAAGAAGAAGGGATAGACTATGGAGAAATAACCACTCCTATTACAAGATTGGAAGGAGCAAAAACTCTACTTTCTTACTCTAAATACAAAGCTTTCAAAGTTTATCAAATGGATGTTAAATCTACATTTCTAAATGGCATATTAGAAAAAGAGGTTTATATAGAACAACTAGAAGGATTTGTTGATGCTAACAACAAAAACATGGTATCTAGACTACATAAAGATGTATATGGTTTGAAGCAAAAACCAAGAGCATGGTATGAAAGGCTTCACAATTATTTTGTGAAGATCGGATTTGAGAGGAATGATGATAACAACAATATGTACTTGAAGATAGAGAAAGGAAAAGGTATTTTACTATCTATATTTTTTGTTGATGATATCATATTTGGAGGTCAAGATACTTTATGTAAAGCTTTTGCAAATGAAATGAAGAAAGAATTTGAGATGTCTATGTTTGGAGAGATCAAGTTCTTTGTGGGTTTGCAAGTACATCAAATGAAATATGGTATATACATCACTCAATCAAAATATGCAAAGAAGATACTAAAAAATTTTAGATTGGAATATTCCAAGCTAGTAAGTACACCTATGGTAAAAGGACATAAATTGTCAAAGAATGATGATTCGCCTGAGGTGAATCAAACAATGTATAGGTCTATGATTGGAAAATTAGAATATGTAGTACATAGCAAACCCAATATTGCATTATCTATTGGGATAGTTGCAAAATTCTCTGCTAATCCTAGGGAGAATCATTTGATGGTTGTTAAGAGAATAATGAGATATCTAAAAGGAATAAAAGACTATGGTCTATACTACAAGAAAAATGAAAAATTTCAGTTGAGAGCCTACACCTATGCTGATTGGGTTGGAAATATTGATGATAAAAAAGCACTAGTGAAGGAGCATTTTTCTTAGAAAAAAGGCTAGTCACATGGACTAGCAAGAAACAAAATTGCATATCTCAATCTACTATTGAAGCTAAGTATGTTGTTGCTGTAGTAAATTGTACAAACATTGTATAGATCAAATAGCTACTCAAAGGTATGAAGGAGGAAATCACTGAACCTGTGATACTTTATTGTGGTAACGCAAGTGCTATAAATATATCAAAGAATCTTGTGATGCATACAAAGACTAAGCACGTTGCAATCAAGTAACATTACTTGAGAGAGTTAGTTCAAGATAAAGAGGTGAAGATGGAATATGTTAACACAAAAGAGCAAATAGCTGACATCTTCACAAAAGAATTACCTAAGGATTCTCATGAGTATCTAAGAGGTAAACTAGGGGTGATACCCCTATCCAAGGATATTTAAGAAGCATGAGAAGTGCCTTGAATCAATTGAGATGATTGAAATATGTTGCACATTGATATAGTGGATCTTATACTAGGAGCTACCTAAAGTAATAAAAGAATTAGAGCTACAAATTAATCACAAGCTAGGTGATAGTGGGAGAAACTAAAAATGTTCAAATCTACATATTAAGATGACAAGTCTTTAGCATTGTTGTCAAAGAGGGAGATTATAGAAGATAAAAGGAGAAATAAATACAAGGAAGGTAGAAGATACAAATAAAAGAAACATGGAATATCTACCCAGAGAGAGATATAACAAGTGATCAAAAGGGAGTCATAAGGATGTGTTGATTGTCTATTGAACAAAATAAAATTTTTTAAGGATGAATTGATTGTCTGTTGATTGGAACAAAATTTTGTGACCTATTTAGAAGATGAAAGTTTCTTATAGAAGGAGAGATTTCAATACAAGGAATTATTTTATTTTTGGTATTATTGTTGGTTTTACTAGTTGAAGTGGTTTTCCATCAATTCCAAAGAGGGAGATTGTTGAAAATAGATTGATTTTAAGTATGAGAATGTGTTTTAATCATTTTTTTATCACTAATGTCAAACCCAGTACTTGTTGGTGTGCTTAAATGATTTGAGTACTATCATTTATTTGATTGATGAAGAGGATTTGATCAAAGAAGTTAACAATAGCACCTAGAGGAAAGGTTGAGTTATGGTATGAAAAAGAAGCACAAGGATTAGTTAAGATAGTGATGTTATAGTGCATTTACTATCTACTCAATGTTGCAAAGGATACATAGACTGATTAAGCTCGAAAGAAACAGTAAAAAGAAATAAGTATGCCAAGATTAATAATCTACATAGTAGTGTAAAGCAATGTTATTGCAAGCTGAGTAGAAAATCAGTTGGAGCCAAGAAAAGTTAAATTTCAATGTATGATGAGTGATAAAGTGTAAGCGAGTAAAGTTTAGTTGATGTTGAGCACCAGTAAACTTTAGTTTGTGTCGAGTGATTTGATAGTGGATGATGAGAAATGTAGTATGTGTCAAGCTTTAGAAGCAAGTTAATGTCGAGTGTCAACATTATGATAAAGATCATGAATTCAATTAAACTGAGCTAACAAATTTGATTTCTTGGATTGTGTGAACCATGTGGAAGATAAGTTTGACGAGCTAGTGGCACAAAATTCAAGATGAACCTTTTTGTGATGAATTCAAAAAGGGTTGAATGAGAAGTTTCTAGAAGGAAAATAAAATGAAAAGATGGGTAGGTTCATTGAATCCTACCTAATCCTACTTAACCCTAAAATGGATGATAGAGGTTGAATGGAAAAAGGTCTTAATTTTCTATTTATAGAGATGGTTGGTCAGAAGTAAAGGTTGTCATGTGTGAGAACTTAAGAAAGAGAATGATTCTAAAGTATTGCTTCATTTAGTGACCAAAGAAAAGAGATTTTTATTGGAAAGCAAAGCAAGAAGGCTTAAGGGTATGGATGCTTGAAGTTTGAACAAGCTATCAAAGATGAAGTGTAAAAGCCAAGAAAAATGTAGGACTAAAACAAAGATCTATAATCTACAAAGTGAGTTGTAAGTTGTTATCAGATCAATCCTTACTATTACTTTCTAATCATTGTACCAGTCTAGGGTAAATCCTTTGGATTAAGGTTGACCTAACAATCATTTGTAAATCCTTTAACTGGGTAACATTCCAAGTGAATGATCTAAAGTCCTCTAACAAGGATCACTCCTAATAGGTTTATTGAAATCCTCTAAATAGGTCACATTTAATAGTGTACATTATAACCTTTAATGGGGTTGGCCTTTCATAGGGAATCACTTCAGAAGAGTGAGAATGAGTAGCATGTTACTGGTGGTTTTTACTAAATTGGGTTTCCATATAAAACCATTGTCTCAAATGTGTTATTGAATCTATTTTGTTTCATGCTTACATTTTTGCAAAGTTAATTTGATGGTAACATACAATTTTAATTTATTGTATGATCTAACAGATGCATGCATGATGAATATGTTTTATGGAAAAATGATAAAATTTTTGCTCCTTAGCAATCCATAATGTTGGATAATGTTGCTAATTTGAGGAAGGACCAAGAATGTCTTTTGAGTAACCAAATTTTTGATAAGGAAGGCCCTATTGTTAGATAGGTGCAAAGTTAAAAAACCATACCAGTTGAAGATAATGAAGATAAAAATGTTGGGTTCTCTATTGTTCAGAAGAACAAATGAAAGAAAAATGTGACTGTTATTACAATAAATGATCCTATAAAGATAACAAGCTCTCAAGCTACTATGTCAACCTCTGATATAGAGTTAGGGAAGAAGAGAAAAGAGATGGAAGATTTAGTAAAGGAATTGGAAAGAGTAAAGAATGAGGTTGTTATTGCTGAAATGAAAAGTAAAACCCAATTTCTCACAAGCACTTCAAATATTCAGTCAGCAACTACTCCTTAAATAGATATGCCTTCATGTTCCATGCCAAAAACTAAAGCTAATAAGGCTATTACATTTGATGTCCCTCCATCTTCTCCAAAGGTAGATACTAATATTAAGGTAGTTTCAAACACTATTAGAGATAATACATCTAGCTATAGTGGTCATACTGGGGTGGGAACACAAAGGAGACAAATCCAATTAGAGGGATATAGGCAGTTGTGTTTTAATGGGATCCCTGGTTATCCATATATGATTGTGCAAGAATTGAGAAATAAATTGATAATTTTTTCTAGGAAAAATGGTGTTACTTATGAAGATCATTTGAGATGTTTCTTATACTTGTTAAATGATTATGAAGTTGAGCATGATGGCGTAGTTATGAAATTATTGGTGCAGTGATTAACTACAGATGCAAGGGATTGGTTCAAAATATTTCCTCAGGGATCCATATCCTCATGGAGAGAGCTTGAGCATTGTTTCAAGGAGTAGTATGGCGATAAACCAAATGCTAGTTACATTTTTAATGAATTCAATAATATAAAGAATCTCCAAAATGAATTTTTCCTTGAATTTAATGCTAGATTTCAAAAGGGGATGTACAAATTATTTCAAGTTATGAGACTTGATGATAAGGTGTGTCTTAACACTTATTTTAATATTTTTTATGGTAATAATGGATACTTGTTAAGTGAAAAAGATCCAAGAACTCTCAAATATTCCTTTAGGATTTCTATATATATTGAGAATAATATGAGGATCTCTGGTAAGCTAGGGAATAAGAGATATTATCCTAGGCTATTTGGGAGTTTAGGAAATAAGAAAGAAGATCATCAACCTCTTGGAAATGAAAAGAAAGAGGTAGATAAGATAGATCAAGTTCTTAGTGTCATTAAGGATCTTAAAATTATCACAAATAGAAAAGACAAAAGTCTTCCCATAGATAGATCTCAATTCCAAGGGAATTTCAATAGGAAAAGTAGGCTTCAAAATTATCCCTTCAATACCTAATGGAAGGATGCTAAACCTATTTTTCCTCCTCTAAATAATAAAAATGACAAAATCACCCTAGATCCTTTGTAAAGAGCTTCTTTCAACATGACAAATGATTCCCAATGGTGCATGATATGTTAGTTACCCCATTTATTAGAGAATTGTGCTATTGCAATGTCTTTTTCTAATTCTTATAGTGAAAATGATGAGCAACCTGACCAAGAAGATAACAATGATGATATAGGTTGTAACATGGTTAAATATTATTATGATGAGGTGTCTAATTGTGATGATGTTGATAATGATGTATATGTTAAGAGAAGATTCATGATGTTCTACATCAGAAGATTTTCTAAGATGAAGATGAAGTGAATGATGTAACTTGCAATATGTTATCTTCAAAAGATGAAGTAGTTTTGAGAAAACCTACTAAGGAGGAAATTGATGAAGTCACTACTAACATGGTTACAAAAATGCACACAAGGGGTGTGTTGTCTAGGAATAATGGTGGTAAAGTGGCCAATATTTTTGTCAAGAAAAAAGATCCTAAAGAGAACAAGATAAGTAAACCTAAAGATGGTTATGACATCAAGATAAACAACATAAGAAATAAATGGGAAACTAAGAAACGAGATACTTAGAAAATTCCCAAGGCTCGGAACAAGGACTGACGAAAGGGAGAAGAAAAATCATCTAATACGACTATTAAAAATAAAGAACAAAAGAATCTTGGAGCTGCTATTATTTCTCAAGAATAAAAGGAGATAGAAGGTGTGCAAATAGAGACTCCTCCTACTCCTATTAACATGTTGTCTATGTTATCATAGATTATCGTAAAGGTTCCACTCTCAGAATTGTTAAGAATCATAAAGCATAAAGATAATGACTTAACATTGGTTGGGATTGTTAGAGAGAATGTTAACCTTCATTATAATTCAAATGAATCATCTAAAGAAAAGAAGGAACTAGTAGAAATGAAGGATAGTGTGTCTCAAATCCCACCTATGTACTTAGATGATTCAGTAAATCAGTGCTTGGGAGAAATTGACCCATTTTTCTTAAGCATTATTGTAAATGGAAAGACATTAAAGAAATGTATGATAGACTTTGGTGCATCAAATAAAGTAATGCCTTTTGAGGTTATGGAAAAATTAGGATTGAAGGTCAACACTACTTAAGGTAGATGTTGTTCTATGGACCAAAAAGAAGTTACTATCATAGGGACAATAAGTTCAATTCCTTATAGATTACTGTTGTCACTTAGGTTTGCACCCTTGTTTAGAGCCTATGCATGAGGACAACCTAGTGAAACATGGAAACAACCTCCAAGCTATGGGACTTGAACTGTGAGGTTGAGTCTCCAGAGAAGGCTGGCTTCCTCTTACTATCAGGGTGCACCTAACTACTCTTGGAGGGGAAAAGGGAGAAGGAGAGCATGAAACCAATCTACCTAGCCTAATCTAAAGAGGTGATGCACCAAAATAGAGTGTTTAGACCAATCTCTACCCATATATGCATTATTGAACCAGAATGAAACTAAGGATATACACATTCAGACTTGCTTTAATCAAATAACCACATGCAGATCAAGATGATCAAGATGAATGTCACAAGGAAAGAGAGATTCACTTATATACCATTCACAAGCCAACAGAGATACAGTCATGCAGATTACAAACTTTCACAAAATAATGGTGAAGGCAAAGAGTTCTTGCACTTTCATACAAATTTCTGAAGGAGATAAAATAGAGAATCATATAGTTCAAAGGCACAGGGGAATTTACATTGGAATTGCAGAGCAACGGTAGAGAAAAGCTAGAGAAAGGTCTGACCTCAACAAAATCTACAAAATTTTCCTTTATAGTTATAACTGAGATCTCTTCTAGCTAAAGTGACTTCGCAGCTACCTACCATTAAGTTCTGCAGAGAACAATCAAGGGGAAATATGATCTGGATGCAGATCCAGACCCAATGATTTGGAACAGGGCTTTGAGAAGACAAAAATAGCACCATAACTACACTCTGACCTAATAGATGGATCAAAAGATGGGTGGTGGAGGGTTCTTCTCATTCTACATTCATTTCATGGTAGTTGGAATCGATCATGAAGATCAGATCATGCAACAAAATTGATTACCTTCATTTTTTGGGTTGTGAATCAGTAGAGTCAGCGAGTCAACTTGTTTCTGTAAGTAGGATGGACCACGTGGACCAATAGCCTCTTTTTATTTTTCCACCTCGCAGAAGTCCTACATAGTTGACCATCTTTTCATCACTAATCGCGCCAACTCCTTAACTCCAGCTGCGACGGTTAAACTAATTGCCAACCGTTAACTATCAACCTTGGCTAGGCTTGTGAGACATGTTTCACCAAGGTGCTATGTCACTATGGTTAAAATTTTCATAGTTCTCCATAGCAAGATAGTGCCCATTGATGATCTTTCTTAATCTGACGATCGTGGAGACTCATCATGTTTCGCGCTTTTCTTTTCAACTTTCAGGCCTGCGAAATGCTATCAACACACCTAGTATCATCCTTGAGGTTCATGAGATAACATGGGCCCATCTGACATGTGTCACTGAGGCACTATGTCGCTAACGTATATAGTGTGCAACTTTCAATAGTGCAATAATGCCAACCATCGATCTTCCTAAAATTTGATGATCATGAAGACTTGTCGTTATACTATGCTTGTTCTTACCCAGGCCCATCATACCTGGCACCATCTTAGCAACTACACCACACTTGAATGACACCTGGCAATCCTTGGCACACATACCTTGGAGAGACCTGGCCCCTTGGTCCACGTGGAGAAAGGGCGCTATGTCACTATGGTTAAATTTCTCACAGTTCTCCATAGCGAGATAGCGCTTGCCGTAGATCTGCCTTAGATCTACGATGGTCTACAACACTGTACAATTGCATCTCGAGCTGGCTGAATGGACCAATGAAAAAATGCCACTGTATTCTAACCCATCTGATAACTGCCACAAAAGACAAGACACCTGTTCATCCTATAGCCCACAAGATGAAAACGGACCCACATGCCATGGGTCATCGAGGCACTATGTCACTATGGTTAAAGTTCTCACAATTCTCCATAGTGAGATAGTGCCCATCATTGATCTGAACTGATCTAACAGTGAACAAGATAGATCTAATTTCTCAGTACATAGCCAATAGGATTTGGCCATGTGCCAACTATCTGATGAATCCTCGCCAATATCTGACAAGGCACACCTGGGACCAACTGAACATGTGGCAAAAGGGCGCTATGTTGCTAATGTATCCACCGTGCAACTTCCCATGGTGAGATAGCACCAACCGTAGATATTCTTTAGATCTAGCGATGGAAGACTTGCAGGCCGTATAACATACTATAAGGTTTGATCGGGTATTTAAAATAATATTAACTCTGCACACTAGTCGTTGGCGGGTAGAACATTTAAAATTTAAATCTTGGCGGGGCGTAAAAAATGATAACATTTATGGCAACTCACAGGGGATGTGAGCCTTCTATGCATAAGACTAGTGGCCCAAAGTGTCCATTGGGCTACAGAGCCAAAAGATGTAGATTCTATGCATTGTGAAACCCTAACCCTACTTCTGAGAGAAAAACCCAGAAATCTTTGGCTCTGCAACTGGAACAAGAGACCAAAACTCCCTGCAATCTTCAAAATTTTGAAAACCTTGTATCTCATAGAGAGACAACCTCATGCTCGTGCACTTCTTGGAAAATAGGAAACAAAAAAGAATAGAACTAAACTAACTATATACATGGAACCCCAAACCCTATCAGAAACATGGTTTAAGGTAAATCCCATTGACTAGGATGGGCAAAATCTCACCATCAGGCCTGCTTAACTGGAAAGCATTGGCCTGCTTGCAACTGATAATTAGATAAGGACCACTCCACAATGCATCAAAATTTGAGTGTTTTCCTAGTTTTTCCCTATCTGCATCCCACTTCAAAACCAAATCTCCCTCCCTGAAGATCCTAACCTTAGCCCTCTTGTCAAAACTCCTCTTCACCTACTACTAGTTTGCCTCTAGGGTCTACATGGCTTGATTTCTCTTTTCTTCTAGCTCCATCAGTTTTTCTATTCTTACTGTCATGGCATCATCCTCAATCAACTCTAGCTGATGAGCTAGTTCTAGGGCTGGGAACTCCAATGAAATTGGAAGCCTTGCTTCTCTACCATATACCAACACAAATGGTGAATTCCCTGTTGATCTTTTAGGTGCTATCCTGTCAGCCCATAGCACAGTCTTCAACCTTTTATGCCAACACCTTTGATTATCCTCTTTTTTTTTTTTCATGATCCTGATTAGGTTCTTGTTGGATGACTCGGCCAAACCATTACCCTGAGGATAGTAATTTGAGGATGTGCTCATATAGATATTACGATCCACTGCCCATGAAGAAATCTAAGCTCCAACAAAAGACTTGGCATTATCTAAAATAATGGTTGAAGGGGCACCAAACTTGGTCACAATTCCATCAAGGAACTCAACAACTAAAGATTTGGTGGCATCCTTTAATGCCACTACCTCTGTCCACCTGGTAAAGTAATCTGTAGCAACTAAAATCCATTTGTGACCAGAATTGGAAGGAGGATTGATAGGGCCTATGAAATCCAACCCCCACTGAGCAAAAGGTTGATCTACCTAGATAGGATGGAGGGGAAGAGCTGCAAGTCTTTGTTTTCGAGAGAAGAAGGCACATTTTTCACACTTCCTTACATACTTATGACAGTCATGGAACAAATATGGCTAGTAATAACTAGCCCTCATGATCTTCATTGTAGTTGTTCTAGCCAAGAAGTGGCCACCATCAGGACCATCATGAAGTTCCTTGATCATTCTTTCAGCCTGGTTTATATCAAGGCACCTTAATAGGGCTCCATTAAAATCTCTTCTAAAAAGGATATCATCAACTATGACATAAGGAATTGACTATAGCCTATACTGTCTCCTTTTAACTTTGTCTAATCCTTGAGGGTATCCATTCCATAATAAGAAATTCTTCATGTCATCCATCCAATTCATTGGGCCATCACTTCTTGCTTCTTGTTCTTCTATTAATACCATGACAACTTCTTCATCAAGCTCTTGAGATGGTAACATCTTCTTACACAGTCCCTTACCTCTTACCAGCTTAGTGACCTAGATATCGACATCATACTCCATCACTCTTGTAATCCAACCAGCCCTTTTCTCACTAATATCTTTGCTCAAAAGGAAATCCTTCACACTGGCATGGGGTACTAACAAATGAATCTTGTTATGGGATAGGAGGTGTCTAAATTTCCTTAAAGCTTTGATGATTACAAGGGCTTGCTTCTCTACATAACTATACCTATCTTCATACTCCTTAAGCCCTTCACTAAAGAAAGCTATGGGTTGTTCTTTATTCTTGTAATTTGTTTGAGACAAGATAGGAGAAATGCTTGACTCACCACCTAAGGTATAAAGAATGAAATCCTTCTCAAATTTTGGGTTTATGAGAGTAGGGGCTGAGGCTATGGCTGTCTTGATCTCTTCAAAACTTTCCTTCCCTTCCTTGGTCCATGCAAAGGCCATACCTTTCCTAAGCATAGCTGTAAGAGGTTTCACCATGGTAGCAAGATTTGAGATAAATCTTCTCACAAAATTTATCATGCCTAGGAAACTTTGCAGCCCTTTCTTGTGTTTAGGAAGAGGGAGAGCAAGTATTGCTTTTGTTGTCTCTGGATCAATGGTTAAGCCATCCTTGGATACAACATGCCCTGATAATTTTCCTTGGTTAGTAGTGAAGACACACTTGCTTGGGTTAAGGGAAACCCCAAACTCTCTACATCTTAAGAATACCTATCTGAGATGATGAAAATGATCATCTACATCCTTTGAATACATAGTGATATCATCGAGGTAAACTAAGACAAACTTGTCAATAAATTTCTTGAAGGCCATCTCCATTGCCTTCTGAAATGTAGCACCTGCATTGGTTAGCCCAAATGGCATCTTACAAAAAGAATAGGTACCCCATTTAGTAGTAAATGCAGTCTTGTACCTATCAGACTCTTTAACCAGCACTTGATTGTAACCAGAGAATCCATCAAGAAATGAGAATCTCTTTGAA
Organism: Cupressus sempervirens; assembly: GCA_028749045.1. NCBI lineage: Eukaryota > Viridiplantae > Streptophyta > Pinopsida > Cupressales > Cupressaceae > Cupressus > Cupressus sempervirens. Next base: position 325,306,755 of record CM053790.1, read on the forward strand.
CCACTAACCCTAGACAAAATATGCTCCATAGAAGAGAGAGGATGGTGATCTTTAAGGGAAGCTTGGTTAAGGTCCCTAAAGTCCACACACAATCTAATTTCCCCATTCTTCTTCCAAATAGGGACAAGGTTTTCTACCCATGATGAGTGTTTGATAGGAAAAATTATGTGGGCCTCAATCAACTTAGATAGCTCTTTTGTCATTAATGGTTCAACCTTGTGATTCATTGGTCTTTGTTTTTGTCTTACTGGTTTTGCATCATCAACTAAATCTATGGTATGCTGAAATAACCTTGGGTCAAAACCCTTTAAATCATCATATGTCCAAGAAAATATATCATTAAATTCCTAATATAGATGAATAAAATTTTCTTGTTCAATTTTAGAACATACCTTCCCCATGTTTAAGGATTTTCCATCAGCAACCATGACTGGAGTATGGTCACCCTCATCAGCAGCTAGGTTCATGGCCCTGCCCTTTGCTTGATCATCAGGATTAAAAACACTCTCTAAAGTAATGAGACCTTTAGGAAACTTGTTAGAAATGATGTGAATGATCTGATCACCATACTGATCTTGCAGTCTTGACTAATTTCTCTCTCAAAATTTTGCCTCATTCTGCAAGAAGCTGACAATTTTCTCATCAAACTCAAACACTTGCCAGTGGGTGTTATTGTATGGGATGTCAGGCCTTACTACCACTCTGATTTGTTGCTTCTTCTCCTCCTCAAGATTCCCTGGCACATCATAAGATGCACCTATTGCTACAAGTCTATCAGCATGTCTATTTTCTTTTCTAGGGATGCTTTGGATGTTAAATACATTGAAACCCTCAAGAAAATCCCAAACTCTATGTTTATAAGACTTGAGCAAACCATTTTTGGAAATATTCTAATTTCTCACTTGATTAACCACCAACTCATTGTCTGCATAGACCCTTAAGGCTTGAATTCCTCTTTTTTGAGCAAGTAAGAGACCTTGGATCAAGGATTCATACTCGGCCACATTATTGGTGCAACTGAATTGGAGCCTAAAGGAGAAGTAATACCTTATTTGTGTAGGGGAAATTAACATTACACCAGCTCCTTATCCATTTTTATTCCTTGATCCATCGAAGTACATACTCCATATCCCACTTTCATCTTCTTTAGCATCCACAAGATTGGGAACCAGGGCATCCTTTTCCAATATACAATATGTACTGAGACCTGTCTTGAGGATCTCTAACATAGGGTCAAATTGATATGCATCAGCCCACTCATCCAAGAATAAATCAAGTATCTTTGTTAGGGAAGTGGTGGGCTCCTTCACTATGTCATTCTCATCCATCTCTAGAATAGGGCAATTCATGTTGATGGGGTTGGGGGTGTAAGATTTAGTATGATGGAGGGCTTGAGGCTCTACTTTGATTGAAGCATTAGCTCCATATCTGGTTTTAAAAGACATATATGACCAATCAGAAGATAAGAAACCACCTATTTGGGCAGTAAAGTCTCTTGATAGAAAGATGGAAAAATATGGCTTGACTTCAGCAATAGAGATATCTTGGGTTACAGTACAACTAGGGCATGCATGTAGGGCCATCTCCACATTCCTAAGGATCCCTATAGTCTTGACAGTACTACCATCCAACTATAATACATCCCTAACAATGGGCTCATATTTCATTCCCAAACCATCAGCAACACACCTAGGCATCACTAAACTACTGGCCTCTGAATCAATCATGAAATTATGGACTAGTTTGCCTCCTATAATTAGGGAAACATAGAATGGAGGAGGTCTAACCCTTTTACTTTTTTCTTCCTCCCTTGATGGTTGTACTAGGCTTGTGGCACTTTCCATGCTAGGTGTCTAATCCTTTGGTTCAATTCTTTCTAACTTCCTACAGCAACCTCCTTTGCATTGGTATAGTAGCAATAGCATCCCACATGGAGATATTCACATTTGTCTTCTTCATTTTCTCTACCACACTAAATGGCATAGCAAGTGTTTTGGTAGAAACCTTAGGGGCTGCAACTATATGAGGTCATGATGGGATGGCCTGAGGATCACTTGTATCATTTCTGCCATGGTTTTGCCTTTGCTACTGAAAGGCACTTGATTGATTATTTTTTGCTTGCTCATGAGGTACTGCATTCAAAGTTGAGGTCTAATTGGGAGGAGGAGGGACAACATCGTCCATAGCTCTTCTTTTGCTTCTAGTGTTATGAGCAATGGAATCCTAGTTTACATTACAATGCTCCTCCATCTGATGATTCATAAAAGAGAAATCGCCCTATCTTTTCATATCTGAGGCATCCTTAAATTGGTCCTCCTTGTATGCTTGTTTTGTTGTAGGTTCTTGGACTGTCAAGGCCAAATAAGATTCAGCCTTCTGACACATACAATAGGCATAGGAGTAGTTATAGGAGGGACAAAAATATTGATCTTGAGCCATATTGTTTTGATGGACTATGGCCCTACTTTGGTTTACATTTGAGGTTGAAGCTTTGTTGAGATAATGGGTGTTGCACACATTGCATATTATTGTTATTTTATTATGTAATATTGTACCTAGATGGATGTGCAACATGTAAAGATTCCCATGGAATATTCTTGATGAGTTGTATTGTAACATTGTGAAAATATTTAATGTAATTATTTAATATTGGGGAAAAGAATTAAATGCCCAATATTAAATGTGGGGTCAGTGGGTTAGGTAGCACATGGTTTTAGCACATGGTTTATGTAATACCACTTAGTGGTTTTGTGAGACTTGCTACTATATAAGCAGCCACAAGGGTAGTTTTTGTAGAGAGAGAGAGAGTGACAAGGAGAAGACAAAAGGCAAGAGTCAAGCGGGACAAGGCTTGATAGGTTAGCCAAGGGAGCATTTGTGAAGGTTGAAAGCATGGCATGGGATGTGTGGATTCATGCTTGTTCACATATTTTTCTCGATTGTGGCTATGGCCATGAAGGCTTCCATGGTTGTATGGCAATGGTATTTTTTGCTGAATAATACATAGTGATGGATGCTTTTGGAGGCTGGTTTTTTTTTCCCTCAATGAGGGTTTCCCAAGGTATATCTTGTGTCACATTTTATGGGTATGTTGTCTATTCTCTTGCATGTGGATTTTAATTCCGTGTTTATTTTTGATCTATTATGGGTTATGTGGAAACGGTTATATTCTTTATTGCCAAGTTTCCTTACAAGCTTGGCCACCCTACCTACTCTGATCAAAATAATGGTTCCAATGATTAGGATTTGGAGGCCTACCACTATTCGGAGTTTGATATTGCAATTGATGAGGCTTACTACCTTGAGCTTGCTATCTTTCTAAAGTCACCACTTTGTTGCTCACTTTCTGCATCATAGAGAAATTATCCTCTAGCCTCCTTCTTTGGTCTTCTAACTTCCTCCCTTGATCTTGCAATCTTTTATCAAGGTTCTTGTCTCTTTTTTCCATATTTTGCATCATAGATTGCATCATCTCCTTGATTTCATATATCCCATGTGAGGATGTGGAAGCTTGAGGGACTAGAGTAAGGGATTGTGATATAGAAGTTGTGGGAAGGGGAGCCATTGTTGGTTGATGATTTGGAACATCAAGGAAGAAAGGCATAGGAGGCCTTGGAGCTAACTTACCTCCTTGTATCAAGATGTTTTCCACCCTTATTGCTATGTCATAAGCGTTAGGCAAGGTATCTCCTCCCATAGTTTGGATTGTGGTGGCAATATCGCTATTAAAAGCTCTAAGGTAATGCAAGAAGGCATTACCAGGGGTAGGCTTCACCAAAGTAGGTATTCTATCCCATGTCTTTTTGAATCTATAGTTAAAATCAGTCATACATTCATGGGGGGCTCTTTTTATAGTAGTCAATTGCTCTAAAAGTGACAAATAGTCACTCTTATCCTCAAAATGTTTGCACAATCCTACTCCTAATCCATCCCAATCTGTTATAGAACCATGAGCTAAACCTCTATACCATTGTAGTGCCTTTCCTTTCAAGGATGAGGCTAGGAGCCTAACTGCAACATCATCCTCTGTAATTCCATGGATATTGTAGACATTTGCAACCTCTTGAATGTGTTCTGAGGGGGACATAGAAGTTTCACTAGTAAATTCTGGTATACTTTTGATTGCAGCTACTAGTATGTCATGCCTTTGGGCTAACAAGAGAGGGCTCCCACCATTAAAGGTGGAAAAAGTATGAGCTCTAGGCAATGCCATATAGACAAGTGATCTATTGATACGTACTGATAGTAGTCTAGGCTGAGATCTAACAGCAGGAGGAGTAGAGATAGATCTTGCAGGAGTATTTGTTACTACTGGGCTCCTAACTGGTGACAAGGATATTCTAGTCTTCCTTCTTCTAGAGTTTGAAAGTGAAAGCTCTTGGTATTGAAAATTACCTCTAGAAGATGTCCTTGTCTCAACTCTGGGCATGAATCACTGCAACTTTGTTCTGGAACTAGATATGTGTTTGAAGCTCAGAGTCACCAAGTACTTTGAAGAATGAGCCTCTTGAAGGCTTAAACACCGAAGCCAGTACTATCTCTTTAGTATTAAACTTGAAATCTTCCCTTTTGACATCACTAGACTTGAAATTTTCTTAAATGAGTCCCACCGAGCATGCCAAAAATTGTTGTCACTTAGGTTTGCACCCTTTTCCAGAGCCTATGCATGAGGACAACCTAGTGAAACATGGAAACAACCTCCAAGCTGTGGGACTTGAACTATGAGGTTGAGTCTCCGGAGAAGGCCGGCTTCCTCTTACTATCAGGGTGCACCTAACTACTCTTGGAGGGGAAAAGGGAGAAGGAGAGCATGAAACCAATCTACCTAGCCTAATCTAAAGAGGTGATGCACCAAAATAGAGTGTTCAGACCAATCTCTGCCCATATATGCACTATTAAACTAGAATGAAACTAAGGATATACACATTCAGACTTGCTTTAATCAAATAACCACATGTAGATCAAGATGATCAAGATGAATGTCACAAGGAAAGAGAGATTCACTTATATACCATTCACAAGCCAATAGAGATACAATCATGGAGATTATAGATTTTCACAAAATAATGGCGAAGGCAAAGAGTTCTTGCACTTTCATACCAATGGTTGAAGGAGATAAAATAGAGAATCATACAGTTCAGAGGCATAGGGGAATTTACATTAGAATTGTAGAGCAACGGTAGAGAAAATCTAGAGAAAGGTCTGACCTCAACAAAATCTAAAAAAGTTACCTTTATAGTTATAACTGAGATCTCTTCTAGCTGAAGTGACTTCGCAGCTACCTGCCATTAAGTTTTGCAGAGAACAATCAAGGGGAAATCTGATCTGGATGCGGATCCAAACACAATGATTTAGAATAGGGCTCTAAGAAGATAGAAATGGTGCCATAACTATGCTCTGACTTGGTAGATGGATCAAAAGATGGGTGGTGGAGTGTTCTTCTCATTCTGCATTCATTTCATGGTAATTGGAATCGATCATGAAGATCAGATCACACAACAAAATTGATTACCTTCATTTTTTGGGTTGTGAATTAGCAGATTCAGTGAGTCAACCTATTTCTGTAAGCAAGATGGACCATGTGGACCAACAGCCTCTTTTTATTTTTCCACCTCGCGGAAGTCCTACATAGTTGACCATCTCTTCATCACTAACCGCGCCAACTCCTTAACTCTAGCTGTGACGGTTACACTAACTACCAGCTGTTAACTGTCAACCTTGGCCAAGCCCACAAGACACATGTCACCAAGGTGCTATGTCACTATGGTTAAAATTCTCGCAGTTCTCCATAGCAAGATAGCGCCCATTGTTGATCTTTCTTAATTTAACGATCATGGAGACTCATCGTGTTCTACGCTTTGCTTTTCAACTTCTAGGCCTGTGAAACATTGTAAGCACATTTGGTATCATCCTTAAGGTTCACGAGATAACACGAGCCCATCTGACATGTGTCACTAAGCCTCGATGTTGCTAACATATATAGTGTGCAACTTTTAATAGCGCAATAACACCAACCATTGATCTTCCTAAAATCTGATGATTGTGAAGACTCGTCGTAATACTATGCATGTTCTTACCTGGGCCCATCATACCTGGCACCATCTCAACAAATGTACCACACTCGAATGACACCTAAAAATCCTTGGCACACATACCTTGGCGAGACTTGGCCCCCTGGTCCATGTGGCGAAAGGGCGCTATGTCGCTATGGTTAAAGTTCTCGCAGTTCTCCATAGTGAGATAGTGCTTACTGTAGATCTACCTTAGATCTATGGTGGTCCACAACACTGTACAACTGTGTCTCAAGCTAGCTAAATGGACCAATGAAAAAATGCCACTTTATTCTGACCTGTCTGACAATTGCCATGGAAGACAAGACACCCATTCATCCTATAGGCCACAAGACAATAAACAGACCCACATGCCATGCGTCACCAAGGTGCTATGTCACTATGGTTAAATTTCTCGCAGTTCTCCATAGCGAGATAGCACCCATCGTTGATCTGAACTAATCTAACGGTGAGCAAGATAGATCTGACTTCTTAGTGCATAGCCAATAGGAACTAGCCACGTGCCAACTGTTAGATGAATCCTCGTCGATATCTGACAAGGCACACCTGGGACCAACTGGACGTGCGGCAGAAGAGTGCTATGTCGCTAACGTATCCATCGTGCAACTTCCCATGGCGAGATAGAGCCAACCATAGATATTCTTTAGATCTGACGATGGAAGACTTGCGGGCCACAGAACATATTATAAGGTTTGATATCAAATATTTAAAATAATATTAACTCTGCACACTAGCCGTTGGCGGGTAGAACATTTAAAATTTGAATCTTGGCGGGGCGTAAAAAATGATAACAATTACATGTCCTAATAAAGAACTGACAATGAGTGTCTTAGTTGTGGATGTTCCACACTAATATGGTATACTACTATCTAGGAAATGGAGTGTAGTAATAGGTGGAAGTCTTCAATGTGATCTATCTCATGGAACATTTAAAATTGATGACAAGTTGGTTAAAATTAATAAAGAACCAAAAAGTATTTAGATGATTGAGAAAAATGTTGATAATGAGATGACATGTTTTGTGGATACTAATATTAATTCATTCAAAGCTAAGATTCTAGTTATCGAGAAAGAATTTGCTAAATCAATTATTGAAGTAGAAGTTGATTTGAAATCGAACAAAGGGGGATTATGGACCAGGTATTTTGATGGTGCATGTTGCAAGGATGGATCTGGAATAGGTATTCTTTTAATCTCCTCTAATGGAGCTAGTTATAATTTTTCTTTGTTACAAAATATCATATAATTGGAGACCCTAAATTGGTTATTTCTCAAGTGAAATTTTCTCATGTCTCGAAAAATAAAAAGTTTAAGGCAATATAGGAATGTAGTATGGGACATGATAGAAAAACTTTATGCATTTGGGATATCTTGGGTGGAAAAAGGAAATAAAAAGATCGTTGATATATTAGAAAATATTTCTCTAAAGCCTGATGATATCACATTTTTTGGTATATCAAAAGTAGAGGTACAGACCAAACCATGTGCCTAATAACATTAAAAAATAGCAAGTTTTTTAAGATTATAGAGATATTTTGAGGTTCCTAAATTGTGAAGACCATTTTTGGGGTCAAGAAATTGATTGTGTTGCATTGGTTGAAACAATAGAAGGTAAGGATGAAATCTTTGGGAAATAAGTGGTGCAATTAAAAAAAAACAAGATTCCCAAAGGATTGGTGGTATTAGAGCCTATTTCTTATAATCATGACAAATCTAGACTGAATGCAAAGGAGAATGATGCTAAAGACTAAGAGGAGATTAATCTTGGGACTAAAGATGCACCAAAAAATATATACATTGGTAAAATATTATCCCAAAGAGTAAGAAAGGTGTTATTCAATTTGTTAAGAAAATATAGGCATGTATTTGCTTGGTCATATGATGACTTGAAGGCCTATAGAGAAGATTTATTTCAACATGAAATCCCACTAAAGGAAGGAACCAAACCTTTTAGGTAGAAGTAAAGGCCTATTAATCCAACTTTGGCACAAAAAATGCAAGAGAAATTAATGAAAACTTAATAAATTTAAATATATATTCATTAAAGGAAAACTATAGCTTGCCTAATATGGAGGTCATGTTGTAAAAGGTTACTAGGTGAGAGTTAATATCCATGATGGATGGTTTCTCTAGATATAACTAGGTAGTTGTCAAAGAATTAGAATAATATAAAACTACATTTACAACACCATCAGGAACACACACACACACACGCACACACACACACATAGACATATATTATGATGTCATTTGGTTTAACAAATGTTGGTACTACTTTCCAAAGAGCCATGAATGTGAATTTTGTAGATTGTATTGACAAATTCCTAATGGTATATCAAGATGACCTAACGACATATTCAAAGAAAGAAGATGATCATTGCATGAATTTGGAAAAAGTATTTGTTAGAGCCCTAGAGTATGGTATTTCTTTTAATCCAAGGAAGTGTTCTTTTAGAATTATTGGAGGTAAGATCTTAGGGTGTATTGGTGGAAAAGGAGTGAGAATAGAGCCTAAAAGGGAAGAAGCCATTGATAAAATTTAGAAGCCTAAAAAAGTAAAAGGCATTCAATCTTTCTTTGGATAAATTAACTTTTTGATAATATTTGTTACTAATTTTTTAGAGGTAAGTAGACCTATCTCTAAAATGCTCAAGAGGGGTTATGAGATCAAATGGGATGGTGAGCCAACCAATGCTTTTTAAAAAATAAAGAAAGAGATTAAAGATGCCCTTATTTTAAGAGCTCTTAATTATTCAAATTCCATGCACATATTCTCATTTTCTTCATTCCACATTGTTGCAATAGTCCTTTTACAAGAAAAATGAAGAAGGATTTGAGAAACCCATAGTATTCTTTAGCAAATCACTGCAGGTTGTAAAACTAAAATATGAGATAAATGAAAAATAAGCATATGCATTAGTCAAGGTTGTGAAAGCATTTAGATGTTATCTCATGGGGTCTATTGTAATTTCCTTTGTCCCAATTGCTATAGTAAAAGACCTTTTCTCTTAGCATGAGGTATCAAGAAGAAGACGTAGATGCATTAATAGAATTCAAGAATTAAAGATGCCCCTATTTTAAGAGCCCTTGATTATTAAAATCCCATGCACATATTCTCATTTGCTTCATTCCATATTGTTGCAACAATCCTTTTACAAAAAAATAAAGAAGGATTTGAGAAACCCATAGCATTCTTTAGAAAATTCCTATAGATTGCAGAACTAAAATATGAGATAAATGAAAAACAAGCATAGGCATTAGTCAAATTTGTGAAAGCATTTAGATTTATCTCATGGCAGTTGTTGTAATGGCCTTTTTCCCAAGTGCTATATTAAAAGACCTTTTCTCTTAGCATGAGGTGTTAGGAAAAAGATGTAGAAGGATTAATAGAATTCAAGAATTTAATATAGATATTCAAATCACCAAGTTGGTTAGAGGACAAGGACTAGAAAATGTAATGGAAGACACAAATTTGGAAGAAAATTAGCTAAACCAACTTTATGATAATTATAGAAGTAAATTATGTGATATGGATTCTTGTGAATGGTACAAGGTTATAATCCATTATTTGCAATACATGAAGACTCAACCAGAGATGAATGAAAAATTAGAAAAGGGCATTGAAGTTACAATCCATCAAATATGTCATTGTTAAAGGAGAGCTATGTTGGAGAAACATGGAAGGTGTGTTATTAAAATGTGTTGATGAAGTACAATCAATCAAGATTCTAGGTGAGATGCATAGTGGAGTGTGTGGATTCCATTTTATGGCTAAACAAACAACTCATAAAGTGATTAGGGTTGGCTTATGGTGGCCTACATTATTTAGAGATGCACATGTACTTGTGAAGAAATGTGATACTTGTCAAATATTCATAGGCAAGTTAAAATTCTTTGGTAACTTACCATTCCAAAAATGGGGAATTGATTTCATGGGAGAAATCATGAACAAATCTAGTGGTGGGAATTCATGGACATTAGTTGTAACAGATTATTTTGCAAAATGGGTTGAAGCAATCCCCACCAAAAGATAAACTAGTAAAGTGGGGATGGATTATATTCTAAATAATATTATTATAATATTTGGTTGTCCAAAAAATATTATCACCGATAATGCTATGTGTTTTAGATCAAAAGAATATGAAAAATTTGTGAAAAATATAGCATTACAAGATCTACATCATCCCCATAGCATCCTCAAGGGAATGGGAAAGTAGAATCTAGTAATAAAATCATGTTGAAAATCATTAAAAGAATTTTAGTTATAAAAAAAGAAGGCTTGAGATTCCAAGTTATCCTTAGCAGTATGGGTTGATAGAGTAACAGTGAAAAAAGCAATAGGTCTTGCACCTTATAACCTAGTTTATGGAATACAAGCCAAGTTACATAGAATAACCTAAATGGGATGTATAAATTTATCCAACAGTATAATGATGATGTAGCAGATACAATGTAGATAAGACTTGATGAGATTCTACAACTAGATGAAACCAAGAGGGAGGCTTCTACAAGAACTACAAAATTACAACTGCAAGTAAAATATTTGTATGATAAAAGGGCATCAAAGAGGAAATTTGACTCAGAAGAATTAGTACTACTCTAGAATTATAGAATGTAGGATAAGGGTAAACATGGGAAATTTGATCCAATTTGGCTTGCTCCATATCTAATTCATGAAAGGTGGGGACAAGATTCATATATAATAAAAGAGCTATCAAGAGATATTCTAGAATTGCCAGTTCATGGACAATTCCTAAAGAAGTACTTATTATGAATGTACTTTTCATTCCATGAACATCATTTTAGGGTTTCTATATATCTATAAATATTATATATTTTGTAAATATGTTGTGTTCTTCCCTTGATTTGATCACGTTGCTTTCTGAATAAGTTTTTCATCTTGGCAAGTATGGGGGCTCTTCCAGAAATGTTGAATTATTGTACGGATGCATGATATCCATTATCCCCAGACAAAGCCACTAATGACCAATATTTTCTTTATTCTAAAATTTTTTTAAAATACTACAAAAATTTAGGTTAATTATATAAATTAGGATTTTCATATCTTTGTTGTAGAGGTTTTAGTAGTGAAACCCTAGATATTTCACCTATACCCAAGGTTGGGTAAGTTTTCTTAATCATCCTTTGTAACCCAAGGTTATAATAAAAATGTTTTAATAATGTCAAGACTTAGTCAAAAAAAAATTATCCAAATTCTTATTTTAATTCTCCTAAGTCTAGTGTCCTAGCAGGAGTTCATAAATCAAATAAGAATATTCCATATTCCCTCCCGATCTCGTAATCAAGTGTGAGGATAGCATCGTAAAAGAATTTTTAATGTGTTTTCATATTATTCCTAGGGTTATATTCATAAGATCATAAGAGGATTTGGTAAAATTTAAAATGTCTCCCAAACATACATTCTAAGTGTTGGGCATAGAATTGTAAGCCTATTCCTTAAAGACAAGTCATAAAAGTGTAAGTATTTTTTGAAAGGTGTTCAACGCTATGACTAAGGGTTATTCATAACATTGTAAGATTCATTTTAGTGCATCTCAAAGTTATGATTAAAGGTCAATGCAAGAGTGAAGTTTTATTTCTTGAGTTCTACAATGTTACAACAAAGGTTATTGGTAGTTAAGTGTAAGTTCACGGTTAAAAGTAGACATAACAGTTAAAGTCCTTGATTATCTAATAAACTATGGACCATAAGAGTGGAAGAATATTACATTTAGGTTCACGCACTTATGACAAGGAATAAATCCAGTTGAGCATAAGAGTGTAACTCTAAAAGAAAAAAAGTGCATAAAGAAAATTTGCAAAAATTTGAAAAGGACAAGGGTTTCAACTAGTCAAAATTTTTGGGATAAAATAAGAATGTTAAGCTGGCTAAAAAATCACCAAAATTCTAAATTGACATTCTAAAAATAAAAATTCAAACCTTGTCCATGGAGGGTTTAATGAAATAAATTAATTTTATGGGTCATGTTCCTACATAAATAAATTCTCTTCAACTAAAAAAGTACCAATTATTAAAGCCAGAAAATATTGTCAATTTGCAAAGCGATTGAATTTTTAGTTTGTTCAAGATTTTCTTATGAACTTAAGTTCTTAGAGCTTAATTACAGAGAAAAATGTTAGAAATAAGAGGTAATGAGGAATATTCTAAATAAGTGGAGATTGTTCAAGCATCATCCTCTAAGATGGGCAAAAGAAGGCAGAGAAAACCTAATAAGTATAGTGATGAGTGTGCCAAGCTCCTACTAGGGTCATCAAATGAAATCTCTACAAATGACCATAGTTTTAGTGATCCCTACATATATTGTAGAGATGCCAGCTGCCCAAATACCAATAGTTATAAGTTCTTCATGTTCTTTTATAGAAACAAATTCAAGAAGCCACTAGCTTAAAATCTATGGAAGAGGAACTTGGTGAAGCCTATTTTTCCTAAGGTGTACATGGACATAGATTTATTAAAATCCCTAATAGAAGTGTATAAAAATACAACCAAGTCTTTCCACAAATAGGATCAGAGTATTCTAAGAATATTAGATCATGCATGTTTCATTGAGGCTTTTGGACTTAAGGGGTAGATGAGTGTGGAAATAGATATCCAAGGCCTCTAAGAAAAGTTTGAAAAGAATGTAAGATTTTATATTAGTAAGGTGATGATTCACCACAATCCATATGAGTTAAACTTAGTAGGATAAATTCCTAAGAAGGTGGATATGATGCTATCAGTTGACAAGTTTTTAAACTATATGCAATATACATTTTATGGTCTACATAAGGCTCTGGGAAGTGATGGATTGGACATGGTGTAAGGAGGATCCTACCTCATGGCTTTGAATGTCTAGGATCCATTCACTAATATTAAATATGACTATGTGAGGTATATTATTGAGAATATGCAAGAACAAATTGTTGTTGCTTAGAGGGGAAATTTTGGAAACTTTAAGTTTCATTGGATAAAAGCACAAACCTGTGTCACCCTTTTATAAAGAAAAAGACTAACAAAAGTATAATTGTTTATCTTCAATGACATAAAATTGGTATTATTATTTAGAATTTGAAAATGAAGTAAAATAATGAAATAGGTAGGAATGGTTGAAGTTTAAGATTATAACTTTTAATAATTATTTAGAATAAGAAATGATATATTTTCCTAATTTTTATAGAAAATTTCTTAGTTGCTAAAAAAGGTTGAAAATTAGGGGTTTAGTTCCCACCACAAAACTATATGGAAATAAACTTATTTGCATTTGAACTTAGACTATGTTATAGATAATACATATAGCTAGAACAATCAAAAATAAAAATTGACTTTAGACCTATATTTTCTCTTTTATAGTGATTGATTTTTCAACTGATCTAAAATCGATAGTTTTCATCTCCCACCACATTTTTCAAAACAAATCTATTCTAACCAAAAGAAAAACTGTGCATTTTGAAAGAGGACTCTCTCTTCTATAACTTCATATAATTTTTAAATTTTTTTGATATGATTTTTTTTTGTTTCTCAAAATTGACATCTTTTCAAGTGTTAAAATAGTGCTTGTAGAATTTTTTAATTACAATAAACTATATCTAATTAAAACACTATTAAATCTATATGAAAACATTCTTCACTTTGAGCTCTATAAAATGGTGCTTATAGTTTAATAAAATAAATTTGTAATATTAAGCAATTGGATATAAACTAGTATAAAACATGCATTTAATAGACATTTCTAATTGAAAAAGTGTGAGACCATATATAACTTAGCTGGAATGAATTTATCTATATCATATGTTTGAGTAAAATTAGTTTTTGGATAGAAATACTCAAATTTAGTCATTCTAATAAGTCAGCCTAAAAGGTGACACAACTTTGTACTTTTACCCCATCACTACTCAATGTTGATGTGTCTCATCTTGTACAAATATATTGGCTACTTTAGTATTGATTCCATAGACCAGAAATTAGACCTAGATGGAGACTTGCCAATGAAATTGTTTACTCAGGTATGGGAAAGAGATTACCCTTATTCTTCTTCTATTTCATTTTTAAATAATTTTAATTTTGTTGTCATGAGAATGTTAGGTGTCCTACTAGATAGGCTCCCTAAATTTTTAAGAAGAATATTGAGGCTGAGATGGTTAAAGGATGATGCCAAATTAGATCATAGCTAGGGGGATGCATTTTTGTTTCAAGATGTTTTAGTTATGAGGTTCTATGCATGCCCACAACCCCCTCACATAATGCAAAATTATATATACCTCTTAGGTTGGGGATTATGGAGTTTTTATGGAAACTTATTATGATTCATAGGGATTACTTAGGCCTTAAATTGTACAAAGGAACATTCTTATGCATATTTTTCAAGCTAGGGTATTTTACAATTGGGAAAGAGTCAATTGATCAAAATCATGAATACTTGAGGCATTACAACCTATCCTCTGCTCCATACAAAATCTATGACCCTGAAAGTGTGGTTGGAAATGCATTGAAATAAATAAGGAATTACACTCTCCCAATTAATAAAGAACTACCTTAGGAGGATATAATAAAAAAATAATCTAATTGAGAGTGATCTAGAAGATAGGCTAAGGAAGTTTGAAGATGTTCAGAGGATAAAGAAAGAGATGAAGAAAAAGGACACAAGTTTTGAGGGTTTATACTAAGAAGTTGCCTATCCTTTTAGGCTAGAAAAAATGTTGTAGAACCATTACCATATAATGTCACAATTTCCACAAGATTTAGGAAAAGAATACTATGTGAATCTATATTCCCTTGAACTAGCTATGGAGTTGGAGGAAGAAGAGGAAGATCGGCTTGAAGCTTCTACCTAGGTAGCTAAAGAGAACAAAAGACAAAAGATTGTCCACATAACCGAGAAGGTAAAAGAGAGGACACTAAAACTGATGCAAATGTTTATACAAGAAAGATTGAAGGCAACAAAGATCTCCTTAGAAGATTTAAAATTAACTGCAATAAGATTGGATGACAAGATCATCCAAGCTGAAAATTTCTTAGAAGATAATGATTTTATTAAGTCTAGAGTTTTTAAAAAATTATATTCAAGGTCAAATAGAGTGAATTAACTTTGATTTTTTAGCCATTGGAGAGTGAGGAAAAGGTAAAATAACTTGTTGAAAAGTTCTTGGCTTATGTCCCTGATAGTGAGACTATGATAGTCAATTAGGCCAGAGACCTTGTGCAAAGAAGTGGTATGTTTCTAGTACCAGGATGGGATTTAGGAATAACCTTTGTGCTGGACCAAATCAGAAGACAAGATAAGATAGTGCTTTATGAATCCTTTGATTCACAAAGCCTATAGAGAGACTTAGTTTTTAATATAGATAACAAGACATTAGATGTACATATATTTTCTCCTAAAATAAATAATCCTTCATGAGTGAGGCCAAGTTAGGATACATTGAAGATCAACTTTTTCAAACCTTCAAAGAATACATAGACACAATAAAAATGTATGAGGAGGAACTCAAAAATAGTTATGTATTTAGACAAAGGGTGAAGAAGCTAGAAGGGAAAGTATAAGAGTTAGAGAGTGAGATTTCCACCCTGAAAGAAGAGCTCAAGGAAATGGAGTAGAACAAGACAAAAATGAGGATTGATGAAAGAGAAGGAGCTATTGAATAAATGCCTCCCTTGATAGAAGATAAAGCAATGGGAACTAAACAAGTAATTGTTGTAATGGAGACTGAGGCTCCTATACAAGATAACCAACTAAAAGTGGATGCACTAAAATAGATGCTACATCATAGGATAGAAACATTGAAGAGAGTGTCCCAACATGTCCATGGTATTGTTATCTCTTTGGAGAGTGAAAAGTATCTATGTGAGAAAAATCTAACATGGCTCTCTCCCATATTTAATCAATTAGGGGCCATACATTGGATTCCTTGAA
Organism: Cupressus sempervirens; assembly: GCA_028749045.1. Lineage (NCBI taxonomy): Eukaryota > Viridiplantae > Streptophyta > Pinopsida > Cupressales > Cupressaceae > Cupressus > Cupressus sempervirens. The sequence goes on from CM053790.1 coordinate 325,322,737, forward strand.
AATTTTATTATTTGAATGGCTAAGAAGATAGAACTTCTTGATAAAAACTTCATAGTCAAAGAAGCCTTAGAAATGGTAAGAGAACTAATTGGCTTCTTTGTAGCCAATTCACAAATAATCCAAGGTAAGGTGAAGGTGATGAATGATGCCATTGACCTTTTATTCCTTCAACTATTGATAGTGAAAATAAATTGAAAGAATGGTAGGAATTATCAACATCATTTGATAATATCATGATATTGGAGAACTTGTTTCATGATCTGCTTAAAATTGAAGTAGACATGAACAAGTCTATAACAAAATCAAAGGCCATCATGGATGTTAGGTGGAACAAAGTATTAGTGATTTGAAAATTGTCAGAGGCATTGATTGGCCTACCAAAAGGGAGATATATGTGTGGGAAGCATTCAAAGAGATCAAACCCCTACCCACATGAAGTAGTTAGAAGATAGTTGATGAAGATAATGAAGATAGAACTAAGGAAGGATAGGATCATAGTAGATTGTCTTATCTTTGCATGTAGTTACTATGGATATGCCTACATTTTAAATAAAGACTGTAATTGAACGCCTAAGGTCTTGAGTGTCATTTTTGTGCTACTTCCCATATCTCTCAAGTGTGAAGGATGTTTGTAAATATTTTTGTCTTCTCTATAAAAAAAAAAATTGATGTTATTCTTTGACATGTGTCTTCACAATTCATATCTTGTTGTAATCCTTATTCTATAAAATAATTTCCAAGACTGGGAAGAAAGATATAAATTATTATTTTTAATAATACATATCATTTTGAGTTAGTCCTAGGTTTTTTTCTTAAGTATTTAATGTATTTAGCTTTTTTTCTATAGAAGTTTAGAGATTAATGAAGGTAAATTTTTAATCCTATATCTCTATTGTAGATATCATATCAAAACTATGTATTATTTTCAAAGAAATTAATACAAGAAAGCATTGTAGGGTATCTGTGTCTCAAAAATTATGTCTCCATTTTCATGATTTTATGATTTTGAGAGTGAATCAATAAGGTTCATTTTGTTCAAATGTAATTTAATGAGTTGTATATCATTTTAGAGTTTCTTTTAATTCAAATAATTAAGTAAATGCTTTTATGAAATGATAGAATCATTTAGGGTATGAAAGGGATATGATAAGTATTGGGAGAGTAGTAGTTGATACATTTAGTTGCAATTTAGTTAAATATGTTTGAATGTTAATTCATATGACTCTATTTTAATAATGGATTAAGGCACTAGTCTTTTAGTTGATAAAATCAAGCAATATTAATCTTTTCTTAGCATGAACACATTTTATAAATCAAAAACCATTAAAGAATTACTTTCATAATAGAGTGTAAAGTTGGTCATTACTTGTTGCATGAATCTATTAAGTTCATCATTGGTTATTATTGAGTTGTCATCTATTTTACAATTTAAAGAAGTTTCAAGGCCAAAATCTTAGTGAATTGTTTGTATTATAGAGCATTATTCATAAAAGGTGTAAAATCCTTAGGTTGACCCACCTTGGTTTAGCAGAGCCTAAAGTGTAGAAAGCATAAGTGCTTTGTTAAGTTGATTTAGGTCCAAATAAGATATACCCAACATGAGAAGTAGCTAAACCATAGGTAATATGTTATTTGTTATTTCCCAAGTATTAATTACAAATCTATTAAATCATAAACCAAAAATATTGGTGATTTTGTTGGGGAGTACTATAGAGGTATATTGAAGTCTCATAGTGCATGTCAAGTCCTTTTCTTATTTGGGTATAGCGAGATTATTTTCTATCAAAAATTGTTTCATAAGAACTATCTGGTGAAAGTCATGCCCATTTTTTTAGTAGTATGTGATTCAATAGAACTTATAAAATCTCTTATTCAAAATCATATTTCCCATAAGTAGTGGGTGGTGACTCAGAGGTTATTGAACTAGTGTCTTTTATCTTGAAAACCATGGATAGAAGAAAGTACATGCAAGAATTTGTTAGAAAGAACACAAAATTAAATCTTCAGGGAGAGCTTCCTCTAAAGGAGAGAAATTGTTGGTCAGAAATAAAGAGTGGACCACCAAGGGAACTAGACCCTTGAGAAAAAGTTTCTAAGAGTTGAAAGTCACATCGTTCTCTCAGTGAGAAAGGATCCTCTTATAAAAAATTTAAGTCTATTAGTGAACTCTTTGAGACAATTTTTATGACATCTCAGAAGTCATAGGTCAGGATAGGGTAATACACAAAGACCCAATGAATGTAGAACAAAGAAGAAGTAATGATTTCTTCCATACCCACCAAGATCACATTCTTTCAAATTCTCCCCATAAGCAGTCAGTATGTTTATATCATGTAGATATAGACATGACTTCTAGTTCTGAAGATGTTAGGCCAAACCTAGATTATTTGAGCATATAAAGAATGTAATTTTTTAAGTAATTGGAAATAGAGAGGCATCTTCAAAAAGAGAGAGTTTAATCAAGAGCATTGCTACTCTAAAAAGGAAAAATGGGAAAGTTGTTGCTCCTTTGAAATCCATAATGTCGGATGATGTTTTTGATCTAAGGAAGGAGTAGGAATGTTTGTTGAGTAATGAAAATTTTGATAAGGAACACATTTTTGTTAGACATGTGCAAAGTTACAAAACCATACCAGTTGAAGATAATGAAGATAAAAATGTTGGGTCCTCTATTATTGGGTCCTCTAGTGTTGAGAACAACAAAGGAAATCAAAAGGTGGCTCATATTAAAATAAATGAGCCTATACAGATAATAAAATCTCAAGCTACTATGCCATCCTCTGATATAGAGTTGGAGAAGAAGAGAAAAGAGAGGGAATAGTTAGAAAAGTAATTGGAAAGAGTAGAAAATGAGGTTGTTATTGCTGAAATGAAAAGGAAAATCCAATTTCTTACAAGCACTTCAAATATTTAGACAACTACTCCTAAAATAGGTATGGCTTTGGGTTCCATGCCAAAAATTAATGCTAATAAGACTATTATAGATATACATCTAGTTTTAGTGATAATACCAGGGAGGGAACACAAAGGAGACCAATCCAATTAGAGGAATATAGGTAGTTGTGTTTTATTGGGATCCATGATTATCCAAATGACATTATGCAAGAATTTATAAATAAATTGAAAAAAAATTCTTGGAACAATGTTGTTACTTGTGAAGATCAATCTAGATGTTTCTTAGACTTTTTAAATGATTATAAAGTTGAGTGTGAGGATGTATTTATGAAATTATTTATGTTGTCATTAACTGAGATGCAAGGAAATGGTTCAAAAGATTGCCTAAGGGATTCATATCCTCATGGAGAGAGTTGGAGCATTGTTTCAAGGAGTAGTATGGTGATAAACCAAATGCTTGTTACAAATTTAATAAATTCAATACTATAAACAAACTCCAAAATGAATCTTTCCCTAAATTTAATGCTATATTTTAGAAGGGGTTGTACAAATTATTTCAAGTTATGAGACTTGATGATAAGGTGTTTCTTACCACTTATTTTAATGCTTTTTATGATAAGATGGGATACTTGTTAAGAGATGAAGATCTAAGAACCATCATAGATTCCTTTCAGATTGCAATAAATATTGAGAATAATATGAGGATCTTTGATGAGCTGGGGAATAAGAGAAATGATCCTAGGATATTTGGGAGTAAAGGAAACAAGAAATAAGATCATAAACCTCTTGAAAATAAGAAGCAAGAGGTAGATAAGATAGATCAAGTTCTTAGTGCCATTAAGGATCTCAAAATTTCCACAAATAGAAATGAAAAAAGCCTTCCCCTAGATAGATCTCAATTCCAAGGGAATTTCAATAGGAAAAGTAAGATTCAGAACTATACCTATAATATCTAAAGGAAAGATGGTAAACCTATTCATCCTCCTCCAAAAAATACAAATGAGAAAGTCAACCCTAATTCTTTGTAGAGAGCTTCCATCAAATTGACAGATGATTCCCAATGGTGCATGATATGTCAGTTATCCCATTTATCAGAGCATTGCATTATTGTAATGTCTTTTTCTAATTCTCAGAGTGAAAATGATGATAAACCTTACCAAGAAGATAACCATGATGATATAGTTTGTGTTAGAATGTGGTGACTGATCAGGAAAGAACTGTACATACTTCATAAATAGCAGTAGCCAACATGGTAGCCGACATATTATGGCCGACATGTTATAACCCTAAAGCGGTTTAATACTTGTATAAAAGGGCTTAGGGTTGGGTATTTTTCATAATGTTGTGATACAAAATTGGTTCTTGCAGCGGTATTGAGCTGTAAGGAATTACGGATTGTAATCAGGTTGTTATCATTGTATTGTAATAAGATCGAACTTGCTGTTTGGTGGACGTAGCCCAGGGATTGGGTGAACCACATTAAATCTTGGTGCCTTATGTTCTTTTCTGTGTGTTCTATTATTTTCTGTTATTGGTTATATTTGCATGTAGTTTTTATTTCTGTCTGTGGTTTATCCTAACAAGTGGTATCAGAGCCTGGTTTTGGCCTGGTCATGGGTTCAAATCTCCCCGATGCCTTCCCGACCAACATAAGCACCTAGTATGTGCATCGAGGGGGAGATTTTTGGGTGATGTGATGTGCTCCCCTTCCCATAGGTGGTTAATTATGTGGTGTTCCATGTTCACTAACAGTCATGGCTTTTGGTGCAACAGAAAATGGGCCCTACAATTGGTATCAGAGCAAGGTTGTCTTTTAGTTATCCTCTGCAAGAAAGTCTCACAGTTAAGTGGGAGTCTCACAGTTGAGTGGGAGCGATGGCAGATGAGGGTAAGTTGAGGGTTGATAGGTTTAATGGGCAGAACTTCCAGTTATGGAAAATGCAAATGGAAGACTATTTATATCAAAAGGATTTATGGAAGCCGTTGGAAGGAAAAGCCAAGAATCAAGGAACTATGTCAGAGGTTGAATGGGATCTTTTGGACAGAAAGGCACTCGGAAGTATTCAGTTATGCTTGGCACCATCGGTGGCATTTAATATTACAAAAGCAAAGATGAAAGAAGATTTGATGAAAACCCTAGTGACACTATATGAAAAGCCCTCCACTTCAAATAAGGTATTTCTCATGAAGCGTTTATTTAATATAAAAATGGCAGAAGGTGGATCTATTGCAGATCATTTAAATGAGTTTAATACTATTACTAGTCAATTATCTTCTGTGGGTATCAATTTTGATGAAGAAATTAGGGCTCTCTTGATTTTGTGTTCTTTACCTGAAAGCTAGAATGGCTTGGTAATGGCGGTGAGTAATTCTGTTCCTGGATCTAGTACCCTAAAATATGATGATGTGATCGGTGTTATTTTAAGTGAGGAAACTCATAGAAAATCCTCAGGTGGATCTACATGAGGAAGTGCTTTAAATGCACAAAGAAGGGGCAGAACGACTGAAAGAGGAAGTAACTTTGGAAATCATGGGAAATCAAGAGGAAAGTCAAAGGGGAGGAGATCTCAATCAAGAGGACCAAATGATTGCTGGTACTGTGGGAAAATAGGGCACAAAAAGAAAGATTGCTGGAATCGAAAGAAAAATGAAGGAGATAATTCAGATGGAGACAAGGAGGCAAATGTGGTAAGTAACAAATCCGAAGAGGATGCTTTGCTTCTATCTTTAGAGAGTGTTGATGATTCATGGGTTTTAGATTTTGGTGCTTCATTTCATGCTACACCTCATAGAGGTTATTTCATTGATTATGTCCAAGGGGATTTTGGGCTTGTTTATTTGGGGGATAATGAACCCTGTCAGATTTTTGGAAAGGGAAAAATTAAGATTAAGTTGCAGAATGGGAATCATTGGCTACTACATGAGGTCAGACATGTTCCAAAACTAAGTAGAAATTTAATTTCAGCAGGGCAACTCGATGATGAGGGTTGTGTAGTTACTTTTAATGATAAAAATTGGAAGATTTCAATAGGTTCCCTTGTAGTAGCAAAAGGTGTGAAAGTAGGCACCTTATATCTTTGTACAGGTCATATTGTTCCTTCTACTTTGATTGTTTCAGAGAAAAATGAATATTCAGGAACAATTACTGCAGTTGAGCAGGGAGAACAAATAGCTGTTGTAGATTCGGATACAGCGCTGTAGCACAATAGACTTGGGCACATGAGTGAGAAAGGTATGAAAGTACTTCATTCAAGGAAAGTTTTACCAGGTCTAAAATGTGTGAATATGGATTTCTGTGAAAGTTGTGTGTATGGAAAACAAAAGAGTGAATTTTGTAAAGACAGGGAAGGAAAACAAAAAGGAGAAATTAGAGCTTGTGTATACAGATGTATGGGGACCAACCCAGGTATCTTCCCTTGGTGGCTCTCATTATTATGTTACATTTATTGATGAAGCAACTAGAAAAGTATGGGTTTATTTCCTTAGACAGAAATCTGATGTATTTCAAACTTTTAAGAAATGGAAATGCGTGGTTGAAAATGAGACTGGTAAGAAATTAAAATGTCTCAGATCTTATAATGGTGGTGAGTATTGCAGTCATGAATTTGAAGATTATTGCTCCACTAATGGTATTCATAGACAAAAAACTATTCCAAGGACTCCACAGGAAAATGGAGTGGTTGAACGCATGAACAGGACTATAATGGAGCGCACAAGGAGCATGAGGTTGCATGTTGGGTTGCCCTTACACATGTGGGCAGAGGCTGTCAATACTATAGTATATTTGATTAATGGAGGTTCCTCTACTCCTTTGGGCTATGGTATTCCAGAGGAAGCATGGACTGGTAAGAAGGTGAGTTATTCTTTTCTCAAGACCTTCGGTTATGAAGTTTTTCTCATATAGACTCTGAAAATAGAACCAAGCTAGAAGCTAAATCAAAGAAATGTGTCTTTGTTGGATATGGAATTAATAAATTTGGTTATAGTCTTTGGGATTTTGAAAATCTTAAAATTATTAGAAGTCGGGATGTCATATTCAATGAGAAAGTGTTGTACAAAGATCTGTGTCAGCAACATGAGAAGAAAGAAGATGATTATGTAGTGTTGGATGATACTCCAAAAGCTGATGTTCCAGCCATTCCTCATGATGTGCAACAACTGCAACAACAAATACCACACACACCAGTGAATGTTAGATGGTCAACAAGGCAAATTAGACCTCCACAAAGGTTTTCTCCCTCTTTGTATTCTATTTTACTTACTGATGCTGGTGAACCTGAAAGTTATGATGAAGTTGTGCAGGTGGATACTAAGATTCAGTGGGAGTCTGCAATGAAAGATGAAATGGACTCTTTGCTGAAAAATAAGACATGGGAATTGTGCAAGTTGCCTGCAGGTAAAAAGACTTTACAAAATAAATGGGTTTACAGGTTGAAAGAAGAGGAAGGAGGTAAGAAAATATTTAAGGCCAAGTTAGTTGTAAAAGGATTTGCACATAAAAAGGGAATTTATTTTGATGAGATATTTTCTCCTGTTGTTAAAATGACTTCTATTCGTATTGTTTTAAGTCTTGTGGCTACTGAAGATTTGCATTTAGAGCAGATGGATGTTAAAATAGCCTTTCTTCATGGTGATTTGGATGAAGAAATATATATGGCTCAGCCACAGGGTTTTGAGGTCAAAGGTAAGGAGAACTTAGTGTGCAAATTGAAGAAAAGTTTATATGGCTTGAAGCAAGCACCTTGGCAATGGTATCTGAAATTTGACATTTTTATGCATGAGCATGGATATAATAGGTGTCATTCAGATTACTGTGTTTATTTTAAGAGGTTGGATGATGATAGCTACATTATTTTATGTTTATATGTTGATGATATGCTTGTAGCTGGGTCTAACATGGATCATATTAAGGGGCTGAAATGCCAATTAGCACATGTATTTGCTATGAAGGATTTGGGGGCAGAAAAACAAATCCTTGGTATGAAGATTTGCAGAGATAGGAAGAACAGAACATTGACGCTATCTCAAGCTAATTATGTTGAGAAGGTGTTGCAACGTTTCTCTATGGAGAATGCTAAAGCTATCAGCACACCTTTACCTGGTTATTTGAAATTGACTAAGGAGATGTGTCCCAAGACATAGGAAGAGGAGGATAAGATGTCCAAGGTACCCTATGCTTCAGTTGTAGGAATTTTGATGTATGCTATGGTATGCACTAGGCTAGATATTGCACATGCAGTGGGAGTCGTTAGCAGGTATATGAGTCATCCAGGATTTGAGCATTGGAATGCTGTCAAGTGGATTCTCAAATATTTGAGAGGAACATCCAATAAGTGTTTACACTTTGGGGGCTCTACTACTGATTTACAAGGCTATGTTGACTTAGATTTGGCTGGGGATATTGATACCAGGCGGAGTACTACAGGTTATGTCTTTACTGTTGGTGGGGCAGCCATGAGCTGGGTTTCTAGGTTACAGAAGATTAATGCTCTCTCCACTACAGAAGCAGAGTATGTTGTTGCTACAGAGGCAGCCAAAGAGATGATATGGCTTCAATTCTTCTTGGAAGAATTGGGACATCCTCAAAAGGATAATTATTTGTTCACAGATAGTCAGAGTACCATTCATCTTGCTAAGAATTTAGCTCTGCATTCTAAGACCAAACACATACAGTTGCAGTATCATTTCATTCGGTCAATTTTGGAGGATGGACAGTTAAAGCTAGAGAAGATACATACCAATGACAATCCATCAGATATGTTGACAAAGGTTGTAACAAGGGAGAAGCTAAACTCCTCTTCAGCTTTGGTTGGTCTTTTAGACTAAACATGAATAAAAGAACAGTAGAGTCCAGGATGGTTTGATCCAGTGGGAACCCCATGTGGTAGTGGTATTGCTACAAGATCAGTCTCCAAGTGGGAGATTGTTGTTTAGTGTGGAGACTGATCACTCCCCAAGTGGGAGATTGTTAGATTGTGGTGACTGATCAGGAAAGAGCTGTACATACTTCATAAATAGTAGTAGCCGACATGTTATAACCCTAAAGCGGTTTAATACTTGTATAAAAGGGCTTAGGGTTGGGTATTTTTCATAATGTTGTGATACAAAATTGGTTCTTGCGGTGGTATTGAGCTATAAGGGATTACGGATTGTAATCAGGTTGTAATCACTGGATTGTAATAAGATCGGACTTGCTATTTGGTGGACGTAGCTCAGGGATTGGGTGAACTACGTTAAATCTTGGTGCCTTATGTTCTTTTCTGTGTGTTTTATTATTTTCTGTTATTGGTTATATTTGCATGTAGTTTTTATTTCTGTTTGTGGTTTATCCTAACAGTTTGTACCATGGTTGAATCTTATTATGATTATGTGTCTAATTTTGATGATGTTGATAATGATGTCTATGTTAAGAGGATGATGTTGATAATGATGTCTATGTTAAGAGGATGATGTTGATAATGATGTCTATGTTAAGAGGAAGATTCATGATGTTGTACATTAGTAGGTTTTCTCAGATGAAGATGAAGTGAATGATGTAACTTGGTATGGCTTCCATTTGAATCCTTATTTGTTTTGTTAGACCTTATTTTCACTGTGCTAAAGATTTTGGAGATTTACTATGAAAATACCTTAAAGTGAATTGTATTATTAGGGTTTGTTCTATGTTTTTTTTAGTCTCTGGTGAAAACCCTAACCTATAAAAATTTTCCCTAAGAAGGATATTGTAATGTCCTTAAGATTATGTATTTATCTTTTCATGGAGAAAATTTCTTAAAATCCACAATTAGTTTTAAAGTTTTCCCTAGGTTTTATGTTCAAGAAGGAGATCATATACCATTTTCATTTTTTCCATCAAGTTTTACAATCTTAGCATCGATGATTTAGCATCCAATCAAAAGCTTAAGTTTACCCTCTCTTGATGGTATGAAGTAAAGGCTAGCAAAGGATCATAAAGACAAGTGTTGAGTATCTCAATCTTAGGATATACCATGTAATCATAGCATCACAGGTGTATGTTTTGAAAGTTCTTGATCTCATGATTATCTTGTTGTCATGTCATCATAAGTATCTCATGGTAAGCAATAGTTTTCCAATGTTACAAAAAGATGAAATGCATATGACCACAAAGGATAAAAGGGAGACTCTTAACCATGCAATAAACAGAAGGATCATAAGACCATAAATGACATAAAGTGTTGAAGGAATGTATGGTTACAATCTTACAATAAAGGAAAGATCTTATAAGCATAAAGGATTTTCAAGGAGACTTCCAAAGCTATGAAACTAGAGATCATAAGATTAGAAGATGGGATCTATCAAAGCTAAGTGAGACTAGGCACATAAGCATAAATAAATTAACATGTGGAAAATAAAGTCTTCCAAAGACATGATAAGAAATTGATCATAAGATCATAAGAGACTTAAAGGTATCCCTCAATCATGTGATAAAGAAGTGTATATAAGATCATAAAAGTTGAACTCTTTCCCTAAGAAGATATGAAGGGTTTTAATTCCAAGTGAATTGTAAGATTGTAAGAACCCTAAAATAAGACATGAAAGCACTTTTTCACTTTTTTTGAACCGAAAAATGATAAAGGAATCTCAACCAATGAAATTTCAAGAAAGTATAGAGAATTCAAAGTTGGATAGTTATGTTGATGCTCCATTGAGGTGATAGAAAACACTGAGTTCAAATCTTGTACCTATATGAATTCAATATATAGTGTTGGATGATAAAGTACACACATAATAAAAGCATTCTCTAGGCAAAAAATAGGTTACAATTAACAAAAAGAAAAGATTTCCAGTGCTTGCAGAGTTTTTAGTGCACAAAATTCATTGTTTTCAATGTAAATTGTAGAGATTTAGGACTTTGACCTACAAAAAAAATGTCTAATAAAGAAGTAGAGGAGATTCAAGCCACAACTATGGAAGTTGTAGAGACTTCTACTACCAAAGGAGTAAAAACTACTAGGCATAGAAAACCAAATAGGTTTGCAGATGAATGGATCAAATTATTTCCAAAATCCTCAAACATCATCTATACAAACAACCATGATTTCCTATACCCTTATGTATTCTGAAAGGATTTTATTTTCCCTAGTGTTAGTGGTTATGAGTTGTTCAGGTATTTGTATCACAACAAAATGAACAAAATTTGTGTTTGCAATCCCTGAAAGAAGAATTTGGCAAAGCTCATCTTTCTAAAAGTATTCATAGATGTTGATTTGGTAAAGGCTCTAATTAAATCATATAATCTAGCTACCAAATCATTCCATAGGTATAATGGCACCATTCTATATACATTAGATTGTGCTTCTTTCATAGAAGCTTTCAGACTAGATGGTGCAATGAGCGAACCAATGGACTTGATTGATCTTTAGAGTAAGTTTGAAAGGAATACCAAGGTCTACACATGGAGATCTATGTTTCAAAACATCCCCATGGACCTCAAGTAGGTATGAAATTATCCTAAGAAAGTGGATAAGAAGATGCCCCTAGATAAGTTCAAAAATTATTTTGTGAAGATAGTGTATCATGTCCAAAAAATGGTTGGAAAAGATGGATCTGGTATAGTGTATAGGGTAGAGTACATTGTCATCAAAGATGTACAATATTCATATCATGGTGGAGAATATGAATATGTAGATTATATTATGGAGAAGATGAAAGAAAATATTGAATAGACACATAGTGGAGAAATGAAGAATTTCAAATTCCACCATTATTCATTGCTAATGCATTTAATTTTATACAAGAATGTGGGATATATTAGCCTAGATTTCATTAATCCCACAGCTAATGGAAATGGAGAGTAGCTAGTTCAGCTATGGACATAGGTATGGGATAGTTCTTGTCACTACTATAACTTTGTTTCTTTTTTAAATAATTTTAGTCTTGTTATCTTGAAGATTTTAGACCCCAATTAGTTTAGGGCTCCTAATATACTAAAAATATTGTTAAGACCAGCTCTTTTATTGAAAATAAGAGGTTATACCACAATTAGGGGGACATATTCTTATTCCCAACATTTTTCCTCATGAGAGTCTATGGTTTCCCTCAACTCCCCCATATATTTCCCAAATATATCTCCCCTAGACTAGCCATCATTGAATTCATGTGGCAGTTGATGGTGGTAATAGAGAATACCTAGGGCCTAGGGTGCTTAGAGGCACATTTTTGTGTAGGTGCTTTAGAATAGGAGACTTTTCAATTGGAATAGAATCTTTAGATCAAGTCCATTATTTCCTTCATCATTTTAATTTATAAACTACCCCTTATAGAATGTATGACTTGGACAATTGGATGAGGAACACCTTGAAAGAAATTAGGAATTATGTGTTGCCAAGAAAAAAAGAATTACCACATGAGGACCTAATTCCCAACATTGTGGTTGAAGGCGAGGCTATTGATAAATTAGAAAAGTTTGATGATGTTTTGAGGATGGAAAGGGAACTAAAGAGAGTAGACCCAAATTTAAAGGGTTTTTACATGGTGATGTAGTTCTACAATGTATGCCCCATTTCCCTTCAGAAATGGGGACCCCCTACTTTATATTTTTTGGCTTTTGGACTCCTAGTGTAGGATCTAAGCCATTTTGAGGACTTCCATAGTCCCCTATGTCATGTCTGGTCTATTCAAGAAAGCCCAAGAGGTCAAAAATTCAAGAGAACTTAATATAACAAGCTTATTATTAAAGAATTTGGTGCACTTGGTGCACCTCCCAAGGCACGCTAGTGCACCCAATGATGGAAAGAATTTTTTTCATATTTCATACTATGCAGCTGCACAGTAGCGCACCTACATAGCTATGCCCAAAAGGTGTCATTGCCTATATAAAGGGGGGTTCATTCCCCCCTTACCTTGTTTATTCTCCTCTACCACACTACCTACACAAGTCTTTGACTACACTCCTATGCCATGGCACCACACACACCAACATGTGGGTTTTCACTCTGCTTCCCCCTTTTTGCCAAACTTGAGAATGCAATATTGTAAACATTGGTGCACACTAGTGCACCAATGTTCTATGTCAAAAATTTGATAAAAATTTTGAAAAATACATGAAGTGGGGTGTGCATTAGTGTACCTCCCTAGGTGCACTGATGTGCACCCAACTCTTTTACACAAACTCAAAAGCCTAAATATTAGGTGCCCACTAGCACACCTAACATGGTGTGCTAGTGTCACCTAACTTTAAAACAAAAAAGCATTTAAAAACTTTAAAATGACAAAAAACACTAGTTTTGGGTGTGTATATTAGGATTATGTTCTAAAATGCACATCAAGTGTACCTAATCAAGTGCGTCATGAGCACAAAATTACTGCATTTGAGTTTTAAAATGGGTTTTTTCTAAGTTCTTGAGTAGTATCGCTTTCCAAATTTTGTTTGACTTGATGTTTAGGGTTTGAATTGATCATATTTTCTTTTGAACTAATGGGTGCTCTTTTATGCAGATATAATGGCATCCTCATCAGTTTCCTTAGGCAAGAAAATGGCACTTAAACCTATCATATTCAAATTCCAAGAAGTTCCATCAAAATAAAGATTCTAGGATGACTATAGAGAAATAAAAGACATAGAATTGGGACATAGATTTGGGGGAATTTCTTAAGATTTACAACAATCCCACTGAGAGATCATAAATGGTTTTTGTACTTATCTTATCTAGACTTGTCAACATAGCTTCACACCTAGTATCGGTGTAATCTTCAAAGCTTGTGATGACACTTATAGAACACTTGTTCCTAGAGGAAAGGGTGGTGAAGAGTTTGATGGGAGAAATTATCATAGATCTACATCCCAAGAATATCAAGAAATTATTCCACCTCCCACAAGAATATTAGTTCATTAGGCTTACATATGAACAGGTAGAAAGGTGGTATTGAGAACATATTGAGGAGGCATCATGGATCATTTAGTCCTCATACTTTATCAAGAAGACTCCTTTGGCTAAGAATACTAGCAAGGTTGACATGATTAGGGGGTATATGGTTGAAGACATTAGATATTCCATTATCCTACTAAGCAAAGTTATGGGTTTACCTGCAGCAGGGCATTTAAACTTTTTTATGGTGCATTTCATTGAAACTATCAAGAAGGTGACAATGCCATTAGATTGGGCCTCTACTCTGGGCCAAGATTTGTGTGATTAGCTAGTAGTAGTAAAGAACAAAAGGATGATTTATATGCCTTCATATTTGGTGTACTTATTAGCCATAAGGGCAACAAACTATCCAGGACTGTACAAAAAGGGTAGCATGCAAGATCCAAATGCATGGCCTTACATTGTGTATCCTTAGTTGGTAAGGAAGAAGCTCTCAAAGAAAAGTAAAGAATATAGAATCATGAATGATGCATTCATATTTGTCATCATCTGATTCATAGAAGGAGATTATGCAAAGAGGTTATCAGAGGATGCAGTAGCACAAATAATGGTACTCAAAGCATATTACATTCAGTTCAAACAATTTACATATTTAAGGGTAGCTGGTACCACTATCAACCAAAAGAATCTTCCAAGGTACCCTTGTGATAGACTCATCCTCTTGGAGATTTCTTGACAAATTGAGTCTACATACAACAGGGTCAAAAAACAACACAAACATTGTTGGACATGGCCTTTGACCATAGGACCTTTTCAAGTGAAACAGAAGCAAGATATTGCTTCTTTTGAGTGTGAATGGAATCACTATCTCTTGGAAGAATACAATTCTCCATGGCCATGTTTTGATAACATCAAGAGAGTGTAATGTCTAGCAGGTAAAGCATTTACACATCACAAGGCCATTGAAGACCATTGGATGAATGCTACAAATGATTACAACATCTGAATAAGGGACTATTGTAGGATGACTTTGTACTTGGTAGAGAAGGCCCTAAAAATGATAATTCCCTTGAAGATATAGTAGCAAGATTCTAACAAGTTGTTGGATCCCCTATTTAAAAGGGATAGAATTGGTGATAGGCCTATAATGAGTGCTGAGGTTGATAGGGAAGAAAACTCAAATATCAACCATCGAGCTACATAAATCATTAAAATGATGCAGGATTTGATTAAGAAGCCATTTGATCTTGATTCAATACCTAAACTAGTAATCTTCCATGCACAAGCCCGCTCGGCCAAAGGTAGAGGGAAGAAAGTCACCATTCCTACCTTTGCAATTGAATCTCCAATAAGGCGTTAAAACCGTGCATCAACTTGATAGGTTGGTAGGTTATTATAGAGATTTGAAGAATGGAGGTCGAGGGAAGGGGAAAAGAAATTCCCCTCAAAGAGTTGAACCAGAAGAGGGTGAAATCCTTGCATCACAACAACAAGAAGTAAATATACAATGGCCAGAGGATAATGAGGCACAAACAAGTTCAAATTGACCCACACTTTCACTACCTACTACACCCAGCCAAATAGAAATAGATGTTGAGGTTCAAGAGATCTCTCCACCATAGCAAATAGAATAGGCATCCCCTTTTGCACCCAAGAAAGGTAGAAAGATTAAGAATTTGGTCAAGAAAAGGAAAAGGGTGATCAGGAGGGTAGTGCCTTTCCCATCTTTCCTGGAACCCATTCCTAAAGAGGAAGAAGAAGATGATGAGGATAATATACCTTTGAATAAGAGAACCTAGCTAGAAAGAGCCATGAAGCAAGAAAGAAGGAGAAGTTATATTTTTACACCACCATCAATCCTAGAAGAACCTCTAAAAATAACTACATCAAAGGATGAAATGCAATAATGGATTGATGAGTAGGATGTAAAGGGAACTAATATATCTAGATGTCAAATTTTGATTTCATGCCTATAGGCACCGAATTGATGGGAGACAAGATCTAGGATGCGCTGACCAATGAGCCCCAACAAGAAGATTGGACTCAAATGCCACTGGAATCACAAGGTACTGAGCTTCCTCCTCCATCCCCATTGCAAATCAAAATTGTGGACAAAGGCTCTACTACTCCCCTACCTCCAAGTACCAAAGAAGAACAAATTCAAAAGGAACATGAGGAAGAATTGCAGTAAATATCAACCAATGAAGTGTCTAGGGAAGGGAGAATAGTTCAATATCCTCAACAACCTCCCCAAGACACTGAGGTAAGAACTATCGGCTCCACTAAAAAAAAAAACTATAGAGGAAGAGCCTTTACAAAGGGAGAAGACCCCAAAAAGGAGTAATAAGGGAAAAGGGGTAGTAGAGAAAACTCTATCCTCAAGAGGCAGGCCTTCGGTGGAACAGGTCCCAAGGTGGTTGCACAAGGAAGTGATAAGAAATAAAAAGCCACCATTTAACATCGATGAAGAGGACATGATTGAGTTGATTGAGGTTATGAGGAAGCCTGAGCTTCCCTCACGAGAGGCAAGAGTATTAACATTATTTAACAATGATTAGAATCAAGATTTGTTTGTGCAAGTGGCTATTCCTCCTTTTGATTCAGAAATAGAAGATTTGGGTCAACAAGATTATTAGATTAGAGAGGTTATGCTCAAGAAGGCCACATTGAATATAGCCAAGTTGATGTTTATAATGGGAATGAATGAGGTGTTCAGAATTTTAGAACAGGAAAAGGAAGAATTAATGACACTTCGTAGGTAGAAAAAATCCTAAGAGGATATTTAGCTGAAGTTGTTGGTCCCTTAGATCTTGAACACCCTGAGGAGACTCTTAACATAGCAATTCAAAGAAGAAATAGGGGAGGAGTGCAATTGGATCCATTTTTGAATGCTTGTCAACAATGGCAGGAAATTTTTAAGGAAAAGGGTGTGCTTATCATCCAAGGAAATATAAAGCTACTTCATGCTATTCAAGAAAATGTAGATAAAATGGTAGCAATTTTCGAGCAATATTTTAGTATTATGGATGAGGTACATGCATGGGGAAAATATTTACAGATATTATAGGTAATAAAGGAGTAGAGATACAGAATGCTTATGGATGTATATACTGCAGAAGAGTTAGATTTGATTGATGGTTGGATAGAGAAAATAGCAGATAATAGTAAAGTAATGGATTCATTACATGTGGAGATCCATCAGCTCAAGGACCAAGCCTGAGAGAAAATTTTTGAGGCAGAGAAACACTACAGTGATGCATGTCTAGACATATTTGAAGATGATGTAGAGGAGAAATTGATGCTAGTTGAGGTAGTAGTAGAGAAATTTAGGAAGATTTTTGAAGAAGCTTCTAGTGATGAGTATATCCGACAAGCGTTTAAAATAGGAGAAGCCTTGTTAGAGTTCGATACCAAAATTAAGGATTTTGTTGAGACCTGTATTGAGGTAGATAATTACTAACAAAAGATTAAGGATAAACATAATACCTTGGATTCAGCAGATATGACAAAGATCACTTAAATTATTGAGAAATTCAAGAGCAAGCATCTAGACATATCTCTGGTATGAAGGGGGGTGAAACCTAGAAGCTAGAACTTCAATTTTGACACTTAGTGAAATTTTTTAATTTTGGACCTTTGAGGTGTGCTGGTGCACTAGTGTGCAAGTACACTATTGTGTTGGGTGCACTGGTGCACACTTTGGCAACAAAGTGTTGGAAGAATTTTGGAGAAGTTAGAGGTACACAAGTGCGCTGATGCGCTTCTTTTGAGGTGCACTGACAGATAACTACTAGTTCAAAAATTAGAGTTTTCCATGCATCAAAAATGTATTCTGACAATAGTTTAATTTTGACAGACACCCAGTGAAGGAGGAACTTCTATTTTTTATACTTCCAGACACTTCTACTTCAACTAAAGGCTTTCTTCTTCTTCTCTCATATTTTCTTTGTTTTATCACATGTAAAGGCTCATGCATCCAATTAATGAATATAAAAAGGATGGAGTCCTACTTAGCACTAGTTAGATTGTTAGTTTGTATATAATTAGTTTGTTTTATTAAGTCAAAATCATATTATTGCATGAAGATATATCTCACTCTCAACACAAATTGAGGAGATGATTTCTTATAAATACAAGATTGTAATATGTAATCAAGGCCACCATTATTTTTCAATAATATTATGATTTTGGTGCTCACATTTAGAGTGTAGTGATTCTTGCCTAATTGTGTCATTATTTTGTAAATTTATGTTCTTGAATTTGTGATTGAGTCAAAATTTTATTTTTTTGTTTCTCTTTGTGCGATCTTTTAATTTTGGTGTTTTCTACGGTTTGACAAATTTCGCTAACATATCTAGCTCGAGAAGAAATCACCAAATTGTGCTTGCATAACTCTTTGTCTCATGTGAGAACACTTTTTGTGGCCTGTGATTTGATGAAGAGTGAAGCATCATACTATTATTAAGTTTCCCATTGATGATTGCATCGGTGGAATCAAGGAAGTGTTGCTCCTACTTTCATTGGTTACCCATCGATTTCTTTGAAAGCCTAACTCATAGATGTGTTTTTTTTTGTAGCTTATGTCCATTAGGATTTTACTTTCACATTATTATTTTTTAAATTTTTTTTTGTTTTCTTTACTAACCCCTTGTTAATTTAGGAATTCATATTAGTTGTATTGTTAGATTGCATTCATAAATAAATAGAAAAATACAAAAACATAGTTCTTTTGTGTGTTTTATTTTGAAGTAGTGAATAGATTCTACATCTTGTCCAAAATTATTTGAACCATGAAAGGACTACTCGTGAACAAAAACATTTATCTTTAACTAAGTGGATTCTAGTAGGTCACAAGATCACCTAGAAGCTTGGAGATGATTCACAAGATTGACTTTTCAAGAGATCAATTCAAAAGAATTCTTGTCATTTAGCATCATGCATAATGACAGCTCAACAAAAGTGGTGCTAGAAGGAGGGCCATTTAGATTTTTGAAATAGAAGAAAAATCTAACAAAGCTTTGAAATTCTACGCCTTTTTACAACTTCAAAAAAAAATTTGAGTTTTTGAGAAATTCAGGTGTGCTAGTGCACTGTTGCAGTAGTGCACTGCTACGCTAGATTCTATGGTGCACCTTATGTTGTGAGAAAGTGTAATTCTATAGAGGTGCTCTTTTTCTAGAGTTGATGTAAACTAGAGGATTTTGATCTAGAATCCCCATTTTAGTGAGCTCTAAGCTCTTCCCCAAGTTCACATGAGTTTCTTCAGCTTTCTCATTTTTGCAAACCACATAGTGACAAAGGAATATCTTGAATTTAACCACTCCCATTCAACATTTCATCATCTTCTTCAACTCCCCCTCCACTTCAACCACCTAGGGGACCACCAAATATTCCAACAGTTCCACCTCCACAAAAAGCACCCTTGGGTCCACCAAATCCTCCAATGGCATTTCTGGTGAAAGCTATCAATTCACCAATAAACATGAGAGGTGCACTCCATGACCTTCCCAAGAATCCCAAGAAGTTTTTCCCAAGATTCATTTATGGAGAAACATGAACTATAAAATATCATATCAAGGTATTCAAATAAATTTGCAACTAAAAATAGATTTCTAATGAGGATGTGGTTTTTCATTTACTCCCCTACTCTTTGGGGGAAATTGCCTTTAATTGGTATGTTAATTTGCCACCTAGATGTATTGGAGATTGGGATACTTTCAAAAAATTGTTCCTAGAACAATTCAAAACTTTCATCAACCCATCAATGATATATCAACAATTCATATCAATCAAAAGGGACCCAGTTGAGATAGTTTTGCACTTCAACCATCACTTTCATATGGCATATTGCAAGCTAGAAATGCCATACACTATACCAGTTAAAGCTACTATTTAGATTTATCCGAATGCTATGGACCATCATACTGATATTTTTCTAAGAATACTTCCTATAGAAAATATCAACACATTAGATAAAGTCTTCATAGAAGTAATTACCTTCACTAAGCAAGCTAATCCTGATGGAGGAGGATTAATGCTTCCAATTCAAGCTATCACAACAATGACAATATACCCTGTCAGAGTACCCATGATGCCTAGTAATTTCATACCTATGAATCTAGTTCCATTACAATAGGCACCTGCTCTACAAAACCCCACTCTAACATATCCAGGGTATGAACCTTTGAAAGTTGCCTTCTTTGAGCAAGAGGCAGTAGTGCTCACTGAAGTAGATAATAGCTTTGTTTCTGAATTTGGTCAGATGAAAAAGACTATGTCACAAATGAACAATGAACTGACTCATCTAAGGTTGTCACAAGGATAGAATAACAACTTCCAAAGAAACAATAATGGTCCTTACAAAAATAATTATGGCCAAAATTATAATAGGAACTTCAGCCGAAAAAAAAACAATAGTGGGAATAACAATGCAAGAAAAAATAATGGAGGGAACAATTCCAATCCTCCTAATCATAATAATAGCCTCCAAAGATTGAACTGATAGTGGAACACCCATCCAAATAATGGAAGCATTCCTACAAATAATAACAATAACAATGTTAGGTATACAGATATTAATCAATATGATGATGGTCAAAATACATCTAACAAAAATGGTTTGTATTATAATGGAAATCAAGAAATGGCTCAGAGTTCACAAGTAAATAACAATGCTCCTCTTATAAAATTTAATGCTATGTTATTAGAATCCTATGATTTTGCACATAATACACAGGTAGAATAGTCAATCAATGCAAAATTCCCGTTCCCATTTAGCCAAGAACCTGACCTTTAGCATGAAGAGATGTTTTCTTTTTACAATGACAATCAAAATACATACAATCTGAGAAGTAGAAAAGAAACTATGACGGATGGAATTCCTCCAACTTTACAACTGACTCCTCCTAATCCAAGAGTGAACAATAATCTAGAACCAATTAGGCCACCATATTGAGGAAAACAAAATTAGAACCAAGCAAATATACCAACAATATTAAAAAATCCTTCTTGGTTGACTAAAAAGTACAGTGCGATAGAGGAGTTCAAATGAACCAAGGCCAATATGACCATATTTGACATGTTTCAAAATTTTCCACAACAACAAGAAGCACTCGTGAAGACTCTGGATCATATGAAGACTCCCCATAATATGAACACTATCCCTTAGAAGATAGTATCTCAACAAGTTAATGTTGCGAAAGCAATGCTCACTGTGTTTATAGACAAGGTGGAGGTAGCCTTGTTTTTGCTCAGCATCAATATATATGGAAAGAATCTTCATAATATCTTAATTTATTTAGGAGCCTCATGTAATGTCATGCCACTATCAATAGTACAAAGGTTAGGGGTTAGTCCTCAACCTTCCAATTAGATAGTGATACAATTGGACAAACAAAGGTGAAAGTCATCAGCATATTGAAAGATGTTCAAATATAGTTGACAATTGATCCCCAAATTCAATATGTCATTGATATACATGTGATTGATATTCTAGAGATATATGGGTTACTCCTGAGTAGAGAATGGACAAAATCCCTAAGAGGATGGTTCTCTATGGATTTCACCCAATTATGGTTACCATGGAAGCGATTGAACAATCAAATCAAGTAGTTGTAGAACCCAATTTAAAAATAATGATTACAAAATACAACCTTTTGAATGAGGTGGCATTCCTACAATCAAATTTGGGCTCATATAAAGTGATGTCATTTGATACAATTCCCACCAAAATATCAAGTAATCCAGATAAAGATCTCAAGATACTAATCCCAAATGATGATATCATGACACAATTCATAGATAGTATGGTGGCTAATTTACAGTGTTTAGGAGAGGAAATTGACCCTTATATTCTACTTCTTCTAGGATTTTGTTGATTGCATAAAGTTAGTCACTCTGAATGTGAATGCTCATTGTGTCAAGAAGCAGTAGAAAAGGTGTTAACACACATGATGCAAGACAAGGATAATAAAATTTCAAAAAATGGACCAGTGGAAAATCAAAGTCATGTAAACTCTCTGAATCTATGGAAGAGATTGAAGAGGAAATTGAAGATCTAAATTTTTCATTTAGTGATACTTCTTCAGATGTTGGAGTTTTATCTTCTCCTCCCCCAGGAATGATCAAGGTTCAGAGAAGGAGATGGTACATGAAAGGTCAATGGTGGACTTTAGTAGTCATTCATCCTAAACCTAAAGTTCATGAAATCAAAGAACTAATAGGGGAAATTCAAGACAAACAACAAAAACATATGCTCCCTTTGTCAAGAAGTTATAAAGGAGAATCATCAAGTCAACCCCAGGAGAAGTTGCAATGCGTCCCCAAGAAATAGTCATTCCAAGCTCAAGTGAAAGAGAAGCTAAGGATAAACAAACACAAGGTCATAAAACCCGAGGATCCAATTTGGACACTTCACTTCAATAGTTCCAAATGCAAATTAGGGGCCAATATAGGTATTGAATTGGTCAACCAAAAAGGTAAGTCTTTTTATGCAACATATCAATTATAGTTTAGATGTACTAATAATTCTATAGAATATGAAGTGTTGATATGAGAACTTCTCATTGCACTAGAGAAAGGAATTATAGCTCTCATAATCAAGGAAGATTCTTAGTTGGTTATACATTAAGTGAAATTGTTGTACTCTTGCAATGACAAAAGGTTAATTGCTTACAAGAAAGGAGTGTGGGATTTATTGGATGATTTTAAAGCTTTAAACATAAGGTTCATTCCAAGAAGGAAAAACATGTTAGTAGATGCTCTCACTATTTCAACAAGTGCATTACAACCACTCAAAAAAATGAAATTGAAATGATTTTTAGTAGAATTGGTTGCCGCTCCATCTAACAATATTACAAACTTTCAAGTCTTTTAGGACAATCAACACATACTTGAGTTTATCATGTGCAACAGCCACTTTAAAGGGCAAGAAATTGATGACACTCTGGATGACAAACTTGAAGATGATGAACTTGAAGATGAAGATGGGATCCTAATCTTAAAAACAAACACTATTCCTAAGGGAATGGTTGAGTTAGAGAGCATCTTTGATCTGTATGTGGTCTGATCTACTTCCTTGGAATCATCATTTTTGGAAAGCTTATGTCTAGTATACATAGGAGTTCCAATCAGTCTTGAATCTTCCATTCCAAACTTCTTTAGTATCTCCTTAATATATTTATATTGAGTAATGTAGATACCATCTTTCTTCTATTGGATCTACAATCTAACAAAGAATTTTCTCTCCAAACATAGACATCTCAAATTCTCTACTCATTTCTTCTAAAAATGCTTTGCACAAGTCATCATTTCCTATCAATAAAGTGTCATCCACAAATATTTTTTCCAACACAATCTTCTTGTCTAGTCCTTCTTTGATATATAAACTATTGTTATCATTTTTTCTTTGAAAACTAATCTTTATCAAGTAGTTATGAAGTCTTTCATACCAAGCTCTGGGAGCTTTCTTGAGACCATACAATGTTTTATGTAATTTTTAGACCATATCTCTTTTGCTATGATCTACAAAACCTTTAGGTTGTTCTATGTAGACTTCCTCATCAAGAATGTAGATTTTACATCCATTTGATAAACTTTAAATCCTCTGTGAGCTACATATGCTAGTAAAGTTCCAACACCTTCTAATCTTGCAATAGGAGAAAAAGTTTCACCATAACCAATACCTTCTTTTTGAGAATAACCTTTACATACTAACCGTGATTTGTTTCTAGAACATCTCCATCTTCATTTAGCTTATTTCTGAATACCCACTTTCTGTCAATTACATTTTTATCCTTTGGTCTTGGACCAAGAGTCCAAGTCTTATTCTTCTCTATTTTTTCTATTTCTTCATTTGTAGCTTCAATCCAACATTCATTATCCAAAGCATCTTTAACATTTCTAGTGTCAAATTCAACAAGAAAACATGTACCTTTCAATTTGTTTCTTGCCATTGTTCCATCTTATTTGTCTCCAATGATATGATCAAGTGCATGATGTCTTTTAATATATCTTACTAACATAGGTAATTTATATTTGGAGTTTGTTCCATTGATATCTTTATGATCTTCTATAATAAACTGGAGTCTCACTATCTATGACTCTGGTTCATTAGGCTTGGTTTGCTCTAGCAATAGCTTGGTAGCTTTTGACTGCAACTTGGGTCCTTCAGACTATGACTTAGGTCCATATAAGTCTATATGTACAAGATCTAAGACTTCTTTAGAATGATAGTTCTTTCTTTTAAAACTTGTTTTTCCCATCTTACCAATTTGACAATTATTGCATAGACCCATATTAGGTTTCCTCAAGCTAGGAATACCTCTTACTCTTCTATTTTTGCTTATATTTACTAGATTATCAAAGTTCACATGACATAATCTTTTGTGCCATAACCAACTTTCTTCTACTTGAGCAATAAAATATGAACTTTCATTTAGATCTAGATAGAATAGATTACATTTTGTTTGTTTGCCAAACCCAACCAAATTTCCTTTTCCATCTAGCAATTTGGCCTTCCATTCATGAATTCTACCTTGAATCCAATGTTATACAATTGTGCCACATGCAATAGATTATTTTTTAGTCCTTCAACCCAATAAACATTGTCACATCTAAGTTCATTGGTTAGTGAGATACAACCTTTTCCCTTTATGCAATAAGGTTCATTGTTTCCAAATCTCACACTACCACCATCATAATGTTCCAAGTGTTCAAACTTTCTTTTATCACAAGTCATATTATGTGAGCAGCCACTATCAATAATTCGTGTATCATTTTTTCTAACATGAGAGATAAGTGTCATGTTATCTACTTCATCATCAAATTCATCTTTAACAACAATATATACCATTTCATCTTCACTATTATCAGAATCTTTAGCCATAAAATAAGATATCTTACCTTTGTCCTTTTAGTCTTTGTAGTTCTTGAATTCCATCTTGCCTTTGAACTTATTGCTTTTCTTTTCTTCTCTGCTTTCTTTGTTGGGAGATTTTACAGCGATGTGACCAATTTCTTCACAAGAAAAATAGATTAGAAGAATCTTACCTTTTTACTATCCTCTACCTTTGGAATATTTCCTTACAAGTATGGTTTAAAAAACTTCAAGATCACTATTTGAACTTTCTCCCACTTCTTCACTTTCTAATTGATTAACTTTTTATTTCTTACCCTTTTTCTTGAGTGAAAGCTTGGCTTCAAATGTAGACTCAATACCTTTAGAACTAGGGACATAGTTATCATAGTTATTCAACTCAAAAGTTTTAAATCTTCCAACTAAAGCATCCAAAGTTATATTTTTATTTGGATCAAATCTCATCTCTTGAATAGAAGACACTCTAATTGCATAGATAGGAAGAAGGGTTCTAAGTATCTTACTTGCAACTATTTTTCTTAGAAACAATAGTCCACCAAGATAACTAAGAGGGGGATGGGGGGGGTGAATCAATTATCCAATTAAAAAAATTATCAACCTTAATTAATCTTAACCATTCAATCAAAGTAAATAGCAACCATAATAAGATGCACATACACAATTATACCAGATTAATTAACTAAGGAAACCCTTGATCAGAGGGAAAACCTCAATAGGAATGATGCCCACAAGATGATGTACCAATATAAATATTTCTTATTAGGGGATGGACCATGTTAAGATTATATTGAAAAATTTAGTACATATGAGTCCCTATTAGGAGACTTTGAGTCCCTATTAGGAGTTTTCCAAACCCTATTAGGAGTTGTAGAAGGTAGAAGGACCCATTGTCCAAACAACTTCTGGGGCAAGATCATTGAACTCACTATCCAACTAATCTCTCAATTATTTCTTGTACAATAATTGTCTAAACTATGCTTTAACCTCTTTCCTCTATCCTATCAACTGAACCAATCACTATTTGACCTTGTAGACTAGGTCACAAACCTCAAATCCAAATATCAAACCTCAAATCTCATAATAAAACCTCGATAATGAAGTTTTCTCCAACTTCACTCTACTCCACTTATCTTCACATTTTTCTCTTCATGCTTCTTGCAATCATTCATACATTCCATACATTATAAAGGAAAATGTCCTCCCTTTATACTAAATCCATAAGACAATTCCATGAGTTGGCTATTACACCTTCTCAATTAATTATTATAGAACCTCATTAAGAATACATTACACTTAGCAATAAGGTTAATCTTTCACCTTGTAACTTGAATAACTTTCCATATGTGTGACATTATGATGAGAAACCTTAGCCACATCATCTTCAAAATTTCTTCTACACATCTTTAACTTCAACTTCTTAGAATACCAATTCTACTAAGAGATATAACAAGATTACTAGAACATGCTTCTGTAAACTCTATCTCAGAACAATCTTCACCAAAACTTGCATAACTTCTTCCATACTTAATATCTTATGCTTCCAAGATTAGCTTCATATGCTAGACACTAAGTAGTATCTCCCTTTAACCTTGCTTAGTGAAAATACTCAACAATCTATCTGTACCAACTTGATCTTTTTTTTGTTCTTCTATCAGATACTATGTTGAAATCAATGACAAAAATAGTCATGAATGTAACATATCATCATGATAGTGATCTAATCATGTTTCTACAATACTCCATTGTAGAAGTATCATTAGCATTCATGTTTCAAATAATATTCCCCTTTGGCATTGGCAACATAGATGAAAAACATCTAATTCCAAAAATACCAACTATAAAAGACTATTATCCTTTCTTTTCAAATCATCTTCATCAATCATTCTCCCCACTGATATGCCTCAATGTACTATGTATCAAACTATAATCTCTCTCTTCAATGTACTCTACATCAAATTATTTTTCTTGTTGTAATCTCTCCACCATTGACATTAGTGTCAAAGGTTTCAAGAAACCATTAATCTCTACAACAATTATCTCTTGACTTTCTCAACTGTCCAAAGACACTATTAAAAATAACATCCAACAAGAGTCCTAGATGACTTTGTCCATCACAGATACTCCCCCATATAGGAAGTATCAACATTTAGTCCAAATAAATAATAGTGCTCTGTAACATTGGATTGATGCACTCTTGCATCTTCTACTCAAATGTAGGTAGGGGCATAACCCCTAGGATACCTCACAAATACTCAAAAATCACTTTGGGAAGAGGCTTGGTGAAAATATCTACAATCTTCTCTTTGGTGCTTACATACTCCAATCTAATTTCCTTTTCTACAAACTTCTCTCTGAACATGTGATATTATATATAAATGTGCTTAGTCTTAGAATAAAATGTTGGATTCTTAGACATATTCAATGTGCTTGTGTTATTATAATGTATGACAATAGGTTCACTAAATTCTATCCTTATATCCTTTAGCATCTGCTTCATCTAAACAACTTGATTACAATTGTTTGTTGATGCAACATATTTTTCTTCTATTGTACTTTGTGAGGTATAGTCTTGCTTCTTACTTAACCAAGAAAACAATCTTCCTCCAAGAAGGAAGGCTCTACCACTGGTGCTCTTATTTTCATCCATACTGCCTGTCAAATCAGCATTAGTATAAGCTAAGTGAAATTATTAGATCTGTCATACCACAATCTGAACTTTTATGTTCCTTTCAAGTATCTAAATATCCTTTCGAATGTTTCATAATGGTCATCTTAGTGAAAATCTAGCAATAGGCACTTTGATGTATCACCAAAAAAAAAAAAAACTCTGCCAAGTGGTGAAAACCTGGAAACAGGCGCTACTTGATACCCTTACAGCTATGTCTATCAGTCTCAATCATCCATTTCACTACACATTTCCTAGCTTGGAATTGTTTCTTGTCCTCATCTTAGGGGCATAGCTACTTAGCCTATTGAGGTATTCTTGTGCATTAGGGTTTCTCTGACAACTCACAAAATAGTGTTTCTCAACACTTCCCCCACCTTGACATCAAGTGTTTTTCAACACTTTTTAGATAGTTTACCTATGGTCTTTGATGTCACGATATTTTTCACTATCAAAATCAAGTCTTGAAGAAATGGTCAAGTGACTTACACACACACACTTTAACACTTAAATGACTAAGCTATGTTGATCTTTATCTACTTTGTGTGTTGTCTATGATGATTTCTTTACTATGTGTTCCCTCCCTAATAGTCTTTCAAGGATGTCATTGACTAGAAGACTAGGGGCATGGGACATGCTTTCTCAATTTTTGCTTGTGGGTATACTTCATTTGTCTATAGTGTTTTAAGCATTCATGCTTATCCTATTTGACACTTTGACTTATAAATGTATCATCCTTGACTATTTTGTAAGACCACACTTAGGGGTTATCCTATCACTTATGCCTTGATATAGGTGTAATCTTGCTAAATCAAACTTAAGGAATCTAATTGCGTAGTTATCTTGATTTACATGTCTCTAATGCTTAGATTGGATTTCCGCATACCTATCTGATATTGATCATATTCATATTCTCATAGTTATGCTAGTGATAATTATATGATCTCAAGAAGTCCCTGATAAATGCTCAATGATGAAATTAAGAGTCTAAATGTTATACACTTCTTGTTGGTAAACCACTTTGCATATTAGTTTGCATTTTAAGTTCATTTTCTAGCTTAGTCTTGCATTCTTGCATATGGGGAGAGCTCTCTCTTCATCTTTGCATAGACATATCAGCTAACTCCTTTCATATATTTCTTTACTTTCTTCTTGTTCATGTCTTTTCAGCTTCTTCATCTTTCACTTCATCTCTTTTCTATCTTATCATCACATTATATAGAGTTTTGACCTCTTAAATAATTTCAATGTCCTGGATTCATTTTCGGGATTGAAATCCAAATTTGAGTTCATCTTGATGGTCAAAATTGTCTTTTAAAATTCTACTTTCTTCTGAGCAGTTAGCTGACCTTTTGAGGTCTAATCTCTGAATCATCACTGGGGCATCTTCATTTCTTCATGTCTTCATCATTTCCATACTTCATATCTACTTCAATTCATTGTTTCATGTCTAAAATCACCTTTCTACTCATTTTGACCTAATTTTTATGCTATATCCTTCAAGGTCAACTCTAGTCAAACTAGGGCATTTTATCAATTTCTTATAGTCATTCTTGGGTTTTAATAATCTATCTGTCATCTTGGACATTGCTATATTCTAATTTTCTTATGTCTAGCTAGATTCTGCATCCCCTTACCTCATTTCAATTTCGATCCCAAGGGGGCAAAAATGCTCTATCACTGATTGCTACAGCTATCTATTTCTTAGGAGCATTTGTTTGATCTTCTCACTTGTTCTCAATCTATCTACTTTGCTAAGTGTTAGCATTCTTCTTGAATTCTAACATCATCTTTTCCTAGTGTTTAGTACTACCGCTACCAGGCTTTACATTCAAGACTCGCTATCTCTTTTTGCATTTCGTTCTTTGGAATCAGATATCTATATCTATTTTTGCCTACTTGGCTTCTATTTTCTTTGTAATAATGTGTTCCCAGATCGATCACACATTAGTCAAAGAGGGGAAAATGTAATCACTTAAAAATGGTCATCTAGACTATTAGCTCCCTTCTTAGCATTTTGGCTAAATTAATTAAATCATTTACCTAGACCAAATTGCTAATAATCAATCATTTGTATTATAACCTATAGTTTCACTATGCTATCCTAAGTTCATTATTTTATTAAAATAACATGTCCCCTTTTGATTAAATAAAAGACCCCATTCTTCTAACCCACTTAAAGTGCATACATAAAGTCCTTTTTCTATTTTGCAATTAAAAGAAAAGGCTTTGTGACTTTTGTCTTATATGACAAGTCAACTTATATTCTATTGGTTGACTTGTGTGTGCACATGGATCACTCCTCTTTTTGAATTCCACCGTTGATCATCCACCATCTTCATCTTGATCTCCACCGTCTGTATGAATTTAAAAGAGAGAGCTCTCTCCTTCCCAAAGGAATCCATCTTTTGAGTATTGTTATGATGCAGGTTTTCTAACAAGTTTCTTTAGAGCTTTGTGGAGAACTTCTCTTTATTTTCTACATTCTCTCGTCCATGGCATTCTAGCTTAGCTTATCTTTCATTTTTACATGTAGCTTAAATCATATAGTCTAATAGTTTGATTGTAACACTCTCATACATGCTTAGCATAGCTACACTTTGCATCTCATTCTAGCTTAATCTTCATTTTCATTGCATCCTTGAGGAACTCCTTGGGACATTTTCATTCTTGCATCTTGTCTTTGGAACCTCCCATTGCATGGTTTACTAGCAAGAAGAGTATTTTGAAGGCTCAGCTAAGAGCCCTTGAACTTGAAATACACTCTCTTGCACTCTGTGGATAGGGAGCTCTAAGCCGACATCTAAGCATTCCAAACTCATGGAATCATTTGGATAGAAGGGATTAGAGTGGGACACTTTAGAGTGTACACCTAAGAGGAATGCTAGTGGTTATGCCCCTACCTACTTTAAAGTAGTTGATGTAAGGAGTCCATCAGTGCAATGGTACAGAGAACTATGGCTAGACTAGACTGAATGTTGATGCATCTTATATGGGGGAGTATTTGATATGTATTGAGTCATGAAGGACTCTTGGTAATTTGAATTTGGTATTTGAACAATGTCTTTGGATACTCGAGCTAGTTGATGATTTGAGTAGCTGATTAGCAATTGGTATGTAACAATTGGTATTGTGATTGACA
Source organism: Cupressus sempervirens (assembly GCA_028749045.1). NCBI lineage: Eukaryota > Viridiplantae > Streptophyta > Pinopsida > Cupressales > Cupressaceae > Cupressus > Cupressus sempervirens. Next base: position 325,353,144 of record CM053790.1, read on the forward strand.
CCTTTAACATTGATGTCAATGGGAGAGAAAATGTACATGAAAATCATATTAGTGACTATACATAAGAAGAGAAGCACCTATTAAGATGGAAGTAAGGGAGAGTTATCTCTTTAGGGAGATTTAAAAATATTCATGTAAGTACATAGAAGGAAGTGTAAGTGTGTAGATGTAGGCAGAAAGTATTTTAAGTTGTTTACTGTGAACAAATGTTGTCGATCCTAAAAGAAGAAGAAGAAGAGTACTATGTTCCAAAATAAATTAGATTGATGAAGAGGATTTCATAAGGTCACTATCTTTCATCTGAGATATAAAGTGAAATCATTAGATCTATCATACCACAATCCAAACTCTGGTTTTCCTTTCAAGTATCTAAATATCTTTTTGACTACTACATAATGTGCTTCTCTGGGATTAGCTTCAAATCTCACAACATTTCCAACTACATTTTCTATATTCAGCCTTGTGTGAGTTAGATATTATAACCCTCCAATCATAGATCTATACTTCTTCTGCCCAATAGTAGGTGTCTCATCCTCTATAGATAACTTGTGTCCAGTTATCATAGGTGTTCCAACTGGGTTACATGTTTCCAAACCAAACCTTTTTAGTAGATCTTTCAAATACTTAGTCTAAGAAGCCTTGTCAGATTGCAAATATATTTATGAAGCCTTTTCCTAAAGATACTTTTGAGTACCTAAGAGGTATACCAAGGGTTATGCCCCTACCTACTTTAGAGTAGTTGATGCGAGGAGTGCATTAGTCCAATGGTATAGAGAACTATGGTTAGACTAGATTGAATGTTGATGCTTCTTGTATGGGGGAGTATCTTATATGTACTAAGTCATGAAGGAATCTTGGTAATTGGTATTTGGAATTTGAAAAATGTCTTTAGACACTCAAGCTATTTGATGATTTGAGCAGCTGATTAGCAATTAGTACATAACAATTAGTATTGTGATTGCCACCTTTAACATTGATGTCAATGAGGGAGAGAATGTAAATTAAAAACATATGGAGTGAATGTACATAAGAAGAGAAGCACCAGTTGAGATGGAAATAGGGGAGAGTTATCTCTTTAGGCAGATTTAGAAAGACTCATGTAAGTGCACAAAAGGAATTGTAAGTGCACAAATGTAAGCATAAAGTATTGTAAGTTGTTTACTGTGAACAACTACTACTGATCCTAAAAGAAGAAGAAGAATAGTACAATGTTCCAAAATATTTTAGATTGATGAAGAGGATTTAAGAAGATCATTATCTTTCATCTGAGATATAAAGTGAAATCATTAGATTTTTCATACCACAATCTAAACTCTAGTATTCCTTTTAGGTATCTAAATATCCTTTTGAATACTACATAATGTGCTTCTCTAGAATCAACTTGAAATCTCACAAAAATTCCAAGTACATTTTCTATATCCTACCTTGTGTGAGTTAGATATTGCAACCCTCCAATCATAGATCTATACTTCTTTTTCTCAATAGTAGGTGTCTCATCCTTTGTAGATAACTTGTGTCCAATTACCATAGGTGTTCCAACTAATTTACATGTTTCCAAACCAAACCTTTTTATTAGATCTTTCAAATACTTGTTTGAGAAGCCTTGTCATATTGTAGATATATTTATGAATCATTTTCCTAAATATACTTTTGAGTACCTAAGAGGTATGCTATGGGTTATGCCCCTACCTACTTCAGAGTAGTTGATGTAAGGAGTGCATAAGTCTAGTGGTACAAAGAACTATGGTTAGAATGGATTGAATGTTGATGCTTCTTGTATGGGGGAGTATTTGATATGTACTAAGTCATGAAGGACTCTTGATAATTGGTATTTAATATTTCAACAATGTCTTTAGACACTCGAGTCGGTTGATGATTTGAGCAACTGATTAGCAATTGGTATGTAACAATTGGTATTATGATTGACATCTTTGTCATTAATGTCAATGGGGTAGAGAATGTAAATGAAAAACATATTTAGTGAATGCACATAAGAAGAGAAGCACCTATTGAGATGGAAATAAGGGAGAGTTAACTCTTTAATGAGATTTAGAAAGATTCGTGTAAGTGCACAAAAGAATATGTAAGTTCATAGAAGGAAGTGTCAGTGCACAAATACGAACAAAAAGTATTGTAAGTTGTTTACTATGAACAATTTTTCCTATCCTAAAAGAAGAAGAATAATAGTACAATTTTCCAAAAGATTTTAGATTATGAAGAGGATTTGAGAAGATGACAGCAATAGAGTACATTTTGGTATTCTTGGAACTTGGATTTTTTTTCATCTATGTTTCCATCAATGCCAAAGGGGTATATTATTAACATGAATTCTAATGATACTACATTGGGGGAGTATCCTAATCATTGAAGAGTATTGATATGGTGCATTCATGATTATATTTTTTACTATTGTCAACATAGCAGTAATTCTATTAAGACTAGAAGAATAGTAGTCAGTAATCTTAGTATGCATAGGAGCTAAGGAAGTTTCAGATGATGCGTAGTGGAGTACATACTCCTGAGGTTTTCTTGATGATGTGGTTTAAAGGACTAAGTATGATTCGATGTTATTCAAAAGTTATACATGATTTACTAGAAGCAGTGTAGAAACAGAGCATTAGAAAATAGAGTTCTAATGATTTATCACTATCTTTCATCGAAGATATAATGAAGGTGATGCATAGATAATAGTGATAGAGGATGATTTTGTGGTGATGCTATTATGTTTGTAAGATGTGGTTTCACACATGTAAAATTTTATACAGAATATGAGCCAACAATTTTGTTATAATTGTGAATTAATTATCTTATTTTGATTAATTGGGAAAGCCTGAAGGCTGACTCAAGGAATTATTATGAAGATATGGTATAAAGGAAAGTTTTTTCCCTTATTTATAGAGAGACATAGATTTAGAGGATCAAGTGGGATGTAAAGTATTAGTGCACAATGCAAGAAGGAGCAGAATGCTTGTTGAATGTGTGCAAGTGATCCAAGGGATCATTGGATGCAGTATGAGATCTAGTTACAAGATCTGAAGGAGTAGCAGTCTGGTTGATAGGATAGACATAGATATAGAGGAAGGAAGTATATTTAAGTTCTATTATTCTACAAGGAATGATACAAAGATCATTTGGACAGTGGGTTCTTTGATCTTAACCTTGAAGTTGTTTGGGCAGTGGCTCCAACTATCTTCCACAACTCCTAACAAGGTTGGCACAACTCCTAATAGGTTTTGAATCTTCTAATAGGGATTTGAGGTCTCCTAACATGGACTCATATGTACTAAATATTGTAATAGATTACTAACAGGATCTATCCTCTAACAAGGAATGTTTATATTAGTGTATCATCTTATGGGTACCATCCCTACTAGGGTTTTCCCTTTGATCAAGGGTTTCTCTAGTTAACATATCTGGTGTTAATTGTGTATAAGTATCTCATTATGGTTGTAGCTTATATTACTCACATGGTTAAGTTTATTTAAGGTTAATATTTGTGATGATACTTGTATAACTAATTCACCCCCCCCCCCCCCCCCCCCCCAACTCTCAATTATATCAGTGGACTATATATTCTAAAAATTTCAAATAAATTATCCTCCTCTATTAGATCTCAAGCATCTAATCTTCAAACCAGATTCATTCTCAACTCTACTCTTAAATATATTGAATTGCTCAAAAGATTCATTTTTTTCTCTAAGAAATGCTACTAACATCATTCTAGTTAAATCATCAACAAGAATCATAAAATACCTTTCACTATAGACTAATCTTATCTTTGTAAGACCGCACAAGTCTGTGTGCACAATCTCTAACTTCACTAAGGTAGTAAATTTCTTTCTTGAAAATGAACTTTTCTTCTATTTTTCCATTACACATTCCTTACATACCATGTTAGTAGGTTTCACAATCTTGGGCAAATCTCTAACTACAAATATAATGCTAACCTTCACAATGTTGTCTATTAGAATATTTAGAATAACTAAGAGTGGGGGTGAATTAGTTATCCAAGGTCTAGATGCAAAAATTAAACATGCAACCACTTTAAAAAATTCAAGTCTCATCATTCCATTTGTCAGTCTCTATAATAAAATATTAATAACATTATCTAGTTATCCATTGTTCTAAAATAATAGACATGTAGAATCCAAACTTTAATCAGTAAGACATCGTAATAACATCCACATAAGTTTGACACTAGGATTTAACATGGAAACCCAATTTGCAAAAAACCACTAGCAACATGTCATCAATTTTCACTCTTTTAAAGTGAGCCTTATTAGGAGCCAACCCAAGTAAAGGTTACAATACACACTATTAAATATGACCTTGTTAAAGGATTTAATCACCCTATTAGGAGTGGCCTTGTTTTAGGATTTTAGAACATTCCATTAGAATGTCACCTAGTTAAAGGATTTACATATGCTATTAAGTCATTATGACTATTAGGTCAACCTTGATTAAAGGATGTCAAATATTGTTTACAATGTTCAGAAAGTAATAGCAAGTTTGATCTATTAAGTACAACTCACTTTTCATGTACCAATCTCTATTCGGTTCCCATATATTGATTTGATGTCTGGCCTCCACTGTCATTTCAATCTCATATTCTCTTGGAAACCCTCTAAGAAATCACCCTTCACTTCTTCTCAACTCAATTAAGCCTTCTACATCGATTCAACAGTCAACAACATCAATAACAACTCCAACTCTTTGAAACTTCTTCACACATTCATAGCCTCTCTACACTTTCTTCTACACTTATAGAAAATTTTCGTTTGTACCTCTATAAATAGGTAGTTCTGATCTTTTTCCACTTAAACACCACCATAAATCTTAGGGTTCATGATTCAATCCATTATATATATTGTATCTAATCGTCATTCTATTTAACTCTTCTTTTCTAGAAACTTCTCCTTGAATTCATTTCTTAGGTCGATACCTAATCCTCTCTTAGAATTAAATGATCTAAATCATCAATCCTTATCTTCAACATGCTTTCCATATCCCAAGAAATTAACTTAGTGAACTAGAAATTATGATTCCTCACAATCAATCAAAATTGATGTTCCTTGGCCAACACTACATTCTGACACTCGGTCATCACTATGTTACTTGTTCACTATTAAACTTCTCACTTCATATCAACACTATTACTTGGTTGATATTGATGCTTGGCCAACACTAAATTTTCTTAGCACTTATTGTAGCTTGGTTGACACTAGCATCAGTTGGAATGTTTATAAAAATTATTTAGTCTTTTACTCTATTACTTGGTCAAGCCCATACATTTGATCTCCTTTTTATTGACACTTTCAAGACTTGAACATTATTGTCTTCTCCTCTTGCAATGTAAATTAAACAATCACTTTATCTAATCAAATGTCCATTTGTAGCTTCCTCTTCATAACTCAACCTATCCTCTATTTGTTTTTGTTATGAACAACTTCTCAAATCCTCTTCATCAATCAAATAGATATGGCATTTAGATCAAATAGAAAATTATCACATCAATAGATTTGACATCAATGACAACATAGAAATTGTTTCAATTATAGTTTCCAACAATCTTCCTCTTTGGCATTGATGGAACACCTCTTAAAATATTTCAAGAATACTTTAAGTTACCATACAAATAAAAACTTGTATAGTCTTGACTAATACTCTCACTGTATCATATCTTTATGAATATCCTTAGTTTCATTTTGATTCATATCTTTAATCTGGAAACATCTCAAATAAATGTTACAAAATCCATCTAAGTAATCACTCCCTCTTATGTAGCATGTCTCTGCTAACTTTCACTTTCTCCCTCTGGGATATTCTCTCCCACTAGATTCATACTCTCTCTTTTCTTCTTAGATATTATCTCCCTCTTTATACTTTAGAAAATCTCTCCCTCTTTGATAACAATGCCAAAGACATGATCTCTATCTCATATATCTTTATCATGTAGATACTTTCATGTTAGTTCTAAATTGTATCATCTTTATGTCCTTCTTCCTCACTACTACCTTAGGAAATCTCCTAAAGTAGAACTATCTACATCAATGTGTAAGATAGTTTCTTTAGTACATTTGATGAAAATGTATACATGAAAAATCCTACTATGTTAGGAGAATGCATAAACAAGGAAACATTAGTTGTACATGTATATCAAGATTCAAATAAACTGAAATACAACTAATCTACTTGAGTTTTAGAACCAATGCAACTAATGAAATAATTTGATGCAACCTCTGAGTAGCTCAACAAGGGAACCCAAATGAGACCTTGTTGGTATTCTCAAGATTGAGGAATGTGGATGTTCTCTCCTCAAACATAACTATTGAATCCCAAGATTATAAATGATATGTAATGATGAATATGAACCTATGCTAATGATCAAGAATTCTTCAAGAGATTGCTATGGAAGAAACAATTCTTGAGAGCATTAAAAGGAGGTGAATGTGAATGTAAATAAGAAAAAAATAAAAACAACCATGAAAATGTAAGATCTAAGACTAAAATTCAAACAACTATCACATGTTACCTCTAAGCATAAAAGCTCTAAAAAGCTCTAGAACTAAACTAGCATGATAACAATGCAATGGAGGAGATGACAAATGCCTTAGATAAGGGATCTATTTATAGGCTTGAGGGAGACCTTGAAAAGCTAACATCTAGGTGGAAACCACATAGGTGCCACAAGGGGACACGTGGGATTAAGAATAAGCCATGAAAAAGTCAAAAAGATCTTTTAAGGCTTTGAGTGGCTCAAGGTGTTCTTACACATATGTGAGCAACCTTGGAGAAAGGAGTGGGAGAAAAAGGTGTAAGAGTACCTTTTAGAGAAATCAATGAAAGGGGGTTACTTGGACTTTGAGTTGCTCATACATGTGTGAGCAACCACTTAGGTGCTAAAAGGTGATTAGGGAAGTGCTTAGGCTTAATAAAGTGGATTTAGCTAGTGGATAGGCTTAGGAGGATGAGAGTGATAGGTGATAGGCTAAGCTTAAGGTAGAATTAAGATTAAACTAAATAGGATTTAATTTAATCATAGGATTAGAGAATTTAATAAAATGGATGGATCTAAATAAAGTATAACTTATTTAAAAGGGGATTTATGGAGCACTTTATATTAAATAAATTTAATACATTAGGGGAAAGTATTTAAATTGAATTCAAATACATTAAGAAGTGAACCTATTTAATTAAATAAATTTAATTAAATAAGTAGAGAAACATGACAAATATAATTAATTATTGTGTCAAAGAAAATATTAATAAATTAATATAGTGTTTTGGGACAATTTTAAGCATCTACATTTTGCCCCTCTTTGATGTAGTGTTGGAATGACATTATATCAAAGAAAAGAAAATATAGGTTGCTCCACAGAAGAAAGGAGTCCTAGAAGTTGTATCATAATGATGACAAGAGAGGAGGGTGTTGCCTCATGAAAATAGGGAAAAAACCCAAATTTTGTTCGATTTTCATGAAAAAGACCCAAGAAGAAAATAATGAAGGAAAAAGGCATAGATGGACATAGACAAGGTTGGACAAGGCCAAGAAATGGGGATAGGATGAAAAGGGAGTCTGGGGGGGCTATCTAAGCTTCCAAAGGGCTCTTGGAAGGGTCATTTGTACACCTAGAGAACAAAGAACCAGAGTGAAAGATAGAATAAGTTGAGAGATTACATCTTGGAGAGTGCATCCAAGTGCACCAGAGCACTAGTAAGTCACCTATCTCAACTTGTCCATTTCTTCTTTCTGCTACCAAATTAGCCTATTTTTTTAGCAAGAAACTAGAAAAAAAGGAGTTGGGGAAGAGATGACAACACTTCTCTCTGTCATCTTTGAGGATGAAAAATAAAGAAATTTTCTATATGGAGATGACAAGAATCATCTTGTCATCTTTGCAGATGACTGGAATCATCCTATCATTTCTAAAAATGATGGGAGGGGGAGAAAAATAGATTAGAGATGACAATCTTTGTGTCATCATCTTCGAAGATGTTAAAATGGTTGTCATTGATGCATAGACTGACATCTAAATAGCCATTGGATAGTTTGGCATCTATGCTAATCCACATCTACATGGATTAGCATCTTCACCAATTTGGGTTCATCAACAAATAATGGAAGTGGGGATGATTGGGTTTTATAGGAAAATATGCCCCATACTTGGATAAAACAAAGGTATGGTTAAAAACTAACTATGGGCTGACTACTACATGTTTGTGTTGCAGGAGCTGATAGTAATGTTCCATTTGCAAGATCATTATTCAATGACCATGGCCTTAGGCAAGAGATTAATAGAGGTAGAGTGGGGAAATGTGTAGCTTTGTAGGATCAAGCGTGTCCATGAGTGGCCAAATTTGATGGCACATCATCACAACTATCAGTGTTGGTGGAGCGATGGCACACACCAGCTTCTAGCTTCCCTTTTCTAATAGGAGAGGTGATAATGACATTGTTGGACAAATGCTAGATACTATAGGTCCTGACCCATAGGAGATACCCAAAGTATATTCTAGAGGGTGTAGATCCTTATCTACGAGAGTGCTTTGTGAAATTGAGACATCAACTACCTATCAAGTAGACCTAGTTTGCATGGAGAGATTCATTAGAGAAGGGGATGCCTCGGATAGCCCTCTACTTGGCCTCCTTGATATGGAGGTTGGTAGAAAACCATGCCAAGCATGGATTTCCTATTGGAAGGGCATGAGTATTGAGCACTCTATTATAGGAGGGCATGCTACCATTACCATGGGTCCATGGAAAGGATCAAGGAGATGTAGGGATGACATCTACATATACACATTGGTGGGAAACTCATTAGTCAATGAGATTGATGGTGCAACGGGCATAGCCACCAGCAGAGAAGGCACAAGGTAGGGGGATGGTGTTGGAGGAGGAGATAGAGGAGAGGAGGGGTAGGAATCATAGCTATAAGCATCATAGGGACCAAGGTAGGTAAAAGGGCAATAGGGTCAAGGATGAGTTCCTTGATAGGGAGAATAGGTATCAGTAGTGTCATCATCAGTGCAAGGAGCATAGCAAGGTCCACAGGTATAGGGATAGGGACCGCAGGCAGCACCCATGCCACATGCACCAAAGGGGCCACCATTGGTGTAGTAGGATAATGATGATATGGTCAAAGTAGAGTGAGAGCCTCCAAAGAGAGGTTGTCTAACTACAAGAGGAGATAGAATCAGAGAGGGCCAGGGCTGCCAGTGCTTAGAAAGAGATTTCTAAACTATAGGCTGAGTGGTTAAGAAAAGATAGTTCTTAGGAGGCCCTAGGTGGATTGTAGGTGAGGATAGACACTAGAGAGTTTAGCAATCTTATAGTGCATGTCGATGCGGAGGAGCTTATAGAGCTAGCTGCCCTTCACCAGGAGGTAGTCACCCTCTGAGCTGACAGAGAGATACTATAGCGACGAGTAGATGATTATCGTGAACAACAAGATATCACGATGCAAGTGACACATGATAGGGGTATGGTAATAGTTATGTAGGAGGATATGTATGCATGTCACCATGAGGCACAAGCTATGCAAGAGGCAAACTACTATCAAGCATTATACTATGATGTTGTGCTGACAGATTAGTACCATCCTAACTTTCGGGAGGCATCCAGCTCTTGGACCATGTGGGGCAATTAGATATTAGAGAAATTGATTGGAAATTTGAGGCCTCCACAAGGAGGTGACATAGGAGGAGTAGGGGCCTCATAACTAGGTAGTTGATCCCTAGAGTGATCAATTTTGACACAGTAATAATATATATGTATGTGCAGATGGAGTGATTTTTTGATGATGTATCTTGCATGATGTACTATATGAATTTTTTTTATATGAACTATACATGGATACTCATTTTTTGATATATATGATGACATGATTTGATGATCCTACATGTGTATGTTTGATGATGTTTTATTGATGTTTATGCATATGATGGTTATGACTACTATATGGGATGCGTGATTTTATGATGTTTCTACTGACATTGTGATGTAGGATGTGTGTGATGTAGTTATTTCTATGATGCATATATGATTTCTAACATATGTATGATGCATGTCCTATATTATGTTGATGTATGAGATGTATGCATTTTTATGTTGTATGTATGGGATCACTATATAGGTTGTGCTAATGAAATGGATGTATCGTGATATGTATGTTTTCAAGGTAATGAATGTTACGATGATATCTAAAGAATCAAAGTAAATAATAAATAAGGTAATATAATTATTAATAATGAATGACATGTCTAATATAGGTTTAATTAATGCAATATGTAAAATGTATGTAACCTAAATGGAAATGTTAGTAACATACTAAGTCACACTAATCATGAATGGTAGAAGGAATGCAAAAAAAAAATGAGTGATGACAATAAAATATAAAAATGTTAAACATAAAAATGCAACATACCAAATGAGAATTAAAGGATGGACCTATGTGAGACTATATCTCATAGGAATCAAGCAGCTAGCATAGGAGGGGAGGGGGTAAACAAAACCCTTTTCTCAAGTAGAGCATAATGAAGCCCTATACTACATGAAGTCTAACTACATGATATCAAGGGATTTAGTTGTGTTTATATGGGATAGCACACCCTATTTTGATTTTTCAAATAGAGTTATGTATCAAATGATATAGTAGCATAGATGATAAGGTTCCTTTGTGTGGACTAGACTCTCAAAAAAATAGAGACTTTAGGACAATGTATGTATTTTTCATAGTCATGATGGAACAAATGATACATACGTGCTAGAGAAGTCTAGGAAAACCAAAATACTTTTTAGGGATCTTGGTGGAAAGTGTGCTTACCTAGTGCCCCCAATGATTAGAACATAGTCATAACTTGGAAACTAATATAGATGTACTAAAGAATCATAAATAGATCATACTGCAAATGACATGTGTAGTCAGTTTGAGTCATTCAAGTGATACCAAGATATGGAAGATCAAGGCAAGCCTGGGGAGGAAACCATAACACACAGAGATAAAATCAAAAAAAATAGACTACATGACCAAGTATTCATTCATCACACAATTCATACCATGATTTGTATTCTAATATTGAATTTTATAATTTTGTTGTGGGAAGGAGTCATCCTGTGAAAATTTGTTTGTCTAGGTTTTTTTGTCATGAGGATTCATTGTCAATAGTTGTGGAAAGAACAATTTTCTCAAATCATTTAATCTCAATGATGATTTTTTTTAGGTTCCATTGTAGTCACCATTGTGGTAAGAAAACTCAAGATAATGGGAGTAGAGTGAATACTTGATGAGAAAGTGCCTTGTAGACAAGAGGTCTTGTGAAAAATGGAAGTGGGCGCAGGCCTCACAAACAAGAAGTCTTTTATTAGATGCATGAAAAGCATGAGCCACATAGGATTCCTACAAAAATATGGGATAAAATGGAGGAAACATGGTGAACTGGGATGAGTCTAATAGATAATGGGTCTACATGATGCCTGAGATAGGTTTTCACGATGGCACTTGTCTAGAGTGCTTGAATTACCAAGTTTTCACTATTGGACAAATTATTTCTTTCTATTTCTTGTTGGCTTTTAACTATATCTCTTTTGATTATTTTTGAGATAACTGAGGTGCCTATTTACCAAGTGTTCACCACATCAATATTTTTTTAGGAACTTTTTTCTATTTTTTAGTCTTTTCTTCAAGAACTTTTTGCAAATGTTTTTGGATTTTCTAATTTTTTGACTTTGTAGGATTTTTGTGGAACTTAGCGATACTATACAAGAACTATAGAACTCAAGCATAGAATCACTTGAGGTTCTAAATATTTGTAGGCTCAAGGAGTGGATCTCCCTCTAAAGTGGCAATCTAATATTCCCTAGATTCATACTTGGTTGTGATAATAAATGGACCAATACAATTGGCTTCAAACTTTCCTTTCTTTTCTCAATTCTAGAGATTTTGCATGTTATGCTACAACACTGGGTAACCAACCTCAAATTCTCAAGGTTTGACCTTTGTGTTAAATTAGAGTTTAAGGAAATGTTGATACATGTAGAGGTGGTTTAAGGCAATGAGGCATCTCTCATTGAGGAGTTGTAGCTCTTGCAAGTGAGCGAATTGGTATTCTTCTTCAGACATCAGATTCTTGAGAGATATTCTAAGGGAAGGGAGCTCAATTTTAATGGGTGATAAAGCCTCAAAGGAAGATGGAGTAGCTCATGTGGGAGTATAGATGGAGGTGTGATAGGCCCAAAGGGTGGGAGCAATTTGGAGGTGCTAGACACGACAGGTGACATCAATAATTTTCTTGAGGATTTTCAAAATGGTTTTATTAGTTGCTTCAACTTGACCATTACATTGGGTGAATTATTTGGTGAAGAAATGTTGGGTGATTCCAAATTTCCTATATAGTGTGGTGACCTCTTAATTTTTTAAAGGATTCCCATTATCAGTTATGATATCTTGGGGAATTCCAAAGTGATAGATGATGTAGTTCAAGATGAACTTTTAGACCTATATTCTGGTAGCATAGGTTAAAGAGATAGCCTCGGCCCACTTTGTGATGTAATTAGTGGTGGCAATAATATACTTGTTGCCATTTATAGAAATTGGATATATTTGACAGATAAGATCAAAACTTGAATGGAAAAAGGGCCATGGTGTGATGGTGGATTGAAGGTCTTGGGCAAAAGCATGTATCAAATCTCCATGTTGCTAACAAGGAACATATAATTTAAAAAATTGATAGGCATCAACTTCCATAGTAAGCCAATAATAACATATTCTAAGGAGATTTTTTGATAATGTAATTCAACTAGAATGGGCTTCACAAATTCCTTGGTGAACCTCTTTCAACATCATTCTGGCTTTATTCAATTGAGACATTGAAACAGGGTCTCATTGAAGTATTCACAAAAAAGCATGTCACCCAAGATAGTGTAGCAGGTAGTGTGATGGATGAAGGTTTTACTTTGGTTTATGCAAAGGGCTATGGGGATTTTTTTGTGATGAAGGTAGGTGAAAATGTATAGTACCATGAAGACTCAAGACTAACAATCTCATACACCATCTCTAATTCAAATTTCTCATAAGCATGAAGGAAAAGATTTTCAACAAGAAATTCACACTTGGGAATGTATTCGTGCATGGTGATCATGGAGGTTATGGTAGCTATGGCATCTGCTACTTTGTTATTTGTCCTCAATATCTATTGGAAGACTATCTCAGTGAAATTTTGTTTAAGATCTACTATTTGATTATATGGTAATAGCTTTTCATCCTTTCTTTGATATTTATTTGTAACTTGTCTAATGCCCAATTAGGAGTCCCCAAAGACAAGTAGGTTCTTGATATTCTAGCGAATAGCTTGATGTAGTCTTGTTACCAGTCCTTCATATTCATCTTTGTTGTATATGCAAGGGAATGAAATTTTGTAAGACTTTGGTATGAGGTCTCCCTGTGGTATAACAAACAAGATACCTACCCCTGATCCTTTTAATGTGAAAGATCCATTTAAATAGAGCTTTCATGACATACTATGAGTGGTAGTCATAATTGCATCATCTAAAAAATCTGCTATGATAGGATGGTCTCCTTGAAGAGGAGCATTTGTGATTTAGTTAGTAATTGTGTGTCCTTTTATATTCTTGTGGTCCACATAGACAATGTTGAATTAACTTAAAATCAAGACCCATTTTACAACACGGCCAATGAAAGAAGCTTTGATAGAAAATATTTGAGAGGATGTATCTTAGAAATGAGATGTGTAGTATGATTAAGCATATAATGACATAGTTTCTACGGGAAAAAAACCATAGCCAAGCAAGATCTCTTAATAGCAGTGTAGTTTAACTCATAGCTAACTAGTTTTTGACTGAGATAGTAAATAGCTTTCTCATTCCCATTTTCATCTAGTTGTGCTAAAAGAGCACCTAGTGTAATTTTCGTAGCAGAGATGTAAAGAATTAATGGTTAACCTATGATTTGAAGAACTAGCACTAGTGGATTAGCCATGTATACCTTGACTTGTTTAAATGCATTCTCACATAGGAAATCCCATTGAAATTTGGTATCTTTTCTAAGCAAGTTTTGGAGTGGATGAACTTTATGTGCTAATTGGGACATGAATTGTCTGATCAACTGTAACCAACATTGAAAGCTAGAGAATTGTTTCAACATAGTAGGTGGAGGAATTTCCATGATTTCTTTTACTTTTGCAGGGTTTACTTTAATGCCTCTTCTTGACATGATATAGCCTAACAACTTTCTGATTGGACACCAGAAACACACTTCTTAGGGTTAAGGATAACTTTTTATTTTTCCAACCTTTCAAATATTATGGTAAGAAAAATAATGAGTGAATTGTGTGTCTTGGATTTTCCTAGGATGTCATCAACATATATCTCAATCATCATATGGAGAAGATCATGGAATATTGTGGTCATTGCACATTGATAGGTAGTGTCAACATTCTTTAAGCCAAAAGGCATGACTTGATAATAGAAACTTCCCCATAAAGTAGTAGATGTAATTTTGTGTTGATCTTCTTTTGTAATTCTAATCTAATTATAACCAAAGAAACCATCCATTAGAGATAACATTTCATGTCTAGCACTCAAATCCACTATACTATCTATATTGGGTAGTGGAAAATCATCCTAAAGACGTGCAACATTTAGGTCTCAAAAATCACAAAAATGTGTATGCCCCTAGAGGATTTTATTATTGGTACAATGTTGGAAACCCGCTTAGGATAATCAATAGGTTAAATGAAGTTTGCCTCTAGCATTTTGTGAAGTTCTACTTTTACCAAGAGTGCTACCCTAGGATGCATCTTGTGTAACTTTTGTTTAATAAGTCTAATATTTAGATCCATTGCTAGGTGATGTACAACTAAGTTCATATCTTTGTATGTCCATGAAAAATTGATTTTTCCTTTCTATAAGAACTAAGTCATCACTTCTTGTTCTTTTATACTTAGGGTAGTAGCAATTTAGGTGATTTGTAAATTATCTATAATACCCAAGTTAACTATAATGGTGTCTTCATTCAGTATAGATGACTTTTTTGGTGGTAGAGTTATGAATGTAAAGTCAACCTCTCCCTCTTCTAGGGCCTCTAGTAAGTTTTCTCTAGAAGGTATATCCTTTATTTTAACTTTTTCTTCATCCAAGACTGCCCCAAAAGAGTTTTCACTAGAGGATGTTTCTTCTATTTTTTATTTTTGTTTTATTTTTTATTTTTACAACTAAGAGAGTTGACTTGGATACCAAAGTAGGCTTCCTCATTGTATTGGATCTCATTCTCATAATCTTGGAGATTCTTGAGGCCAAAAAGGACCATCATTGTTTCATCAAAGTTATAAATATCAATATTTTGGGGTGTTTCTTAAAGGTTCTAATCTATCATGTCAAGGTTAGTGAGGGGTAGGTTGGTGGATGAGAGATCAACTATGGTGATGGCATAGACATAGGTATCTAAGTCATCCTAAATGTATTGGAAGGTACTTTGAAGAATTTCTCCTCTTTGATCTCATAATTAGGTTCAACCATACAATAGTTATCAATAAAGGACACCTTGGGTTTAATAGAGCCAAAATACATCCTTTAGGATAGCTAGGAGCCTCAAGTTCTATCTTCTTTATGTCCAAGGCATGTTTCATGATAGCCCATGTTCTTAATGATGGAAGGATCCTTGACATACTTATCTTTGGGAATTTATATGGGATCATATTACAACCATAATATAGCCAATACAAGATATTAGATTTCATGTTCTCATCACTAAGAGAACCCCAATGTTCAAAAGTTTTTTTATTAACATGCAGTGTTTCCGTATTTGTAGAGGGAGGTATTTGGGAAGGTTTACCAAAGGATATGGGAGAGAGTGGTAGTTGTTCAATGCACAAGGAATTCTCAAACTCGTACTCTCTCATTCCTTGATCAGTAAAGGTAACCTTCTTCACTATAGTGCTAACCTTGACAGCTTCAACCTTCTATTTTTCTTTACTAGAACTGGAATCAATATTAGGTGTCTCCATAATTGTTGTGGAAAGTGTTTTGTTTATGGTGATAGATCTAGGTACAACTTTAGAAAACTCACTAATTGGACAAAAATTCATTATGGCACCTTCCAATCTCTTATAAAAAAAAAAGGCAAAGGATCTCCTATAATTGTGACATCTCTTCCCTTGTGGGAAAATTTTAAGCACTGGTAATAAGTAGATGGGACCACTTTCATTGTATGTATCGAGTGTCTACCAAGAAAGATATTATATGGTTGGTCCAAATAAAGGACATGACATTCAATGTTTATTATAGTAGGTCTAACATGTAGTGGTAGCATGATGACCCCTTTTGACTCTCTTTCTCTCTCATTGTTTGCATTAATGGTTATCCTTTTGTTGATGTCTAGGAGATCTTCTGGAAGTCCCAAGAAACAAATCATCTTCAATGTACATAAGTTTAAACCAAACCCATTATCTATAAGGACTAATTTTATTTTGTGTCATTGTATAAGGACTTCAATGTAGAGTGATAAATTATGGTGGTGGTCAAGACCTCAGAAATCTTTATCTATGAAGACAAGGTGTTATTGTGTAGCAAGATTTTTTATCATGATAGTGAATTGGGATGCATTGATGTTTTCAGGGACATGAGACTCTAAAAGAGTAATCTCAAGTATATTTGTGTGGATAAGTGAGATGGTGAGGAGCTCTAGAATGGATATTTGTCAAGTAGTCTTCCCAAACTAAGATAGGACATCATAGTGAGAAGTAGGTCTCTATAAAGTGGATGGCATGGTAGGCGCATGTGGAACTGATGGATTTGTGGGATTGGAGGTGGAATCTTGTGAAATAATTATTCCTCTTCAAGTAGTTGCACCATAGTCAGCTATTTGTATTGTGAGAGTGTTTATATGGGTGCCTGCTTCTTCAATGCATCTACACAAGGAGTCAAAACCACATATATCATTTGTTTCTATTTTTCCACACAAGGAGTCAAAGTCTAATATATGGTTAGTAGAATAGTCATAATGAAGTGCATTGGATGTGGAAGCTCAATTGATATTGTTTGTGCTTTTGTTTCCATTATTGTTGTCATTTTTGTGGTTAGGAAATGGCTTTTGAAAGATCTTCAATTTAGCATTTATAGAGGCGGTCCTCCCGAAATCTCAATTTCCCCATCATCAACAAGGTTTTGAATGAAGACTTTGAGCTTGAAACACTTCTTAGTGTCATGTCCTTTGATGTGATGATAATTGTAGTATTCATTGTCTCTATACCACTTGGGTTTGGGCTGATTTTTCTCAAAAGGTCTTGTTTTGGGAAAGACCATCAAATTGTTTTCCACTAGTTTCTAGAATATGGCATCAAAGGGTTCATGAAAGCTAGTGAACTTTTTGTTTTGGTCATAGTCGTGATTGTTGTTATTGGGAGGAAAGTATTGTGCCTCATTATGAGGTGGATGATTGTTCTGATTATTGTTTTGATTATGATTCTAAGTGTCATGATTTGGATTTTTGTTCTTTTGATGAGGATAGTTATTATTGTTATTATTTTTGCCTTGAAGATTTTGTACACTCTTGACATTAGTGATGTCATCATGAGTAATGCCTTTATTTTTGGACCATAATTTTGGATTTCCATTATGGTTAGGTTTACTAGTTTGGTGATGAAGAGCTATAATGTTTAATGGAACCCTTTTCTAAGAGTCCATTTTCAATGTTCTTTCCTTTCTTGACTAATATTGCAAAGTCTTCAGTACTAGTCATATTCATTTGGAAAGACATCTCTGGAATCAAGTTTTTCATGAATATGTCTAAAAGGTGTGAGCCTTCAATTTTGTATGGAATTTGATTTTTAGGGTGTCATCATCTTTGTAGAAAATGAGCAAATGTTTTACCATTTCTTTGTTTTGTGTTGCACAAATCACTTAAGGAGGCATGATGTTAATATTGTATGAGGATTGTGCTACAAATTTTCCCATCAAATCATTAAAGGAGATGATAGATCCTCTTGGTAAGCTCATTATCCATTCAAGTGTAGGGCCTCCAAGGCTTCATGTGAAAAGCCTCTTAAGGTAATCCTAATTGTAGGCAACTTCTTAACATAAGACAAAAAACTTTTTCAGATGTGTGACAAGACATGTTTCTCCTATGTATTTGTCAAAAGATAAATCTTTCATCCCTTTGTTGTTCATATTGTGGAAAAAATTTTAGAGTTCATGTAGTTTTTGGGCGAGATCCTAGTCTAGTTGTATGTGTAATGATTGTGGATTGATGTTGAATCCACCTCCAAATTTGTATGAGTTTCCAAATGGATTGTAAGGTGGTAGTGGATTATGAGGTGTTGGAGGTGGTGGTACTCCACCTTGACCAATGTATTGGTATGTGGATGTTGAAATTGGAATAGATATTTTCAACATATTTGTTTGCAAGTATAGATAAGAAGAATATGTTTGTTTTGTCGTAACTGCCATTTTTTGGATAGGTACTTGCCCAATGTTTAAGCATCCTATAGTTGGACCTTTCAAGGTTGACTACAGAATACTAGTATATGTAGTTGTGTTAGGCATAGCACTAATGATTTGTTGAATGTGTTTTGACCTTAATTGGAAATTTGGTTGCTTTGGGGTTGATGTAGGTGAAGAATCAACTCCCACTAAAAGTTCCTTTCCTTTAATAGATGTTTGTGCTATAGTAGGATTCAGAAACTTCAAAGCACCATATTTGGTGATTTTTCTAAACAAAGTACTCTCATCAAATTTCATAGGGACATTAACACAATCCTTGATAAGGTTTAGGAAGATCTCAGTTTTGTTTTTCCTAATAGATTTTCCAACATTTCCAAGTTGTATGGGTTTTCAAAAAATGTTTGAACATCACTAGGAATGTTATCATCCAAAATGGGGTCTTCATCTTGGTAGACTTCTTCCCGATTATGTATGTTACTACCTATAGTGGTGTTTCGAAAGGAATTCCTAGATTCTTATATGGGTGTTGAGCTAGGCATGGAAAATTTTGTACTGGGGGGAAATGTATTCTCCAATTAGGTTGATTAAGGAGTGAAAGGATTCTCCATCTCTTGTTGTCTTAGTAATTTCAATAAATAAGACATGGGATTAAACATGAATCTATCAAAGCATGTGTGTACCATACAATTGTGACCAAAATGATGGGTGAGAGTTGTGGAAGAAGGATAGTAGGTGAGAGAGTAATTGAACCTTATATGAGAAGAGGGGAAGTGCCTAAAGGATTGTGTGATTCATTATGGTGTTGAAGATGACTAGAGCATAAGACAACTAAGGTGTGAACAAGAGCTTTCTAATTATGAAAACTAAGTGTGATATAGGATATTAGTAACTTTCTCCTACTAAAAATGGACAAATGATCTTTAAGAAAGATAGGACATTGAATAGAGGACTCATAATTTGGAGATGGACTTGTGATCCCAAATGAGCAAGTGCAACTATGATAAATGTTTTCTTGTGCAAAAAGGTATAGTGTTGTAATCTTGAAAGTCTTGCTACCTAGGGTTGAATTTGAAAATTGTCGGCTCCTAATATTTGATTTTGAATAAAGGATTGTGATTAAGATTTTCTTGGAATTAAGGATTAAGGTTCAAATAATAATGCTCTCCAGAGGAATGTTTGCAAATGGAAGACTAGAAGCTTTGAAAAACTATGAGATGGGAATAAATTGATGTGGAAAATGAGGGTGATATGATCACTATGTGGGTACTTAATCTTCTCTCTCTAGAAATAGAAATCCTAGGTTTACTACTAGAAAAGTGGACCATTCTCATGGTTTTGCATTGTAAAAAATTCTATCATAATGATCTTGTGTATATTATTCTTTTTTATGTCTTTGATAGCATATCAGAATTGTTTATCACTGTAAGAATTTGGTATAGCTCTGATACCATGTAAGAATTTTCCTTAGGGAAAAATTCACCCAAGGTCAAAGAACTCGAACACAAGCACAATTGTAGACCAAAAAAGAGTATGATCAATATATCAGAGTATGTCCTCATATATTGCTCTATATTGTCTATGATGAATGTACACACTAGGAGTGCATGTATATAAAGGCCTCTCAGGAAGCACCTAAAATGTCTCTAGAAAGAGCTAGGAGATAAGATAATCATGACAACTAAGCATGTCTTATCCATCATTATAGATGAAAGGATAAGAATGACAAGGTATATCTCAAGCAGAGATATTGTAGACACCATGTGCTTAATTAGTGGGCTAACTCCCATGTTGTAGACACCATGTGCATAAAAGAGGTGCAAACTCCAGTGTTGTGAACATGAAAACTCATAAGAGTGCACATACTCCTAGGTGACTAAATAAATAATTATTAAAATAATGCATTAACCTAAGTAAACTTAACTAAGTGTAAATACTAAATAATTATTTACACCAACAACCACTATGTGCTAGGCTTTTTTCTTTCCTTGTAGGAAAATAGTTCGGATAACTTCACCTTCTTATGTTTGATTGTGTTAGACATGGCAAGAACAAAATAAACCTCAACTATAAGACCAAGCACAAGAATTTCACAAAAAAATTGTGAAGATAAGAAAAGAAAAGACCCACTGAACCCTGAATGTTGGACCAAGTACAAGAACTTATGCAAATGTTTTTAGGTTAGGAGGACCTACTTACAAACCACTTTTCTTAATGAATGTTTAGCTCACCATTTCACTCATTTGGACATGTTTGATGTTTGTTTTGGTTTTGTGTTTTTAACACTCAAGCATGAAAAGCACATCAATAATCCTATTAAGGCTTCCACTAGGTTGTACAAAGATCAAGTAGAAGGTGTCCTCGATATACATAAGATACATGAGGTCCAAATCTATAAATGAAAGAAAATAATGCCACGTGACTAGGAGGAGATGGTAACCCAAATATCCACCTTCACTTCCCAAAGGTATAAAGTTATTTGGGGCTTAGCAAAGAGTGACAAGATTTTACTTCCAAGAGAGGTGTCTTTGGATTCACCTCCCACTATTTATACTCTTTCAAAACATAAGAATTGAGGTCATCCCAAGGGGTGATGAAATCCCCAAACAGACCTCCCAAAAATTAAAAAACAAGACCACGTATTTATTGTGCACTCAAGACCACCTGAAGGTGTGAGAAGAGAGAATACTTAAGTGGCCTCAAGTTTTAAAAGACACTTGTTCTTTCCCAATTGAAGATTTAGGTTTTCTATCTACTCTTGAAGATGCTCATATTTGAGCATGCAAAGTTCTTTTCAACTTGACAATGTCGTCAACATAATAAATCGGTCATCGACATAAGAAATCGATCATTGGTCAACATAATAAATAATAAAATTGATAGGCATAAGAATGAGTTCCTTTAAGTCATTCAAGATTGAGTGTATTTATTTTATGCACCAAGTCCAAATGTTTCATGGAAATCTTCTTTGTCCCTTAGGCATTTAATATTTTATGAGAATGTTTTAAGCCCAAATTGAAATATTTCATTGCATTTATCTTTAATATTTAGGCATTCAAGAGTGTGTTTTGTTATCCAAGCATCCATTCCAATAAAAATCTTCTCAATTCGCTTAAGGCATTCAAGATTTTGTTGAAACATTCTTTCCAATGAAAGGTGCATAAATTATCTTAAGGCATTCAAGATTGAGTGAATAATATTAATTTTAAGCACATTCAAGAGTTTATTTAGATTTGTGAGATTACTTTCAATATTCAATCAAAGGACAAGTGGTTAAATCATGCAAGTTCATTCCATTCCCTAATTCTAAAGTCCTCCAAAGTATTCTTCCTGCAATAAAATATGATCAGTAATCTCTATATATGAAGTAAATAATGAGGTGAATATCAAGAATCCTCCAAATATTAGTAAATCTTCCAAATAACAGAGACAACAAAATATAATCGCAGATGACAAAATATTGGAGATGATTAAATATGCAAATGACATAATAGAAACAAACTGGTTATACTTGATACTTACCCTTGTAGATCATAGATGAAACACAATACTCAAAGATGCCTAAAAATGTAGACACCAAAATATGCAGCACTCAAAACTCGTAGATGCTTAAAGTCACGGATGCTAAAACATGCAGATGTCAAAAAGTTGCAGACACTAGAGACCAAATCAACAAAGACATATGAACTCAAAGATGAAAAAACAAGTTTTCTTAGGTTTGTGTGTTAAATTTTTCAATGGTGTAGATGAAAAACTATGAAGATGATGAAACATCTTCATAAACAATAGTGCATTGGAACGTAGATGAAAGTGTGAGCTTTTTTCATAAACCAGTGAGATTTCATCAATTTTTTAATGAGAAAAAAGGATGTGGGTCCCACTAGGCATGCCAAAATGTATAAATGAAAATCCTTCTCTGTTGGGAGCATGTGTAAACAAGAAAATGTTAGTTGTATATGTATTTCAAGATTCAAATAAACCAAAGTACAACTAATCTACTTGAGTTTTAGA
The DNA here is from genome assembly GCA_028749045.1 of Cupressus sempervirens. Classification (NCBI taxonomy): domain Eukaryota; kingdom Viridiplantae; phylum Streptophyta; class Pinopsida; order Cupressales; family Cupressaceae; genus Cupressus; species Cupressus sempervirens. Next base: position 325,375,606 of record CM053790.1, read on the forward strand.
GCCAATGCAACCAATAAAAGGATCCCACACAACCTCAAACCATCTCAACAAGGGCACCCAAATGAGACCTTTTTGGTGAGCTCAAGATTGAGGGATGTGGATGTGCTCTCCTCAAACACAACTATTCAATCCAAAGATGATAAATGATATGTAATGATGAATATGAACCTATGATAACTGATTAAGGATGCTTCAAGAAATGGCTATGGAAGCAACCATTCTTGAGAGTATTCAAAGGAGGTGAATGTGGATGCACATAAGAAAACTTAAAAATACAAACTACCATGAAAATGAAATCTCTAAGACTAAAATTCAAACAACTACCAAAGGTTAACTCCAAGCATAAAATCTCTAAAAAGCTCTAGAACTAAACTAGTATGATAACAATGCAATGGAGGAGATGAAAAATGTTTGAGACATGGACTCAATATATAGGTTTGAGGAGACCTTGAAGAGCTGGCATATATGTGGAATTTTTTAGCATGAATATTAATTATACTACTTTGGGGAGTATCCTAAGCATTGGAGAGTATTGACATGTTGCATTCATGACTTTATTTGTTATTGATGTCAACATAGCATGGTTTTTGTAAAGATTTACTGAGTAATAGATAGAGATCTTGATGGTATAGATAATGGTTTGATTGTCTAGTGATGTGTAGTTACAAACATGTTTGCTATAGTGTTTTGATGATGTGGTCAAGTGTGCATAGTCTTAGTTAAAGATGTACAGAAGTTCTACCTAATTTATAGAGCATTTTAGAGATAGAGTATTGTGAAAGTAGTTCCTGATAGTTGTTGGCTATCTTACATATAAGATGTAATGAAGAGATGCACAGTCAGGGAGTGATAGAGGACAACCATCTGATGACATCAACAAGTGCACAAGCCCTAGTATAGTATGTGTGAAGTTTTGTATATACTATGAGATGACAGTGTTATTGTAATTGTATTTAATTAATTATCTTATTATAATTAATTGGGAAAGCCTCAAGGCCAACTCAAAAAATTATTATGAAAATATGGTATAAAGGAAAGATGTTTTCCTTTATTGTAATGAGGATTAAGTGTGTATTCAAGTATTGTGATCTTTGTTAATGTGCAAAGTGTGAAAAGGAGTAGAGTGCTTATTGAATGAGTGTAAGTGATCCAAGAGATTATTGGATGCAAGATTTGTGATTTGGTTACAAGAATAGAAGGAGAAAAGGTTTGGTTGATAGGAAAGAGAAAGAGGAAGAAACAATAAAATACCATTATATTATCCTATAAGGAATAAAATAGAGATCATTTGGATAGTGGGTTCATTGGTCTTTCTCTTTAAGCTATTTGGGCAGTGGATCCAGCTATCTTCCACAACTCCTAATAGGGTTGGAATCACCTAATAGGGATTCAAAGTCTCCTATCAGGGACTCATATGTACTGAATGTTATAACAGACTCCTAACAGGTTCTATCCTCTAACAATGAATATTCATATTAGTACATCATCTTGTGCGCACCATCTTCACTGGGGTTTTCCCTCTAATCAATGGTTTCCCTAGTTAACATATCTAATGTTAATGTGTATGAGTATCTTATTGTGGTTTCAATTTATATTACTCAGATAGTTAATATTGTTTAAGGTTGATAATTGTGATATTAGTTGGATAACTAATTTAGCCCCCCACCCCCCTGCTCCCCCTCTCAGTTATATCAGTGGACTATATATTCTAACAGGATCCACATAGGTGCCACAAGGGAGAAACATGGGCTTAAGGACAAGTAATGAAAAATTGAAAAGGAACCTTTAAGGCTTTTAGTGACTCAAGGTGTTGTCACACATGTGTGAGCAACCTTGGAGAAAGGAGTGGGGGACAAAGGTGTAAGAGTATCTTTTGCAGAATTTAATGAAAGGGGGCTTCTTAAACTTTGAGTTGCTCAAACATGTGTGAGAAATCACTTAGGTGCTAAAATATTATTAGAAAAGTGATTAGGCTTATTAAAGTGGGTTTAGCTAGTGGGTAGGCTTAGGAGGATGAGAGTGATGGGTGATAGGCTAGGCTTTAGGTAGGATTAAGGTTAAATTAAATAGGATTTAATTTAATCATAGGATTAGAGAATTTAATAAAGTGGAGGGATTTAAATAAATTAGGATTTATTTAAAAGGGAAATTATGGAGCACTTTGTATTAAATAAATTAAATATATTAGGGAGAAATATTTAAATTGCATTCAAACTCATTATGAAAGTGAACCTATTTGTTTAAATAAATTTAATTAAATAAATAGAAGAACATGAAAAATATAATTAATTATAGTGTCAAGGAAATATTAATAAATTAATATAGTGTTTTGGGATGATTTTAAGAATCTATAGCAAAGCTTCATTGTAGCTTAAGTAGCTTTCTCTAGGGAAATCACCCCTAGTTTACCTCTAAGATATTCATGAGCATCCTTAGGTAAAGCTTGAGTGAGTATGTCAGTTATTTTCTCTATTATATTCACATATTCCAATTTCACTTCTTTGTCTTGAACTAGATCTCTTAAGTAATGATACTTGATAGAAATGTGCTTTTGTTTTGTGTAGATAATAGGTTTCTTTGATATGTTAATAGAAATTGTGTTATCATGATATATAACCATTGAATCAGTAATCTCTTCCTTCATACCTTTCAGTAATTGCTTGATCTATATAATTTTTGAACAATTCATTATTGCTACCACATACTCGGCTTTAGTTGTTGATTGGGAAATGCATTTCTCCTTCTTTCTTGTCCATGAAACCAATCTCTTTCCTAGAAAGAATGCACCACCACTTGTTTTCTTCATTTCATCAAATTTTCCTTCCTAATCAGAGTCAGTGAATACCTTTAGTTCAAATCTAACATTCTTATTGTAGTACAATCCATAGTCTTATGTTCTTGTCAGATATCTTAGTATTCTCTTCACAGCTACCATCATATGATTATCCTTAGGACTTGTTTAAAATCTAGTAACTATCCCAATAGCTAATGCAATACATGGTCTACTATGAACAACACATTGTAGTTTACCAATCATTGATTTGTATTGTGTTTTGTTCACATTAGTAGAATAGTCATTCTTAGATAACTTGTGTCCAGTAACTATAGGTGTACACACTAGGTTAGAATTGTCCATCCCAAAAAAATTAAATATCTCCTTCATATATTTGGACTGAGTAACAAAGATACCTTTCTTTATTTGATAAACTTATAAGACAACAAAGAATTTGATCTCACCAAGCATTGATACTACAAATTCATTCTTCATTTCATTAGAAAATGATTTGCATAATGCTTCATTTCAGCCAAATATGATATCATCAACAAAAAATTTAGATAACAATACCTCATTGTTCTTACCAGTCTTCAAATATAGATTTATTTTATGATTTCTTCTCTCAAATCCAATCTTCACCAAATAGTTATGCAGTCTTTCATACCATTCTCCTGGGGCTTGTTTCAATCCATATAAAGCTTTGGGTAGCTTACATACCATATTCTTCTTATTGAGATTTACAAATCCTTCAAGTTGATCTATGTATACTTCTTCTTCAAGTGTCCCATTCAGAAATGTAGATTTGACATCCATTTAATATACCTTAATTCCTTTATAAGAATAATATGCAAGAAGTGTTCTTGAATACCCACTTGGTTCCAATATTTAAAAAAAATTAGGTCTCAGTACTAAAGACCATGTTTTGTTCTTTTCAACCTATTCAATTTTTTCATCCATAGCTTGTATCCAATCTTTATTCTCCAAAGCATCTTTCATAGATTTGGGCTCAAAATCACAAAGTAATCATGTATCACTTATGAGTCTTTATCTTGTCATAACATAGGACTCTTTATCTCCAATTATTTGTTTAGGTGCATGATTTCTTCTCATTTATTTTACTAACACAAGCTCTTTTATTATTTGTTCTTCCATAGGTTCATCTAGAAAAATGATTTCAAGCTCATTATCTTTGTATTAAGGTTTTGGTTCATGTTACGCACACTTTGCATGCCTTCTTGTTGTTCAAGTTCCTATGTCTATGACTCAGCATCATTTATCTATTGCTCGACACCCACAATCTATTGCAAGGTAACTGGTAATCACAATTTAGCATTCCTAGTCTACAGAGGATTGGAAATTTTTTTCTTGTTCAGATGGAGTGCCTAGAGCACTATCATTCATGTATATGACTAAACCATAGTCTTCAACTTCATTTTTCTCTATATATTCATCAACTATCACATTTTCACTTTCCACAACTTTGTTAGTGTTAGAGTTCAAAAACTTATAAGATTTTCTCTTAGTGGAATATCCTAGGAATATACATTCATCACTTTTAGCATCAAGTTTTCCATTCCTATTATCTTTAAGTATTTAACATTTTCTTCAAAAAAAATTAAAATATTTCATATTAGGTGCATATCCATACCATACTTCAAAAGGTGTAGCATTTGTACCTTTCTTGACTTGTACTTTGTTCAGGGTATAAACAATTGTACTTATAGCTTCTCTCTAGTATTTATGTGACACATTCTTCTCCATCATCAATACTCTAGCACAATCCATAATAGATCTATTCCTTTTTTCAACAATTCTATTCTGAGGAGGGGTACTAGGTGCAGACATCTATCTTTTGATTCTTCTGTCATTATAGAATATGTTGAACTCATTGAAAATTAATTCACCACCTCTGTTAGATCTCAAATGCTTCAGATTCTTCCATGTTTCTTTTCAACCCTGGCTAAATACCACTTAAACAGCTGAAAGGCATAATATTTTTCTTTAAGAAACATCACAATCATCATTCAAGAATAGTCATCAACAAATAGAATGAAATATTTCTCTCCACAATATCTTTGGACACCAATAGGTCCACATAGGTCAATATGAACCAATTCCAAAATACCATCAGATGAATATGTTTTTCTCTTGAAACTAGACTTTATCAAATGTCCCAATTAACATTGTTTACATATAGCATTGTTATGTTTCTTTATTTTACTAATGCTAACCAAATTTTCAAAGTTTAGTTGACATAACCTCTTGTTCTATAACCAAATATCTTCACCTTGTGCAAACAAACATGTCTCAGCAGATAAATCTAGGTAGAACAAATTACATCTTGTTTGATTACCACTTCCAACCAGTTTACCATCAACATCAAATATTTTGGCCTTTCTATTATGGGATTCAACTCTATAACTATATATGTTTAACTCTAAAACACTCAACAAATTATAGTTAATTCCTTCAACCCAATAAACATTATCACATTTGATCTTGTTAGTTAGTTTAGTTGTCCCTTTACCTTTCACAAGATGTAGAACATCATTACCACATTTAACACAACCACCCTTGTATGGTCCAACGTCCTCAAATTTGCTTCTATGACTAGTCATATGATTAGAGAAACCACTACCAATTATTTATCTATCACTTTTAAATAAATTTTTTCATATTCATCATAATCTTCTTTCATAGAAATATAGACTACCTCTTCATCATTATTTTTAGATTCAGTATTAGTTTCTTCTTCAGTAATATAACAAGATTTCTTACCTTTATCCTTGTAGTCCTTTTTCTTCTTGATGTCTCAATCATCTCTTCTTCCTTTCTACTTTCTCTCCTTATTTTCATCCTTTATTTCTCTATCAAGACACCTTTCAAAAATATGACCAACCTTGTTGCATGAAAAATAGATTATGGAAAGTTTACCTTTGTATTTTCCTTTGCCTCTTCCAAGTCTCCTAGCTATCAATGCCTCAAGTTCATCAAGCTCATCATTAGAAGTATCACTATCACTTTTCACATGTTTTCCTTTTCCTTCCTTTCTAAGAATCAATTGTGATTCAAAAGAAGATTCAATGGTAGTAGGAGTGTAATCATCAAAATTAGTCATCTCAAAAGTAGTAAGCCTGCCAATTACACCTTCTATGGTTAGGGCATTACCTGGTGTACATCTCAAATATTGTATTACGAAAACCCTAATAGCATAAATAGGAAGTAGAGTTCTTAATGCCTTGCTAATTATTATTTCACCTTCAATATTTCTTATATCTTCCCTAATAGCATTGACAAATTCTTTGATTCTTGTGCAGTATTGTACTATGTTCTCACCTTCTACCATTCTCATTTTATCAAACTTAGTTCCCATACTTTTCAATTTGTCTCTTAAGACATTATCATCTCCTCCATAGATGGTCTTATATTTATCCCACATTTCCTTTGAATTATTGCACTCATTTAGGTCATCAAACCCAACATAGCATAGGGCTAAAGAAATCTCCAACATTGACTAATTATGTTCTTTCTTTTCTTTCAGTTATTGAGCAGTCAGAGGGACTGTTGTTATGTCCACATATGCACAATCCAAAAAATCCAATGTAGCATCACCAATACTAGCCATATATAGCCTCATCAACTTTTACCATGTAGGAAAATTTTATTTGTTCAACTTTGGTACCTCTCTTTTGTATACCATGGGCTTTAGCTTTGAGTACCTTCAAACTTCTCTCTACAAGCACCAGTGGTCTGATACTAATTGTTAGAATGTTTAGAATAACTTGGGGGGGTGAATCCATTATCCAAGGTCCAATTGTACAAATTGAACATACAAACACTTAAATAATTTCAAGTCTCATCATTCCATTGCTCAGTCTCTACTGTAAACTATTAGAAAAATTAGCTAGTTGTCCATTGTTCTAAAATAAAAAACTTACGAAATGTAAACTCTAATTAGTAAAACATCATAATAACATCCATACAAGTTTGACACTAGGATTTAATGTGGAAACCCAATTTGAGAAAAACCACCAGCAATATGTCACCAATTTTCACTCTTCTAAAGTGAGCCCTGTTAAGAGCCAACCCGATTAAAGGTTATAATACACACTATTAAATGCAACCTTGTTAAAGGATTTGATCACCCTATTAGAAGTGACCTTGTTAGAGGACTTTAGATCATTCCATTAAAATGCCACATGGTTAAAGGATTTACATAGACTATTAATTCCTTATGACTATTAGGTGAACCTTGATTAAACAATTTCAAATACTGTTCACAATGGTTAGAAAGTAATAGCAAGTTTGATCTATTAAGTACAACTCATTTTTGCATGTACAGATCTCTGTTTAGCTCTCATGTATTGATTCATTATATGGCCTCCATTGTCATTGCAATCTCATATTCTATTGGAAACCCTTCAAGAAATCACCCTTCACTTCTTCTCAAATCAATTAAGCCTTCTTCCTAGATTCTCTAGTCAACAACATCAATAATAGCTCCAACTCTCTAGAACTTCTTCACACACGTACAACCTCTTTGTAATTTCTTCTACACTTATAAAAAATTTCCTTTGTACCTCTTTAAATAGGTAGTTCTAATATTTTTTCACTTAAACACTACCATAGATCTTAGGATTCATGATTTAATTCATCAAATAATTGTATCTAATTGTCATTCTATTTATCTCTTCTTTTCTAGAAACTTCTCCTTAAATTCATCTCTTAGGTCGATACCTAATCCTCTCCTAGAATTAAATGATCCAACTCATTGATCCTTATCTTCAAAATGCTTTCCATATCCCAAGAAATCAACTTAGTCAGCTAAAAATTATGATTCCTTGCAATCAATCAAAATATTGTTCCTCAGCCAACACTATGTTCTTACACTCAATCATCACTAGATTACTTAGTCACTGTTGAACTTCTCACTTGACATTAACATCATTACTTGGTCGATACTAATGCTCAATCAACCCTAAAATTTATTGGCACTTACTATGGCTCAGTTGACACTAGCATCACTTGGCATGTCCATCAAAGTTCTTTAGTCTTTTACTCAACTACTCGATCAAGCCCATACGTTTGATCTATCTTTGTTTACACTTTCAAAACTTTAACATTAATGTCTTCTCCTCTTGGCACAAGAATTAAACAATCACTTTATCTTGGCAAAGTCTAGCTAATCAAATGTCCATTTGTAGTTTCCTCTTCATAACTCAACAAATCCTCTAGATGATTTTGTTATGAACAAATTCTCAAATCCTCTTCATCAATCAAATACATATGACATTTAGATCAAATAGAAAATTTTCTTGTCAATAATGAAAACATAACAATTGTTCCAATTATAGTTCCAATAGTTATCAAAGTTAATATGACAAAATATCTTATGCCATAACCAATTATCATTCACCTTAAAACCTAAACATGTCGTCTTAGTAGGATTCAATTAAAATACATTACCTCTTGTCCTTGTACTAGGACCAATCAATTTTCCATCTTTATCTATGATAATGCAAGTCTTCTTTGTAAATTTTAATTGATATCCCTTGTCAACTAGTTGTCTAACACTCAAAAGATTATGTTTCAAACTTTTTGTGGTTTCACAATGCATGTCCCATTTCTCCTAGAAATGAGGACCCCTAGTAAATTTTTTGATCTCCCACACCCCTATTTTGGAGCTTAGGTCATTTTGGGACTCCCTCAAGTGTCTAGGTCTAGTCTCTATTCCTAACTTAGAAGTTTAGAACCTCAGAATTGAGAGTTTTGAGAAATTAAGGATCTTTTAGTGAAAAAGGGTGCACTAGTGCACATGCACACCCATTCTAGGTGTGTAGGTGCTCTAAATGCCCAAGTGCACACCTATCTCCCTTTATAGATGCACACTTGTGCACATGTGTAGGTGCATACCTCCAAAGGGTTTGCACCTACCCAAGACTATATAAGCTTGGATACCCCCTCCCCTCTCCTCGTTATTCAAAATGTTGCTTCTAAGATTGCACCTTCACACATCCTAAGGTGTGCTACTAACCTAAAAAAAAGCACTAAGTATGAAGACACCAAAGGTGCACATGTGTGCACCTTTGTCCATGCAAAACCCTTAAAAACCTAAGAATTTAAAAAAAAACTAAGCAAAAGGTGCACATGTGCACATCTCCCCAAGGTGCACACATGCTTGCCTTTTTATACTATGGCAAAACATCAAAGGTAATGGTGTGCAAATGCGCACCTTGTCAAGGTGCGCATCTGTGCACCATTTTGAAAACGCATAGTAATTTACGCATAGCATAAGGGTGTGCACATGCACACCCCATAAAGGTGCACATGTATGCACCCTTAATTCTTTAACAAAATAGAGAAGACCCTAAGTCCCATCATCTGCCACATGCAGATGCATAGTAGTGCGCATGCACATGTGTGCACCTTGTCAAGGTGCACACCTATGCAACTGTGCATAAATGACTATTTAGGGGTCATTAACTGTACCTAGCACACTTATAAGGGTGTGCAAGGTGTGATACTTTTAATTCTAGGGCTCTTTGAGGGGATTTAAGTTGGTTTGTCACTGTTTTAATTGTTTTGGTGTTATAGGTTAGATTTTCTGACAATTAGGGTTTGATTTGAGTTAGAATTTTAGCTCTCTGAACTAATGTTTTCTCTTTTGTGAAGATAAAATGGTATCATCATCATCCTTGCTTGCAGAAAAGATGGATCCCAAACCAGTAGTACTCAAATACCAAGGTGTGCCAAAGAAATCACACTTTCAAGCCAAACATGTAGAAATCTAAGTCACTGAGCTAGGGCATATTGAATGGAACACATTCCTCACCATTTGCAACAAGCCTAAAGAGAGATTTGCAATGGTTTTAGTGCTTATTAGATCAAGCTTAGTCAATACAACATCACATCCTCCATTTGTACAATCTTTTGAACTCATTATGACATTGGCAAACCCCTATGTTACTAAGGAAACGATTGTCAAGAGTGTCACAAGTGAGATAGTCCTAGACCTCTGACCTCACAATATTGAAAAAGACTTCCATTTGCCTAGAGTTGATCAGTACTTATAGATATCCTATAAGGGATAGAAAGATGTTACTAAGAGAATGAGAAAGAGGCCCAAGAGATTATTCAGTTTTCATTTCTAATTGAAAGAACATCAGTGGGTCATAGAATTGGAAAGGTAGACATGACTCAAGGTTATATGAAGGATGACATTGGATATGCCATAGTACTTTTGAGCAAAGTCATGGGCTTATCAATAGCTAGACATCTTAATATCTAGATGGTTCACTTCATTGAAACCATTAGGATGGCCAAGATACCTATTAATTGGGCCACAATATTCAATAATAACCAAGATGGGAAGCTAGTGGGAGTCAAGATTGACCCCGAGTTCTATATGACATCATATTTGGTGTATTTATTAGCGGTGAGGACAACTAACTACCTAAGATTTTACAAAAAGGGAAGTATGCAAGATGCAAATGATTGGCTCTATGTAGTGTATCCTCAGCTGGTGAAGAAGTAGCTTTTGAATCCAAGCAAGAAATACAGGATAGTGAATGTAAGTTTTAGATTTTTGATCATCTAATTTATTGAGGGTGATTATGCTAAAATAATTTCAGTAGAGGTAGCATCAAGGATCACATAAATTGGTGCCTACTACATTCAATATAAATTATTCACATACCTAATGGTAGCAAGCACATAGGTGAACCCAAAGAAACTCCTAAGATATTTGTTGGATTGACTCATTTTTTTGTAGATTGTCAGACAGCTCACATTTGTATATAACAAAGTGATAAAATATCATAAGAAGACATTGGTGTGGCCAATAACCATAGGTGCATTTAAGGTCAAGCAGAAACAAGATATAATAACCTTTGATTCAGAATTGGATCAATATCACTTGGCTAAGTATTTTGATAATATTAGGATGGTAGATCATCTAGCAAAGAGGTAGTTCATGCATGAAGATGCATTAGAGGATCACTAGATGAATGCCATAGATGACTATGATGTTTGAATAAGGGATTGTTGTAGAATGACTCTATACTTAGCATAGGAGGCACTTAAGATGAAGATCCCTCTCAAGGTTGTCAAAAAAGACACAAAAGATGTCTTAGATCCACTGTACAATAGAGACAAGATATATGACAAGCCTATAGTGAATGTTGATATTGGCAAGGGCAAAAAATGTAGATACTAACAATAGAGCCTGGCACATTGTCCAATTGACAAGGGAATGGATCAATAAATTATTCAAACTTAATCCAATTCCTTAGGTTGTTCCCCTATAAGCCACCACATGGCTTATGAAAGGTAGAGGTGTATAGGTCATAATGCCAACTTTCCCAACTCAATCCCAATAATACCATAAATGGTTTATGGACATGAGTGGGAAATTGAGTATTTTGAGGTAGATAGAAGAGTTAAAAGGAGGAGAGCTCTAGAAAAAGCCAAGAATCTAGTAGCTTAGGTACAAATACCTCAACAACCACAGTAGAATCTAATGTGAGAACAACCCCAAGATTAGTCAGTGGTTCAAGAACAAAAGGCTAAGAAAAGACCTCCCCTAGAACATGAGTAGGAGGGACAAGGAGAGGAAGAATATAGGTTGCCACTAGAAGGGCAAGAAGAGGAAGAAGCCTCCCCCTTAGATCCTAAGAAGACTAAGGTTTAATTCACTATGGAAGAGCCATGAAAAGGGAGAAAAATGAAGAAAAGAATACTCCTCCCCCACAGGTACCTAAAACCATTCTTGAGGCTAAAGAAGAAGAGGAGGAGGAACAACTTGACAATGTTCTCTTGAGCCAAAGGACTCGATCAGCTAGGGTGTTGGAAGAGGAAATAAGGAGGAGTTTTACTCTAACACTGCCATCTAGTCCAACAAGACTTTTTTTTATTATAACTTTTGAGGATGAGCAGCAAGAGTGGATTATAGATATGGAGAGTCAAGAGATTGATGTCTTTAATCTCTCAAATTTTGATTTCATGCCTATTGGCACTGAGATGGTGGGGGAGAAATTAAGGGATACTCCAAGGAGACAACCCCTGGGTGAGGACTAAAATCAAAGACTGCCTTTGCCTCAAGGACCTTTTGGCCTACCCTCACCACCATCTCATGATTTCTCATTTATGGACAAAGGATCAATGACACCACTCACTCTGACAATTGAAATAGAAGAATAGGCATTGGAGGAAGAAGAACCTCAACAAATGCAGGTTGATGAAGTATTGGAGGAGGGGAAAATACTATAAGAAGAATTCCAATAGTCTCCTCATGATATCAAGGCTAGGACCTTAGCCCAAGACAATATATAGACTCAAACTGGTGATCATTCTCAATTGGAAGAGATTCTAGAGAGGATTGATGAGGGAAAGGCATCTGTAGTGCAAACCCCCTCGTTAATCAAATATATGTCTTCAATGGGCACTACACCCACTTGGATGGACAGGGAGGTAATGGTTTAACAAAAGAGGAAATTGAATGTAACTACTATAGAGGGAATGAATTAGCTAGTAAGAACCATCAAGAAGCCTAAGCTAGGTATGGTTGATGCATGACCATTAGCCTTCATCATGAAGAACCAAGATCTGGACTTGCTTGTGCACATATCCATCCCTCCTTCACATGTTGATATGGAATATCTGACTCCTAGTGATTACTAAATCAAAGGAGGTCTTTTTAGGCAAGCCCACAATAGATACTACCAAATTTTTTATCACTATGGGCATAAAGGAGGTGTTTAAACACATGGACACAAATGAGTCAAAATTGGTAATGTTGCAGAAGAAAAACAAGAGTATGAGAGGTTATCTGCATAGAATAGTTGACCCAATAGACTCGAATAATCCAAAAATCACTCTTGATGTGGCATTAAAGAGGAAAGAAAAGGGGATAATTCAAATGGATCCATTTTTGGGATCATGTCAGCAATGGCATGACAATTTTGAACAAAAGGGCATACAAATTGTTGGGGTTTGAAAACTCCCAGATTCAATAGGACCTAATACTAGGATGGAGAAGAAAAAAACTTAGTCTAAGGGTTAGCTACTTCCTATATTCAACTAAAAGCTCTTCAGATCTAGACCAATATTAACAAAATCATAGGGATTTTCTACACTTCAAGCTCTTCAAGGCCTATGTGGGTGCACCTTAAGGATGGAATGACTAGATAATTGATACTTTCTTCACTAGTCACTCACTAATATTCCTTTCTTCAAATCTATCTCCTATAGCAGAAATGGTCACAATTCTTCTTGGATTTTTAATAACTTATTGATTACAGCAACTAACTATAACACACATAAAACTATTTCAAATAAGTGCTAGCCAAGAATTTGTTTCTTTATACAGAAAAGTAAAAGTTGATTTGATTTATAAAAATTCTTTTTGTAACCACATGATCTTTAATGGATTGCATCTAAATTGATGATCGGTGCCCTATCCATTGGTATACAGAGTCTACCCAGCAAAACTTTGACCTAATTAATTGTCGTACAATTAATTTTATTAACAGTTACCCTTAAATTTTATTCTTATGAATATTCCTCCCATACACCTAGAAACCCTATCAATTCAATGAAAGCATTCACTTAAATCCTTGAATTAAAAGCAGTCAATGAAAAGAGATACAACCCATCCAAGCTGCACTAAAATGAAAGAACCTCATTGATTCAATCTCAAAGTTACAGACACATGGAAATGGAGACAAAATTCAAAGACACAGATATTGCAAAACATTCCTTTTGTATTAATCTTCTATGAAAATCATACATTACTGGTATAAAGCTTATGAATAACTCAAGATATGAGAAATTTTCATTTAATATTTACTTATATTCTCAGCCTTTACAAAATTAATACATCACACAAAGACTAACTAGACCGACTATAAATAGCATGACCCTAAAAATTATATAGATTTTGGACCTCAACTCCACATCTTGGAAATCCTTTTATAGGAAGGATTTCAACAAGATTCATATGAGAGGACACATGTCAAAATTTAATTGGAAAGAAAAAAGAAAGATATTCTATATTCAATTACATTCAAACATTCTTTGTAATTGGATCAAAATTTTGGATGTAGTTGCAAAACCAAAAGATGGCACTTTCATTAGGTATCTTGAGCATCTTTCTAGTTGTTTTCAAGCTCTTTTCACTTTCCTTGCCTTTCTCTTGTCTCCTCTACCTCTAATTGCATTCCTAAATTGCCTGGTCATTATCAACAGATGGTATGGCTTTTATATCAATAATGACTTCCCAAATGGCAATATTAATATCCACATCAGACCATGTGGCATCCTAGATGGTATCTAATTCATCTATGCATTTATTCCATTTAGTGTCAGTTATGGCCTTTAATTCTTCAATGACCTTGCTCATATCTGACTCAATTCTAAATAGAAAGACAATCATATCATTGATAATTGTTACATCTATCTCATTAATGCAATAGGCAATAAACTGTGGATGCCTCAAAATATCCTCAAAAGAGGAAAACCATTCCTATCATTCTTTTATAACTCCATTGGCATCTAGAATAGTAGGAATAAAATTTGGAATTCCCATGGCAGTTGTCTTCATTTTACCTTGGATTAATTTCATTTTTCCTAAGAAAAACCGTTGTAATTCCTTTACTCTATTAATCATCTTTCTGGCATTCATGATTATTAGATTAATTAGATATTTTCTAATTAACTCTAGTTTACTTAAGCTAAACTTTAGGCATCTCATAATTAATTCTTTTATTAATTATTATGATGCAACCTAGGTTAGACCTTTTTAGTTTTTCGATCTCCTTCATAAGGATCATCTCTCATTATAAAAATTCATTGAGAATTGAGACATTGTCATTGTTGATTATAGCAATCTACTTTTTTGCTCATCAAGAATGTCTCATCTATGGATCTAGCAATTTTTGCCTCCATAGCTTTTTGCTTCTCTCTTTTGTAATAGGTGTTTACATGTAGGTAATTTTTGGGAGTTGCAGGGTTGATCTTTCATCAACTTCAACATGGTATTAGAGCTCTAAATCTTCATGGTCCTATTCTATTCATGAGAGATTTAGCATCAGATCTAACATCAATTTTTAGATCTGAGCTTTCAACATTTTTTATTGGATCTTGGAGTCACTAATTTTCAAGGCACTTTGAGCAAAAATGGACATCACCGTTGAGTTTGGAGCACTCAAAAAGCCCTCAGTTCCATATAAAATATGTCTAATTTGGACAATGTTAAAATCTGAGGCAAACTTTTTTGCACCCAGGCCATTTTGACCTATGCACGCTGATTGAGGCAGTGAGTTTTTTTAATTAAAAAATAGTTATTAGAGAGGTGACCTTTTTTTTTTTAAACCAAAAATTGTATTGAGTGTGGAATTTGTGGAGAAGGTGAGCTATGGGGTATTTTTGGTATGTGCATGTGATTTAGGCCATTTGGACTAACAGTTTTAGATGTGGTCTTATGGTGATTGTATTTTTTTGGGAGGTTCTTTAAAGGTTTGGAGCTTCCTTTTTTGGCATATGAAGAGTCAGCTCCATCAACAGACTAGTTAGCTTTATCAACAACCCAATCAGCTCTAGATCCCTCCATACTATCCTCACATGCAAATCTGTTTGACATACAAAGTTGGAGTGAAGTGCAACTTTATTTTGCAAACCCATCTCACATCACACGAGTGCCACCTCATCTAGCCTTGTGCTTGCTAATTTTTGTGTGCCAACAGACACTCTGGAAGAACAAAAATGATTGAGGGAGATTCATTTCATATTTGGGTGTCCTCCAATCATGACCCCTCCTCTGTTAAATATCCTCTAGTCATGAACCTGTATTCCACAATTAGCACATATTTTTTGGTGTATGAATATCAATCACCTTCTACCCAAGATGGACAGTCCTGCCCCACACTCTCCTCTTTTTAAGTGTCACCTTGGATTCATTCCATTTTGGACCTCCATTCAAGGTTTCTCTCTTCAGCAGATAGAAAACTTAATGCATCAAAGAGTTTGAGGGAGGTAAAATTTCCATTGTTACCTCACCTAGCCACCTTATGAATGGGTGTCCATGCCTTATTTCCACCCTCCTCTTTGTGTGTTTTCTGGAGCAATTTTTTAACTATTTTTGTGTCCTTCATTGGCGATGTCTTCCTTGGATTTATTGGACTTATGTCAACCCCATCAATGCAACTTCCTTTAATCACTTGCTCCCTCCTAATTTAGTGTGTCGGTTAACTCCTCTTGTAGGCATAATTGTTTTTGGGCATATGTCTCTTGGTTCATGGCCTCCCTTACACTTGGATTGATGCTAAGAGTTTGCAAATGTTGTCGATGCACACTCAAACAACCACGTGATCTCCATTTTTTTTTCCCAATTTTTCCATGATTTTGGGTGGTTTGATCTATGGTGTGGGCCATTTATAATGGATCACAAAGGGTAAGCTTTAATTGGTAGTCACCTATTGTTGCTACAGGGTCAATTTGTCTTTTGGTGGCTTCTTTGGAGCTTGACTGGGATTCTTTTTGGGAACTCTTTTCGCATGCCTTGTTATTAATGTGCATTCCTTGATCTCCATATGTAATGTCAATGCATGTACATCAACAAGCAGAATAGACTTGTTGTGCCTCTTGGTTTCTACATCCACATCAGTGGGCTTCGTGTGCAATGGAGGAAGCTTTTATTTTTTACTTAATTTTTTTGTTTTAGTCCTCATTAGTAGGATCCCACATGGTTTGGACCTACCTTGGGCTTTGTGAGTGGGCTTTGATTGTGTGTAAGCATGCACTTTAGAGATAACGACATCTATGTGATCTGCATTTGTATCTACCTCAAGTTTTCATTTTTCTTAAAAACTTTTTTGGAACATACATATGCTTATTGGAATTTTTGTTTGGGAGACCTCAGTTTCTACCAAGTTATCCATCAATGCTTATTACAAGTGCCACTTCATTTAGACATCTAGTAGTTCCACTTTATTCTCATACACATGTGTGGATTATTCATGCAATGTTCACAATTTTGGTGTGGATGTGCATTATTCAGCTGATGACATTGGGGGAATTGTGGGGGTCGCATATTTTTTAAAGACCTACCTTCTTATTTTACTCACACCAATCCACCCATGGATGAACTTTCTCATAGCACTTTTCCCTTGAACTTTCTTGTTTTAGTCCTGAGCAGCATTTGAATGGCCCATGTAATTTGTTTTCCAAAAATCTTTGTAATTGTTGCGTTGTTGTGGGATTTTGTAAGGGAGAGCACCTTGTTTAGGTCTCACGGGCTTATAATGAGCATTTACCATTTGTATGGAGGGCATGGTTATTGAAGTCCTATGTTAATGTCTGTGCCAGCGAGCCCTTTGCCATGCCTCAAAATCCTCTCTTCCTTCTCTAATCTAACACCCCTTTATTAAGGCTTCAAGCATGGTGAATTTTTTGGTGGTTTCTCAGAATAAAGTTTTATTTGGCAACAATGAAACTTTTTTCTCACATGATTCCTTATTATTTTTGGCCACTAGTTTTTAATTCAGCACTGGCTCTTTTACTAACAACACTATTTTTTACAATGTCTTGTTTCTAGCAATTGGACTTTTTCTCTAGTAGGGGTCTTTTTCTGGCATTTTTTGCCTCAATAGTCATTTACCCATCAAATTTGGGCTCATCACTTGCTAACATCAACACCACATCAGCATTTCATCACCACTTTTTGTCACCTCCTCGGCCTCTATTTGGACCTACCTTCACATTTTTGCTCATATCTCAAGCATACGGACTCCATTTTTTACAAACATGATATCACCAAAAAGCTAGTTCCAAGTCTATCATAATAGTATAGTTAGTTTTTAGTTTTGATGCTTTCTTTATGGCTTTTTATGTTGTCAAATTTAGGAGTACATTTTTACACTTCAAGAGATATATCTTGAGCATCTAATCTTCAATTTGATAATTATTTAGTTGGAAAGGCCTTCCTAAGTTATTTCTAGAAATTTTGGTTTTTTTTCCAGATTCTGCTCTAGGTATATTCTATTTAGTCTTCTACATTTTTGCATTCTAGTGGATATCTTGGATGTTTTAGGTCTAAGGATCAATTTTGTTACTTTAGATGATTCATCATGAATTGTACTATCTATTATATTAGTCTTATGTCTTTTCTTATCTATTTAGACATCATTTATATGCATTCTTGCAAATACACTAAGATGAAGTGCCATATTGCATCTATATTTATGTTTCAGTTGTTTGCCTTACTTTTCCTTCTGATTCAAGTAGTGTCATTTGAGGAAACTCATGAAAATTATTGTATTCTTGGGATTCACCATATCTTGTGCCTTATTATACATGCACTACTCTGATAAAGTGCCAGGGGGAGTTGATATTTTTCCTTTATTTGTCATATTCCTTTGTCCAATGAGTGTCCCTTCTATGACACTAGCCTCATGATGTGTCTAATATTGATCACCTTAGTATACACATATGTAGTCTTTTGTGCATCTTGATCATGGTTCCTTGAAATGCAATTCTTTTAGCCCACTTTTCTGGTTGCTTTTCACCTCACCCTTGTCAACATTGGGGGGGTTGTTCTATTCTTTCTCATGCTTCCTTGGTCTAATTGATCAGCTCTTCAAGCTTTGGTATTTCATGCTATTTGTATCTTTGAGCTCAATTATTTTCCTTTCTGTGCCTCATGATTTGATGTAGATTATAGTCTTCTCTACCTGGTCAGGTTCTATTTTAGTGAGGTTCTTCATATCAACATTTACTTTTGACAGAGCCTTGCAGCTTCTACATGCTTTTGTGATGTTCATCATGATCATTGTTTGTTCCTATCTTGTAATACATTCACTAGTTTGGAGGCTTCTTCAATCCTTCACTAGTTTCTTTTATCATGTTTTCCATCTCTTTTTGGGGTATCGTTTTTCCCATGTAGTTTTCTCTATTTCTCCTCTTTTCAGAGATTTGGTTGTGCTTGGGTACCTCATTAGGCTTTATTTTCTAGGACCCATTTCTACTTTCAATAGTAGTTTCTAGGTTTTTAGCTACTCCCTAATTTTATCTTAAGGGGGGTGTTAGAGTAATTAAATATTTTCTAATTATCTCTAGTTTACTTAAGCTAAACTTTAGGCATCTCATAATTAATTCTTTTATTAATTATTATGATGTAACCTAGGTTAGACCTTTTTAGGGTTTTGATCTCCTTCATAAGGATGATCTCTCATTGTAAACATTCATTTAGAATTGAGACATTTTCATTGTTGATTATAGAAATCTACTTTTTTGCTCATCAAGAATGTCTCATCTATGTATCTGGCAATTTCTGCCTCCATGTCTTTTTTCTTTTCTCTTTTGTAATAGGTGTTTGCATGCAGATGATTCTTGGGAGCTGTGGGATTGATCTTTGATCAACCTCAACAATAATTACTACCTTGGGTAATTCTTTCTTTTGGGACAATAGGGGAACTAGACTATCAAAAAATTGTGTATATGGACCCCAAGTTGTAAAAAGAAGAGATAGAAAGGCTAATGATTTTGAGCATTGAAATTTAGGTAATTGCATAGAAATGTAGGTATTATGCACATCTTGTGAAACAATCTCTAAGGTACCTATCTTGTGCATCATCAAGCTCTGAATTGTCTTGATCTCTATCTCCTTGCCACCATCCCATTCATATATATCCATATGTTGACTCTCTACCACATTTTTTGTATTAGCTTCTATTTGGGCTTCTTGGTCTCTCACCTCTATGATGGCCCTTGAAAAATTCTTAAGGATTCTTGTCTCTTCTTCTAAGGTAGCCATCCTTTGGTCTAGGACATAAGTCCTTTTTAGTTCTTCTTCATACTTTTTCCTAGCATCAATGGATATGATGTTTTTTTGATATAGTTTTTCTTCTAACATATACATTTTGCTCTTCCCCATCAATGATGTTATGTTAATTAGATGATGTATTTGGTCACTAGACATAGTAGTGACATTCCAAAATATTACATTTCCCTTGGGGAATTCTTTTATTTCCATGAGGGTTGGCTTATTTCCCTCAAGATCCATGCTCCATACAGCCATTATCTTATTATCAATGGTAAAACAAGATCCCTGTAGCTCACCAACAATATTAGTCTCTTCAAAAGGGACTGATCTTGTCCTATCTTCTGATCTGATCAAGCATAAAGGATGAGTTAAACTCCCATCATGGGAAGAGAAGCATCCCAATTCTTGGTACAAGCTCTATGGCTTCTTCTACTATGAGGATCTCACTACTAGGATCATATTCCTGCAACCTTTGTACCAACTCTACAGTCTTCTTAGGGGAATCTCTTGGTTGCAATTGTAGGGTAAGCTCATTTTGCTTTACTTTGTATAAGAATGACTTTAATTTATCTGACTTGATGCATTTATCATCCTTCATGAACTATTGATCTTGAATAATTCACTCATCTAGCATCTAAATTTGTAATTTAGTTTTATTGGGGATATTCTCATTCTCCCCTACTTGCTTTAGCAAGAAATTGTGTCTTATTGTGTCAAAAAAATTGGATCCCTTAGGAAAAATTTGTAGTGCCTTTCCTCTGACCTTATTAGGGATCTCAATCATTTTCTATTTCTTCCTCCCTTATGCCCATGAGGAAATTTGTGGCTAGTCATCATCAACCTCAATGGTTTTGACATCCTCTTGTTGAGGGGATTGAGGCTTTGCCCTATCTCTGATTTCAATAGGCACCTATGCCATTATCTAATCAAAATTGTCCAAGAACCTACTATATCTTTCTAGGTATGTTACCTCATGGTAGAAACCTTGAAATGATGGATCAATTGCCTTCATGGCTTCTACAATTTTCATTATCTTACTCTATTTTTGGGTTCTATCCCTACAAACCTCTGTCTCTAAACAATTCATTATGCAGTCATCTTCCCTATTTGGTTTGCTACTAGGGAGGGTATACTTTCTTATCTATTTCAAAGCATGCCTCACCAAATCATTTGGATCATAGGTCCTAGTAGGGGTTGAAGGAAGCTTGAATTCTACCATGCACCAATCTATCTCCTCTATAACATCTTTTCCCATTACAAAATCACCTATCTTTGTATTCCTTGCTACAAAAGAGCCTCTATTAATAGTAGGACCTAAATATTCATTATTCATCATAAGCATTTGCTAAAACAATAGCCTTTTAGGGATGTGTTTTGGTAATACATGAGGGGGTTGTGGACACCCAAAAACCCTTATAATTGAGAAAAATTCAAAGAGAAACAAACTAGCCCAATCATGAAGTACCTTATCCCCATTTAGGCAAGAAAATGGTCTTATTAGCATCCTTACCCCTCTATGTACTCTTTCAGTTATAGCTACTAACATGTTTGTAATAGGAAAAACAAAATCATTGTAAAAAGCAATAGCACTAGCATATGGATAAAACCTTTGCCAAAAGTGAGTCGACATTTACACAGGCACATTCTCCCCATTCTCTTCAGTGGCTTCAATGAAGTCCAAACTGATATGCACTATGTTCTTATATAGAATGATGTGAATGAGCAATGAGTAATGGAAGAATCTAAATTTCCCAAGTTCTCCATTTTGAGCTGCCATAATTTCATCATGCATCCTATTGATGATATACTCCACAAAATCATACCCAATATTATGATTTGGATCTTGAATATCCAAAGCAATGATATATATCTAGCTTGGGGCATTATTTGTGCCATCAATTCCTATCACCTTATTTATCCTAAAAATAGTGTACCTATAATATTTGCAATAGAAGTCAAGTGGCATTAGGTCTCCTACCTTCATTGGCATCTCACCCTTCTCTAGCTTTCATTTAGGAATGTCTCTCTTCATGACTCTTTCAATAAGGAAACTCTTAGATTTTTTTAAAGTTTCATTCATTTTCTCATTTTCAATTGCCTTTTTCATAGGTCCTCTTGTTAAAAACAATAGTCCACCAATATAGTTGAGAGAGGGGGCTGAATCAGTTATATGATAATTTAAAACATTTATCCTCTTAAACAATCTTGAGCATTCAAAAAATTAAACATCAACCATAAAGAGATGAAAATAAATAATTACACTAGATATTTTGACTAGGGAAACCCTTGAATAGAGGGAAAACCTCAATGGGAATGATGCCCACAAAATGATGTACTAATATAAATATTCCTTGTTAGAGGTTGGACCCTGTTAGGAGTCTATCACAACATTTAGTACAAAGAGTCCCTATTAGGAGACTTTGAATCCCTATTAGGAGATTCTAACCCCGTTAGGAGTTGTGGAAGGTAGTTGAACCCACTATCCAAACAATGTCAAGAATAGATCAACAAACTCACTGTCCAATTGACCTCGATACTATTCCTTTCAGAATAATAGATGTGTAACAAGCTTTAACTTCTTCCTCTATCCAGTATGTTGGAGTCCTTCACCTTCAAATCATGCAATCAGATCTTGAACTCTAAACTCAATAACAATAACCCTTAAGGTCAATTACATGCATAAGTAGGTCACCCTACTTTTGTATTGCTTTGTTTCTCAATTATTCGCAAGTCTTCTCTTTTCAATATTTTTAAAACATGGAAAACATCTTTCCTTTATACCATGCTCAATAATAAATCCTTGAGTCAGCTTTCCACACATTAATTAAATAAAATACACATTTAATTAATGTTGTCGACTCATAGTTATACACAAACTTTCACATGTGCAACTTCCATACATGCACACTCTTTGACATCATCAACAGTCAGTATGTTGTCTCTGGTTTACTGTGCAACCCTTTACTACAATTGTAATGAAATATAGCAATCATACAATAGGAACTACTTTCCCAATACTCTGTTTCCATATAGTTCTCTATAGATCAACCATATCTTTCATACACTTTCAATTCAGGTTATGTGCACTTGCCCTTGTAACAAATGCATAATGTAGTATGCATTGTTAATTGGGCATCTTTAGATAAGTAATATAATTTTCTTGATACAGAAATCACAGTCTACTACTTTTTCAGTCTTTTACAAACTTATTACTATATTGTCATTAATGACAAACATAGTTATAAATACATCATATCAATGTTCTGCAATGCTCCCCCATAGCATCAGCATTCATGCTAACAATCTCCCCTTTTGGCATTGATGGCAACATAGATGAAAAACATCTAGTTCCAAGAATACCAACAAGTCTTCTTAGATCCTTTTCATCAATCAAATCTTTCTTTATGCAAATCATTTATTGCAATACTTCTCCCCCATAGTACAATATTTTTCATGCCATACTTCTCCCCCATTGACATCAATGTCAAAGGTTTCAGCAACCAACATCTCTGCATCAAACTCTACAATAGCTTACTAGCTAAGTGTTAAAATACACTACAACAATATCAACAAGAGTCCTAGATGACTATGTTCATCACAGATACTCCCCTATATAGGAAGCATCAACATTCAATCCAGTCTATTATTGGTGCTTTGTTCCCTAGACTGTTGCACTTTTACATCTTTTATTCTAAAATAGGAAAGGGCATAATCCCAAGCATACCTCTTAGGTACTCAACGATATCCTTCGGAAAGGCCTTTGTGAAAATGTCTACAATCTGTTTTGTAGTGTTAATGTACTCCAGTCTAATTTCTTTCTCTGCAACTTTCTCTTTCAACACATGATACTTTATAGAGATGTGCTTAGTCTTAGAATGTAAAAAAGGATTCTTAGACATTTTAACTATGCTTGTGTTATCACAATAAATAATAATAGGTTCTTTGAATGTAATTCTAATGTCCTTCATCATCTACTTCATCCATATAACTTGATTATAGTTGTTTGTTGTTGCAACATATTCTGCCTCTGCAGTACTTTGTGAAGTGCAATCTTGTTTCTTACTTAGCCAAGAAACCAATCTTCCACCAAGAAAGAATGCTCCTCCACTGGTGATTTTTCTATCATCCATATCTCCAACCAATCAACATCAGTATAAGTGAAAAGAGTAAAATTATTACTTCTATCATACCAAATGCCATAATTAGATGTCCCTTTCAGATATCTGAATATTCTTTTTACAGCTGCGTAGTGATATCCTTTAGGATTAGCTTGAAATCTTGCCACAATTCCAACACATTAGCTATATTTGATCTACTATGAGTTAGATATTGCAATCCTCTAATCATAGATCTATACTTCTTTTGTTCAATAGTAGGTGTCTCATCCTTGCTTGATAACTTGTGACCAATTACCATAGGAGTTCCAACAAGTTTATAGTTTTCTAAACCAAATCTTTTCAACAAATCTTTCAAATACTTTGTCTGAGAAATAAAGATTCCTTTTTTGTTTTGAACAATTTGCAATCCTAGGAAAAATTTCCTTTCTCCTATCATGCTCATCTCAAATTCATTCTTCATATCTTCTGAGAATTTTTTACTGGCTTCGTCATTTCCTCCAAAAATGATATCATCAAAAAATACAATGATTATCAACAAACCATTTTCTATTTCTTTCAAGTATAGGTTATTCTCTGTTATTCCTTTAGCAAATCCAAGCTTTGTTAGGTATTTATTTGACCTTGTATACCAGGTTCTAGGTTCTTGCTTCAATCTATACAAGGCTTTCTTTAATCTACAAACCATATCCTTCTCTACAATCAAAGGAAAAACTTATGGTTGCTCAATATAAACTTCTTCTTCAAGTTCTCCATTTAAGAACACTGACTTCACATCTATCTATTATACCTTGAACTTTTTATTTGTGACATATGCTAAGAACATTCTGACTACTTCCATTCTTGCTATAGGTGCATATGTTTCCTCATATTCAATTCCTTCTTTCTTAGATTAGCCTTTGCATACCAGTCTTGCTTTGTTTCTTATTACTTCTCCTTGTTCATTCATTTTATTTTTGAATACCCATTTTGTGCTAATCACATTTTTGTCCTTAGGTCTAGGGACTAGTTCCCATGTGTCATTCTTTATTATCTATTGAAGTTCTTCTTCCATTTCTTTCATCCAATGATCATCCTTGAATGCTTCATCTATGATTTTTGGTTCTACTTGAGATATTAGGCATAGTTTTTCATTGATTCTGCTTCTTGTCATTACTCACTTTTCTTTACTTCCTATTATCTAATCAATAGGATGATTTCTCATCACATTCTTATTTGGGGTAGGAGTTGTTACTTCAACTCTTACTTTAGGTATTGTGCTCTCTTCTTCTCTTACTTCTTCAGTTTGCACATTATTCTACAAGTCATTGTTAGTCTTGAGAAATAATTCATTACATCTATTGGTCATCCTAGAATAATCATCTCCATTAGAGTTATAATCCATCACTTTCTCTTTGGTGCCAAACTTATCGTCTATTCTCACATTTATGCACTATACTATCATTTTTGTTCTATAGTTGAAACATCTATAAGCTTTACTTTTTAATTAATAGCCAAGAAACATACCTTCATCACTCCTTAGATCAAACTTACCGATATCATCATCTCTTTTGATGTAGCATTTTCTTCCAAATATTTTGAAATATTTGATTGATGGTGAGTAACCAAACCATAACTCATGAGGTGTTTTCTCTGTACCTTTTCTAATTTGTACTTTGTTTAGTGTGTACACTATTGTATTGACTACTTCTCTCCAAAAAGTATTTGGTACATCATTCTCAAATAACATAGCTCTTATTGCTTCAACAATTGATCTATTTCTTCTTTCAACAATCCCATTCTACTTAGGTGAATGAGGTGAAGATAGTTGTCTCCTAGTTCCATGTTCTTCGCAATAGATATTGAAATCTTTAGAACTAAATTCTCCTCCCCTATCAATTCTTAAGCTCTTGAATTTAACTCCAGATTCATTCTCTACTTTGTTCTTGAATATCCTGAATTTCTCAAATGCCTCTAATTTTTCTTTAAGAAAAGCTACGCACATCATCCTGGTAAAATCATCAACAAAAATCATAAAACACCTCTCTCCATAGAATCATCTTCTTCTTTTGGGACCACTCAAATCTGTATGAACCAATTCTAGATTTTGTGTAGTACCAGACTGCTTGCTAGGAAATGAAACTCTCTTATTCTTAGCCAAGATACATTCCTTACAAATAATGTCAGTGGGCTTAGTGTTCTTAGGTAAATCCCTCACAGAAAGTGTGTTACTAGCTTTCACAATGTTATAAAAGTTTATGTGACAAAATATTTTGTGTCATAACCAAGTGTTGTACTTTAGCTACTAAAAAAATTATTTCAATGGTGTTCAACTGAAATACATTACCTCTGGTTCTTGTACCAATAACAAGAAATTTTCCTTTTTTGTCCTTGATGATACATGTCTCATTACCAAACTATAATTGGTAACCCTTGTCCATAAGTTGTCCAACACTTAACAAGTTGTGTTTTAGTCCATGAACAAATTAAAAATCATCAATATTTGTTTTACCATCAAGTGTGATAGATCCAACTTATAATTTGACATCCTACATTATTCCCTACTCTGACAAGTCCTCCATCATTCCTTCTAAATTTGACAAATTTGCTCATATCACTAGTCATGTGATGTGAACAACCACTATCAATGATCCAATCTTTCCTTTCAACTTGTGAAATCAGCATGCTTACTTCTCTAATCTCTCTATCAAGATCATCCTCCTTTATAGCTACAAGTCCTAATTCATCTTCACTTTTTTTTTTATCTGATTCTTCTTCTTCTTCTTCATTAGCATATAAACAATTTCTAGGTCTTCTAGATTTGAAATATTCATTACATGTCCAACATTTAAATATATTCTTACCATCTTTTACTCTTTCCACAAGAAGAGCAACTCCTTCCTGGATCTTTTCCTCAATAGACTTGCTACTGCTAGCAATGTCTCCTTGTGCTTTTGTGTTCCTTGCTAGACTAGGTTTAATATTAAATGTACTAAATGTTGTCTCAACTTTTGCTAATTCTCCAGATTGTTTTAGATCAATTTCTTCAACTTCCAATCTACCAAGCAATGTTTCTTTGGTGAAATTAGTAGTACAGGGTATCATCACTTGAATCATCTGTGTTATTGTCTTGAAAGGTGGTGTCACACTTTTCAAGATCTCCCATATTGCTTAATCATCATACTTATTTCCACCAAGAGATGTGATTCTTGTAATAATCTCATATATTCTACCAATATAACATTTTATAGATTCATATTCCATCATTCTAGCATCTTGGAATGCAAAATACATATTTTTAATCTAACTATTTTTGCATGTGTATCACCCTCATAATTAGCTTCTAGGGTTTTCCAAATTTCATGAGATGTTTTGAGTTGTTTTACCTAGATATACTCACTTTCAGGTAGAGCTTGCTGACATATTAGTCAAGTTTGTTATTAATGATGCACACCTATTTAGATTCTATATAGCTACTGAGCTCATTGAACAGTCTACAGTGTTAGCCATGTAATTTAGTAGCCACCGAATTCTATAGTTGCTATCGAGTCTTTTGGACTAATTCGAGTGGTTACTAAGAAAATTTAGTCAGTGTGAAGTTCAGTAGTTCAAATTGAGCATTTTAGTATATACCAAGTTTATCAGTGGTTATTGAGTTCAAAGTTCATGAGATGCAAAGCCTATGTTTACCAAGCATTGCAATATCTACTAAGTTTGCAATTCATGTGATGTGAAGCCTATGTTTACCAAGCATTACAGTATCTACCAAGTTCATAGTTCATGTGATGCAAAGTCAGTGTTAACCAAGCTACTTCATGGTAACCAAGTGATTTAGTGTTTACCGAGTTGCACAATATCTATCAAGTCACCAGTGCAAACCGAGTTCAATACTACCTGAAAGTTATCAGTATAAACCAAGGTTCTATATTACTAAGAGCATGATGATGCCAAGTAGTGATAGTGGATGTCAAGTATCAGAACCTCACCAAGTCAATCTTCAGAATCTGAGTATCTTCATGTGAGCCAACTTTGTAATATTTGTGTTAACTTGTGTCATGGCCAACTTTGTAAATTTGTAAATTGGATTGTTATATATATGTGATGTATTGTGTCATATCCAATGTATGAAAAAGTAAGTAAGAGCAAGAAAGTGAAAGAATGCAAATGTGTAAGCATATGTATTGTGAATGCAGCAAATAAAGAATTATAAAGGCCATATTAGTACAAGGAGCAACAGTGACAAATCTATCACAGAAAGTTGATCAGTACACTAAGGAACCTCTATTAGCAAACTCAGTTGCAAAATCAAAGATCTACTTCTTCAACCTAACAGGTGAACTAGTCAAAATCCTCTAACAAGGTAGACCTAACAATATTTTATAAATCTCTTTACTGAGTGCATACTTCATTGTATATTTGTAAATCCTCTCACAAGGTGGACCTAGTAATCCTATTTGCTCCTAATAGGGTAGACCATCAGAAGTGATCAATGTAAGCCTTAATAGGACAACTTTATGCTACAGTACTAAAGTTTGTGGGTATCATCCCCACCCTAGATTTACTTTCTATTTGGAAGGCTTCTAGGTCACAAAATCTTGTGTTCAAGTGTTATGGATGGTCCATATTTTTAGTTTCTCATGCATGCAATTAGATCAAATGTGATGAATTAAGTGTTAATTGGTTTATTGATTAAGAATTGAAATTGGTAGAATTTTTATAAGTTACTGATTCACCCCTCCCCTCTTAGTAACATAGCATAGTCCTGAATATTTCCAACAGAGCTAATAGTATTTCTTATCTTTCCCTTATGTTGCACATAAATACTTCTGTTTGTTCCTCGATACAGCTTTCAAGATTGTCTTCTTCCACAATGTTTTTAGATGCCTTGGTTACAAGCCAATATCCTAGACCCATGCACAAAAGATGAGTCTTCATTTTATCCTTCTAGTTGTCCTAATTTGTACCATCAAATTTCAAACTTTCCTTTCTAAACATGTTCACCATGAATATGCCAAACTTGTTAAACTTTTTCTCCAAGAACCTAATGCTTTGATACCAATTGTTAGAAACAATAGTCCACCAATATAACTAAGAGGGGGGGGGGAATCAGTTATATGATAATTTAAAACATTTATCCTCTTAAACAATCTTGACCATTCAACCAAAGTAAACAACAACCATAAAGAGATGTACATAAACAGTGACACTAGATATGTTGACTAGGGAAACCCTTGATCAGAGGAAAAACCCTTGTGGGAATGATGCCCACAAAATGATGTACTAATATGAATATTCCTTGTTAGAGGATGGACCCTATTAGGATTCTATTACAATTTTTAGTACAAAGAGTCCCTATTAGGAGACTTTGAATCCCTGTTAGGAGATTCCAACCCTATTTGGAGTTGTGGAAGGCAGTTGAACCCACTGTCCAAACAGCTTCAAGAATAGATCAACGAATCCACTATCCAATCGACCTCAGTACTATTCCTTTCAAAATAATAAATTTGTAACAAGTTTTCAATTCTTCCTCTATCCAGTATGTCAGAATCCTTCACCTTTAGATCATGCAATTAGATCTAGAACTCTGAACTCACTAATAATAACCCTTAAAGTCACTTACATGCATAGATAGGTCACTCTACTTTTGTATCACTTTGTTGCTCAATTATTCACAAGTCTTCTCTTTTCACTATTTGTAAAACATGGAAAACATCTTTCATGTATACCATGCTTAATAATAAATCCTTGAGTCAGCTTTCCAAATGTTAATTAAAAGAAATACACATTTAATTAATGTTGTTAACTCATAGTTATATACAAACTTTCACACGTGTGACTTCTATACATGTGCACTCTCTAACATCATCAATGGTTAATATGCTATCTCCAATTCATTATGCAACCCTTCACTACAATTGTAATGAACTATAGCAATCATACAATAGGAACTACTTTCCTAATACTTTTTTTCCATACAGTTCTTTGTAGATCAACCATATCTTTCATACACTGTCGATTCAGGTTTTGTGCACTTACCCTTGTAACAAATACATAATGTAGTATGCACTGGAAGCTACTCATCATTAGATAAGTGATATAATATTCTCAATATAGAAATCACAATTTTCTACTCTGTCATTCTCTTACAAACTTAGTACTATGTTGTCATCAATGACAAACATAGTTATAAATACATAATATCTGTTGGTGTTTGAAAATGTTACCCATTTCCAATTACCCTGATGAGAACACGATGCATCTAGGGGCAGCTAACTCCCATTATCAACACATCCATTCAGACACCAGGCCAACTATAAGGCATGACTCTTCTTCTTCTTCAAGCTCTGCAAAACCTAGGCGGGTGAACCTCTTTAGATCTGACTATGTGACCAGTACAATAACCATATTCAGGATCTATAAAAGCAGATGAAACCCCTAATTCTTCTATGCTTAACCAGGAGATCACAAGCATGAAATAGCTAAGGACATGACTCATGAAACTGGAAAGCTAAGTGCGGGTTATACTTTGAATACCTTTCAACATAAAAGGGAAAATTGATATTATATGTTGATATCAGCAAGACCCAAGTATGAGCAACAGAACTTAATGATCCTATCTCTGACTAGTGCCTTATCTATTGGGAAATTAAATGAATCGTAACCATACATCTCCTGGAAACCTCAGACGTATCTCTACATTAAGATCCCTGATCTATCTTTCACCTTGTGAATTGACATCTGCATCAAAATGAATCTCATACTCAGAATATCCCATCATGAAATCAGTAAACCCTATGATAAACACCAAGCGGTTACATGGCTTTTGGTTCCATAAGCAAGGTATTTCAATCACATACATCACTAAATGAGATGCAACATAATCTATGGTCTTTGATCATAAACTAGAAAAGATTACAGATCCACAAACAGGAGACAAGATTCAGGCTGAATTTGAAACCATTGCCGCTCTTTATTTGCTTTCTTTGAAATCAAATACATGAGAGATGTATAGAATACTTCATAAATCACCTAACAGACATTAACTGTTTGCATAAAACTCAAAATGTTGTTCAATACAAGAAGAAATTGCCTTAGAAATGGTTTCATAGTATGGGAACATATCAGAACTGGATCCAAAATCTGGTATCTCAGTAGTGACTGGTTTTTCTCCAAAGACTGGAACCCTCTCAATGACAGAAAGAAAGAAAGATATAGAAGAGAAAGAATTCTCGGATCTATTTTGAAGATGACAAGTGTCCACTTGAAATTCAATCCTATGCAACTGAGTAACCTCTTTTTTCTTTCATCCCCTCTAATCTAATTTTGTTTCATCATTTTTTATAACTGATTTGCAAATATCTCTGCTTAATGATGAAAGCTTTTGGAATCACCAAAATATCTGATTGCCCCATGAAAATGCCAGTGAAAATGAGTTTTTTATCGAGTAAATCCAAACAAATTCGACCCTAACTGCATTTCCATTGCCTTCTACTAATATTTAGGTCATTATCTTGACAAAAAAAATCAAAACTGAACTTCCTGGTCTAAAATAGTTGCAATTCAGGTACCTGATGGAAAACCTCGTGTAGCTCAAACTGATTGATACCTGTGCAAAAACCAACTCCAGAATCGAAAAGTTTGTCTTCTCCCAATTTTGGTGATATATAACATCGCCTGTCTAGCCTCTTGGAAACCTCTTGAAAGTCATTTTGAAAATGACTCCTCTAGTAAGGGACTCAAGGCTGACTGCAACTCTAATTTTAAATTTCAAAAATTTTAAAATTCCCTAAGGTTCAAACTTCATATTAAAACCCCTTTTAAATTTAAAATGAATCTGCACGGGCATCCATTTTGCATAAAACATTTTAAGATTCATTTTTTAATTGCCCTCATAGCTTCCCTACCCTTTGAATCTGAGGTCAAACCTCTGTTGACCGGATGACACGTGTCACTTTTCGATTCGCTCCTTCAAACACACAGTCATTACCCAATCACTCATGCCACATCATCGTCGCTACCTCACTATATTAAACCTCATGCATCTTTTGCTTGGCAAGTTAAAAAGAACCGTAGGATCTACCACATGGCACAATCCGGTGCGCTCTTGACATTTTCTCACCACATCATACACTCTATCGCTGCCACTTGTCACCATTCAATTCGTTGTTGACTCTTGTCGGATCCCTGAGTTTTCCGATGACTCGCTATGTCGCTAGCCAAATTTTTCAAGATTTTTTGGCTAGCGAGGTAGCGACCACCGGATTCTTGGTTTTTCAACTACCTTCTAGCTTACTGACATCACCGATTTTGACCGCTTGTTTATTTAAAATTATGCTCTAATTGCATTTATAACTGGCCTGCCGACCATGGGCCCCACCTCTGCGAACTTGGCTTCCAAAAGCCACTTATTTCAATTCACATTAAAGGATGAGTTGCATTGTATTTAAAAACTATAGACTTCCAACGTGAGCTGCATGTGGGATTAAATGGTTTGAAAAACCTTTAGTTTATGTTTTTACCTAGCGTCTGCGGGTTCCTCCATTGTGTGGGTTGTTCTATTCCTCTCAAACCATGAAGCTCCTTGTGTGATGTGGATTGGTGCCCCTTTTGCATGAATAAAAAAAATGATCATCCCCTGCCTTTTTGAATGTGCGTGAGTTTTCTGCCAGGCATGGAGAGTTTCCTTGTGAAGGCGTTTTCCTTTGTTCTGTGTTTACAACTTTACCTGCAGTCTCCTTCATTGTGTGATCTACCCTTTTGCAATGGTTTCTTCTCTTAGTGTTGCCCTCTGTAGATTCATTGACACCTCCCTCTATACCTGCAAATACTCTTTTTTATATAATAGATTTGCCACGTTTCTGAGATTCATCTTGTGTATCCCGTGCCTCCCTTAAGCATTGATTCAATGACTTTACTGATGAAAGGTAGATATTTTCACAAGTATTGGTTCAGCCCACTTCCAGATCCCATACAAGAACAAGCTCATTTCATGAAGAAATTGGAGCTGGCAAGAGATAATTAGCTCCCAGTTCTTGAAAAATACTGGGTGTTCAAAAGGTCAAAGATGGAC
The DNA here is from genome assembly GCA_028749045.1 of Cupressus sempervirens. Taxonomy (NCBI): domain Eukaryota; kingdom Viridiplantae; phylum Streptophyta; class Pinopsida; order Cupressales; family Cupressaceae; genus Cupressus; species Cupressus sempervirens. The sequence continues at coordinate 325,408,362 of CM053790.1, forward strand.
AATAAGCTGCAGATGAAACATCCCAATGCATTGTCTTTCTCTCTCCTTTATTTATTTTTGCATGAAATCTCTTTTGTGCTGCCTGCATTCTCTTTTTCTTTGCGTGGGTCTACTCTTGTCAATAGCTGAATTAATTGCTTGCTTTGCATTCAATAATCTATTACACAATGTACTTGTCATTTCAACAACTATATCCTCTCAGAACTTTTTTAACCAACAGAACAAGGCATTTTACAGCAAGTTCAGAGACATCACCAGCTGCAGCATCAAATTGTTGAAGCACAACAAATGTTACTTTTTCCTCTAATTCATTATCTTCTTTAAATGAATCTTTGCTCATAATCCTTATCCTTTCTGGTAACTTTCTCCGATATTCCATCGATTGTACTTGTTGACATTTTTTTATAAAAAAAAATCATGTACAAATCTCCAATACAGCGTAAAGCTTGGGTTGTATGAAAAGTTTGGCTGATTAACCACTTGATATTATAGTTTTAAAAGAATAGCATTCTCAAGAAAGGTTGGAAAAGAAAAGCTCCAAATGAAGTCTCCAGATGAAGTCCCAGTGCACTCAAAACATACTTGTAATAAATCTAATTATCAACTTCACATATTGACAACCGATATATTATAATATTGCTTCTAAAATCCAATGTTCATTAAGCTACTGCATCTACACCTTCATAATCTTGTAACATTGGGAACATGGATGTTTTATATTGCCTCTTTGATTATGAGCAACTTTCTCTTAAATTTGTTTTTATCAAGACTTTTGCGGGCCATTTTTCACCTTGTTACTTCAAAAAAACTGATCCATTTTATCCAACTTCCTATCACAATCATTTAATGATCCATTTAATGATCATAGTCATTAAAACATCTTCTGCTCTATTTCACTTCCCAGTAGCTTATCCATCTTACGGAATGAGTCCAGCCCCAAAGTGGTTTTGACTAAAAAAAAATTTTGTTTCAAACAAATAATCCATCAAATTGATCAATTTGGACATCTCAGACTAACAAGATTCAAATTCAAATATCAATTCATCATTTAAAACTCACTGTTGATCAATTGTGAATTTGTGTCTGGAGACCCACCAGCTGGCATTAAAAACTAATCCAATCAAGTAACCAAGCCACAAAAATCGGCATGAGTGTTCAATCCTACATGCTTGACCATACTGCAAATTCTCAACCCATGACGATTTCCCAATCAAATGATTTTAATTGCCGAACACCCATACTTCAATTACCCTGCAGGCAAACAATGTTAAAAACAATAAACTGGGCTCGGGTTTGGCATTATAAAACTGGGTTATTGATCACTTGGGGTTCTAAAAACTAGGATATAAGTTCTTTGCCATGAAGAGAATATAATTCCATCTTTTGGGCTCATGATGAATCATAGAGCACATTTCGCGAATTTCCGAAAACAGGCACTTGGAAATTTTAACTGAGAAATGTGTCAAAAAGTAATTTTTGGCAAATGTACGGACCTATGAAAATATGCAAATGGATTCATCATGACTTGAGAATTGGCATACTTGAAAGATTTTCAGGACACAACACAATTGTATAATCCATTTAGGCTCACCAATCATAGGATCAAAGTTATAATGTGCCGAACAAGGGTACGGATCAATCTGAATACCTTAGCCATAACAAATAAATGTAAATTGGGTTTTTAATCATGTTAGTAGACTGATCAAATGGATTCGTCATGATCTCAAAATTGGAACATATGAAGTGTCTGACCCCTAGAACACAATGAAAAAAGAATTTTTTCATTTGGGTCAACTGGGTCAAAGATATGATTGGTCGAACAGGGCCTCCCAGAATTGTGAACAACTACACAAATGCACAAAACAGTAAATGACCAACTTTGAGGGGTTCCAAACCTAGTCAAAGGGATTCAAAATGACTTGAAAACTAAAACATAAGTTCTTTGTTATGGACACTAAACACTCCCAAAGTGGCTAGTCATGACACATTCCTGGGTAAAAGATATTCGGATGCAAACTGGGCCTCTGATCGCTATTTGACACTGGGGCAGAATTGCAAATTTTGACACTAGCTCAAAATGGGACTTCACAAAATGATTCGAGATGGCAAAATAACATCGTGGATCACATGCATATGTCAAATGAAAGGTGTTAAGCCACTCAAACACCATCTAGGCCTCAAATCGACAACCAACTACATATGCATAATAGGCACTTTAGGGCATGATTTTTTCAAAATTCACAATATGTGACTCAAAATTGACCGTGAAATTTTTAGTCCCAACAATATCAATGTTCTAAAATGCTCCCCCATAGCATCAGCATTCATACTAACACCTCTTAGGTCAAAGACCTAAATGAAAGTCTCCCTATCCAGTCTGCATAGGATTCTCATATCCTTCCTATGGAAAGATTTAGTTGTTGGATTGTAGGATTTGATCAATGCCTTCATTAGATCAACATCTATTATTACTTCTTGTATTATCTATTTTTCCATGTTCCTAATCCATAGGTTACAAATTAGTGATTTTGCAAACCTATTCTGATAGAAATACCATAAAATATTATTTCCATTTGTATCAGGTACAATGGCATATTTGCAAAAAGGTTATTTATCTCTAAAAACATGTGCATTCAAGGTTTGAACATGAGAAGATCTTGGAAAGAAATATACCCATTCCTCTGCATATAGAGTTGCCAACTTTGTTTTTTCCTATTCAGTAGCTTGTGAAGACTCCTCTACATCAATCTAGGATATCATCTTGCCTTCTTCCTATGCCATGATTTCTACAATTAGAATCCTTTGAATAAACTCTATCAATATCAATTTTTGGAAGCTCTAAAAATCTCTGCAAGCTCTGGGAATCTCTTAGCTCTCAAGCTTCTATCTCTGGATTGCGCAAAATATTATAGCTCAAAACATTGTTATATCAACTTATTAATACATTAAAAGGGTAGAAAAAAGCATTTATGTGTCTATATGTCAACGTGCATGAAAAATCTCAATTTCTGTAAAAGTGCCAAATTCTATTTGTACTGCCAGCCTTTCAAATCTTTTTATGCACTTTTTGATAGGACAACAATTTTGAATCATAATGAGACTCTTAATAATCAGTTTTATGCTTTAAAGTGCATCCCCATGATCCAGTGACTCCCTTTTTTAATCATTTTATGCCTTAGCACTTAAACACTGGTGACTAGACAACCATAGCTTCATACCCTTTTTTCCACTTTGTGGTCTATCAAATGTTTTTTTCCATTAACCATGTGACTAAGTGCCTTAAGGATTTTGACCCAGTATATAAATTCATTCATGTGGTCACTCCATCTCATTAACATTTTCACTTACTACTTGCGACCACGTAAATGCCCTCACCAATCACGAAGTCGTAGCTTTGCACAACTTTCTGCTTCTAGGCTTTTACTTCTATGACCATGCAATCAAGGCATCATATGGAGTTTAGTTTAAGACCTAGCAAGGTCATAGCTCAACTTAGCTGAGAAGAAATTTTTCTCACAACTATGCAAGTAAAGGCTCTTTATGCTCTTGTAATTCAATTGCTACTTTGCACCTTATCCTTATTGGCATCTTCTTAAGATTGTGACTCAGTGACCTCTTATATTCTATTTTCATTCTGACTTGTTCGTCTAGTCATAGTTTAGACACTTCTCTCAATTCTTGACCTTGTGACCATGTGAATGAGCATCTTTAACCAGTTTCACCATATCATAGCTTTCTTGAACCACTTTCCTCTTATCACTATGATAATGCAATCACATATAATTTTCCTTCAAACTAACTTTTTCATCAAGTCACTGACTTTATAATTCATATCCTCTTTAACAGTGCAACCAAGTGAACAAATGACTCTGTGCACTTTGCAATTATGTTCGCCAGGTGGAAACTTATCGTTCTTACTGCTTAGCTAACATCATTTCTATGAAATTTAACATTTTTCCTTCAATTTCCTAGTCACAGTTTGAAAATAGAATACTTCTCTTAACTGCACGACCAAATCATTAAACATTTTATGAGTACTTTTGCCAGGTTGCGGTTAATCTTGCATATCACAACTTTCCTACCACAATCGTGTGATCAAAAATGATTTCAAGCATTTTAATTTGGTTGCTTCTTTACAGTTAAATCTCCTAACTACCTGGTCACCCCTGTGACTATGCAAATAAAGACTTTTGAGGTTCTCTTAACCAATTTCACAAACTCATAGTCATCTTTCAATCTTTATCTTTTGAGGTCTCAACCATGTGAACCTTCCATTTTGCCTAGTCATTTTGAAGTTCCATCTTATCTTTCATATTCTAGTGACCGTGCAATTGAGGCTTCACTTACTGTTTTTCTCATTCATGGTGTAAAAGAGCTTAATAACTTAACCTTCATGACTCAACAATCAAAGGAAAAAATGTTGATTCATTGAGTTACACCATTTGATGCTATAGTCTAATTAAGAGCTTTGACCATGTGATTAGCTTGGTCATCTGGTCACAAACTTGAAAAGCTTATGAGCTAACATAAAGATGCCAAAATGTTAAAGAAAGATATGATCCTTTGAAGAACTTAAATTTTTTAAAGCTCAAAAATGCCATAGACTTAAAACAAGGGTTTGCTATGCTAAAACACCTTTTATGAAGCTTTTAGGGAAACCCTAGGTGCTAGGAATAGGAAAATTTTAACAAGTTTAGGGTTTTCAGTGGAAGATTAATAAAATATCATAACAAAACCCTAGCTACATATTAAAATCCAAGACATTTTCACATTGAAATTTTCTAAAATTAGGAAGAGTGAAAATGAGGGCTAACACAAATAATACAGGGCAATTTGAACCTGTTGTATTGTGCCCTATCAAGCATGGATAAACTGGTGTCCATAGTGAACCAAGATTTTGGATTAATGGATGAGGTACATACCTGGGCTAAAGACATATAGATTTTGACAACAATAAAGGGTTATATTTATCATACACTCATGGAGGTGTATACAGTGGAAGATCTTGATAAGCTCAAAGATTGGATTGAGAAGATAACTACTAGTAATAAGGTCATGGAAGGACTTCATCAAGATATCGAAAGGTTGAGGGACTAGACTCAAGAGAAAATTTTGGAAGGAGAGAAATATTACAATGTTGTTGCCCTTGAGATTTTTTAAGATGGATCAAAAATAAAGCTCAATTCAGTGCAAGATACTAAACTACAAGATTTTGCGGAGACCTGTATGGAGGTTAGTAACTACTAGTAGATAGTTAAAGATAAGTATAAAGCATTGGACTTTCTAGAAGCTTCTCAAGTAGCAAAGATTATAGAGAAATTCAAGAGCAAAAATCTAGACATCACTCTAGTATAAAGGGGTGTAAAACCTAGAAGCTAGATATTCATTTTTGACACTTGGAAAAAATTTGGATTTTTTGAACTTGTCATCAAGGTGCACAAGCGTGCTATTTATAGAGGTACGCTAGCAATTTTGAAGAAGTAATAGTGCACTAGTAATTAACTTCCATTTGTTAATTTAGAGCTTTCCATGCACTTGAAACACATTTTGACTATAGCTCAACTCCCAAAAATGCCTAGAGAAGGTCGAGCTTCCATTTTTAGAGCTCCCAATGACTCTCAGATCCTCTTGCAACTTCCTTATTCTTTCTTTTTTCTAAGTCATGTAAAGGCTCATGCACCCATTAATTGATATAAACAAGGGTGGAGACCTACTAAGCACCATTTAGAGAGTCAATTTATATATAATTAGATTTTTTTATTAGCTTTAAGCATATATTTACATGAAGAGATCTCTTGCTCTCAACACAAATTGAGGAGATGATTTCTTTTAAATTGAGGAGACAATTTCTTATAAAGTCAGGAATGTAATATGTATTCTAGGCCATTATTTTGATGCAATAATATATGTTATTAGTACTTTCATTCTAAGTGTAGTTATTCTTGCCATAGTGTGTTTTTTTTGAATTATTGTTCATTAATAATAATGGAGCCAATGGTTTTATTTTGTTGATTTGATTGTGTGATCTTTAGTTCTGGTGTTTTCCACATATTGGTAAATTCCATTGACATAGCGAGTTGGAGAAGAGATCACCCTATTGTTCCTATATAGTTTCTTATCTCATATGAGCACACTTTCTATGGCCTTGCAATTCGATGAGAAGTGAAACATCTTTTAGTTTTTGCTAATTTCCCATTGACAAATGCATCGATGGATTTGAGGGAGCACTGCTCCTAATTTCATTGGTTTCCTACCCAATCTTTTCAACGATTTAACTCATAGACATGTTGTTACCATGCTTTATGTCTGTTATGATTTTCCCTTTGAAGTTATTTTCTTTAATCTCTCATTACCTTATCTTTTTTATTTTCTTTCCTAGCACTTGGTTAAATTATGAATTCATATAGTTGCATTGATAGATTGCATTCAATGAAAAACATAAAATACCAAAAATATATCTCGTTTGTGGTTACTTTCAAAATAGCAAGTTACATATCTTATCCAAATTGGTTCGAACCAACAAAGGCTTCCTTGTGAACATATACATTTATCTTCAATTGAGTGGATTTTAGTAGGTCATAAGATCACCTAGAACCTTGGAGTTGATCCTAGATTAGCTTTTCAAGTGAGGAGTTTGAAAGGATTCCTATCATTAAGCATCATGCAAAATGATAGCTCAACAAAAGCATCTACTATCAATAATCCATTAGATTTCTTCTTTTAAATTTGTAACACTAATGTTTTTTATTCTCTAACTTCTTTTTTTCAAGGCTTTTTTCCTTAATAGCTATAAATCCTATCTCATGATCACTTTCACTCAAGATTTCTTCCACTTTAGCATTTGATTATCCTCATCATCAAAAAGACAATTCCTAGGCATACTTTATTTATACAGATTTCTAGTCTTTCTTACTCTCTTAGGACATTTAGAAGAATAATGACCATATTCATTACAAGTTAAACATTTAAATATTTTGTTATCATTAAGTTATCTCTTCATAAGCAAGGAAATTTCTTCCTCTATCTTCTTTTCTTCTTCAATTTTTTTTTGGTTGCTAGTGGCATTATCTCCACTTGTATTAGCACTTCTTGTTAAAATAGGTTGAAACCCTAATTCATTGAAAGCAATTTCAACTCTAGGCAATTTTCCACTTTGTCTCATCCTAATTTTTTGTCAACTACAATCTCCAAGAAGAGTCTCTCTTGTAAAATCATATATTAATGTAATAACTTGTTCAATCATTTATGTTGTCTATTTGTATGTAGGTGTCAAAGTCTTCAATATCTTCCATACAACTTATCTTCATATTTCTCTCCACCGCAAGTCTTAATTCCTATAACAATCTCTGCTATTATACCAAAGTTACTTCTTATAGATTCATCTTCCATCATTTTAGCATCTTGAACTAAGCATATCCAATTCTATAATCTAACCTTTTGAGTATGTTTATCACCTTCAAATGTACTTTGTAAAGATTTCCAAACTTTATGAGTAAGTTTTAAAGATTTTACATGAGCAAATTTAGTTTTAGGAAAAGTTGACAATAGTGATTCTCTAGTAACCATATTGAACATGAATGTGTCTTTCTAAGTTTCATCACAACCTTAAAGATTTTCTTCTTCAATCACATCCTTTTGATTTTTGGTAATCAACCAGTAACCCAGACCCATACATAGCAAATATGTCTTCATATTTTCTTTCCAACTATCATGGTTAACTCCATCAAACTTTGAACTTTCTTTCCTAAAATGCACCTTAAATATGCTTAAGTTGTTTAGCTTTTCCTTCAAGGACCTAAAACTCTAATACCAATTGTTAGAAAGTAAAGTCCACCTAGATAACTATTGGGGTGGGGGGTGTCGTGAATCATTTATGCAATTAAACCAACTCTCAATATCATTATTAATTCTAAAATGCGTAAATAGTAAAGGCAATAACATATGCAATAATATTATATCTATTAACTAGGGAAACCCTTGATTAGAGGGAAAACCTTGGTGCGGATGGTACCCACAAGATGATGTACTAATATTAAATTTCCTTGTGAAAGGATGGACCCTATTAGGAGTCAATAAAATACAATCAGTACATATGAGTCCCTATTAGGATACTTTGAATCCTTATTAGGAGATTCCAACCCTATTAGGAGTTGTTCTAACTCTATTAAGAGTTGAGAGGAAGAAAGATGGACCCACTATTTAAATAGCTTTATTACTCTCCTCACTAAATAATACAAGTATACATAAACAAATTTCCAACTATAACTTCTCTTGCCAAATGAAATTCCTTGTAAGCTCACTATGTCTCAATCACACCAATCCCTTCTTTGATCCAAAATATGTTTGCATGTAAGTTGCCATAATACATAACATAGATAAGGTTGCATATCACACTTTACATCCAAGGAGATTGTTGGAAAATACAATTGGTACAATTTTTATGTTGTCATTGATGTCAAACCTTATCGATAAGATAGTTTTCTATCTGATTTGAGTGTCATATGTAGATGATTGATGATGAGGATTTGAGAAGTTGGACATAACAATAGCACCTAGAGGAAAGGTTGAGTTATGAGAAGAAACTATAATAGTCACTTGATTAGTTTGTCTTTTACAAGATAAAGTGATTTTTTAATCATGCTACAAGTAAAGAAGATAGTTTTACTAAAGCTTTGAAGAAGTGATCAAAGATTGATCAAATGCATAGGCTTGATTTGAGAAATAGAGAAGAAGATTAATGAACTTGAAGTTTGTGTCGAGTGATGCTATCTTTGATCAAGCTAAAGTTTGTGTTGAGCAGAAGTAATGCCAATTGAGCATCAATATTGACCGATTGATAGTATATGTGTTGAACATAGAGGTGGTAGCAATTGAGTAATCCAATGATAACCAAGCATTAGAACATGGTGTCGGTCAAGGGACAACATTTTGATAGTTTATGAGAAAAACATGATTTCCAGCTGACAAGGTTGATCTCTTGGAATATGTAAAGCATGTTGAAAATAAGGATGGATGACCTAGAACATTTAATGAAAGGAAAGGGTTAGGTAAGTGATCAATGGATTAATTTGAAAGAAAAGTTTATAGAAAAGAATAGGATTAACAAGAAGTTGGAAAAATTCATTGTATGTATTGAATCTAATCAAAATCCTAAGATCTATGATGGTGTTTAAGTGGAAAAATATTAGAATTGCCTATTTGAGGAGGCATAAGGGCTAAGCTCATGTGTGTGCAAGTGGGTGTGAAGACCTAGCAAGGTAGGAGCATCTTGTTGATGCTATTGATTGAAAAACTTAAGAAGAAGGCTGAGGAGGGTTGAGAAGAGATGAAGAGTGATTACTTGAAGGGTTGCCAAGTGAATCAGAGACTGAGATGACAATGAAGGCCAATCATCGGATTAGCTTCTCAACATAATTTTAATTTGTATTTGAAAAGTGAGTTGTACTTATTCGGATCAAAACCTATTGTTACTTTCTAACCATTGTATCAATATTGAAATCCTTTAATCAAGGTTGACCTAACAGTCATATGTAAATCCTTTAATCAAGGTGGTATTCTAATGGAATGTTCTAAAGTCCTCTAAGAAGGCCACTCGTAATAAGGTGATTAAATATTTAACAAGGTCACATTTAACAGTGTGTTTTGTAACCTTTAACAGGTGTGGCTCCCAATAGAGCTCACTTCAAAAGAGTAAAAATATTGATGACATGTTATTGGCAGTTTTTCCCAAATTAGGTTTTTGGATTAAATCCTAGTGTAAAACTTGTGTGGATGTTATTTGTGATGATTTACTGTTAAGTTTTAGATTCTACAAGTCTCTCATATTTAGGACAATGGACTACTAGTATATGTTACTAAAAGTGTACTATAGAGGCTTGTTGGAAATGTATGGTGGGGTAGGTGACCAAGAGGGGGTTGAATTAGGAACCAATAAAACTTTAACTTGAATTCACCAATTAATCCTCTTTAAGCTGATCTGATCTAGTTGCATGCATGAAAGATTAAAAGCAATAAAATATTCATAACAGTTGACACAATATTTGGTAACACAAAAACCTTCCAAATATAAAGTAAAACTAGGGTGGGGATGATACCTACAAGCTTTAGTACTACAGTATAAAGTTGGCTTGTTAAGGCTTACAAAAGATCACTTCTAATGATCTGCCCTATTAGGAGCAATAAGGACTATTAGGTCTACCTTGTAAAAGGATTTATACAATACAATGAAGTATGTACTTGGTTAGGAGATTCTGCATAAGACTATTAAGTCCACCTTGTTAGAGGATTTGACTAATGCACCTATTACTTGAAATGGCATTAGTGACAAAAACACTTATCATACCAAAAATTATGAATGCCCAAAAAGATAAGGCAAAACTCCCCTATCAATGTACTTGGGTTTGTAACTCATTTTTGACCGTTGTGTTGATACTCAGCTGACACTGACTCTATTTTTTATTTTTCAAAATTATTTGTATAAGTTGATGAAAGATCAACCCCATAGCTCCCAAGAATCACCTGCATGTAAACACCTGTCACAAAAAAAGCTATGGAGGTTGGAATTCCTAGATCCATAGATGAGACATTTTTTATGAGAAAAAAGAGATATTGTTATTATCAACAATAAACTATCTAATAACTACAAAGAGAGATCATCCTTATAAAGGAGATCGAAACCCTAAAAAGGTATAACCTAGGTTGCATGATAATAATTAATAAAATAATTTATTATTATATTCCTAAAGTTTAGCTTAAGTAAACTAGAGATAATATGTGACTTAATAATTAAATCAATATGATTTAAATAATAAGAAAATACTTTATTACTCTAACACCCCCCCTTAAGATAAACTTAAGGAGTAGCTAAAAGCCTAGAAACTACTGCTGAAAGGAAATTGGGTCCCAACAATAAGGCCTGATGAGGTACCCAAGCACAACCAAATCTCTAAAAAGAAGATAAATAGAAAAAACCACATGGGAAAAACCCTATCCAAAAAGAGATGAAAATAATGCTAAAAATAACTATTGAAAGCTTGAAGAAGCCTCTAAACTAGGGAATTTCTCAGAAGATAGGAACAAAAGGTAATCATGAAGAACACCACTGAAGCATGAAACTACAAACACTGCCAAACTGTTGATCTGAAGAACCTCCACTGTATATAACATGACCAGGTAGAGAAGACTAAGTCTGGAGAGCTGATCAATTGAAGATGGAAGGTATCTTTATAGCCTTCAAAAAAAATGATGAAGGGTGCTCCCCTTAAAACCATAAACTCATAATAGAAACAAAGAAACAACAGCAAATGCAAGAACAAAATATGGACTTCCTATGTTTGCTACAAATGCAAAATTACAAAATTCACATGTACAAAATGCTAACCCACATGGGCACCTTCATTACAGTAATATGCAAGACTAAGTTGCGAACTACCACCCAAAGTTGTCCTAGACAATGTTCGAGCCTTTCTTAAATAGGTAATTTTATGCCACCCGAGAAGGTTCTAAACATTGAAACTTAATACCTAGGGTCAACAAACCCTAACAATACATATAGAGTCAGCAAATACATCTTTGACAATTATTTTAGATATTTTAGGTAGCCCAACTTTGGAAGGTTATAACTCTCGAACCGTTGCTCCAATTGGCTATTATAACCATTTTTCAGAAACACCAACTCCTGATCTATGGGCTCAGAATGGCACTAACACCCTTCCATCAAGTTTTTGGATGTTATCCAAGAACTCTAAGGCCTCCAATGGTGAGCTTGAATATTTTTCTACAAATTTTTCCACCAAAAATCTATAATAACTTCTTCGATACTTAAGCTTGAGCAATGAGAATTTTATGGTAGGCTTATAACTCTAAAATGAACCTTCCTGTAGAAAATGAGAATATTTTGAGCTAACATGAAAAACTTACTAAAAATAGAAAGTTCCCATAAATAGTAACCACTCTATCTACTAGTTCTTATTAAAATAGAAAAGACTGAAAATAAAATATTTTTGGGTGATGCAAGATTGCTCTTACACCCAAGATGCTCCTATAGTAGACACCTATGGTAGTTTAAGAAGTGACTTCATCACATCTAAGGTGTTCAAAGGAAAACCAAGATGGTTAACCTCCTCCCTTGCTAGCCATGATGAATCCTCTACTGGCCTCGCTTTCCATTTGACTAGATATTCCTCATAAGTTTTGTTCCTTATACTTTTGCCAACATGACTGTCTAGTATCTTCTTAATCTCCTTTGTAACTGAACTAGCTGTTGGAATACTTCACTGTGCTTCTACAACTTCATCTCCATCACCTCCTTCATAATACTTTGTCAAATCTAAAATGTTAAATACTAGTGAAATATTCAAGTCAGTAGGCAACTTCACTTCATAAGCATTTCCAAAATCATGCTTGTCCAATATCTTTTGCAAATGAACCATGACTTCATTCTCTAATCTAAAATTCCTTATACCTCCTTTTCATATCTTCCTTAGCCTTATATTGTGTATTCATATTTATAATGTGTTTCCTCACCTCCTCATGGATGTTCTTCAAGTGTTCAACAAATTCTTCTGTTTTAGCACTATTGATCTCGCCTTTATCTAACTGCCTCAATTTAGAAACATTTTTGGGACTACTCCCATATACAATCTGGAATGTTGATTTACTATTACTCCTATTCAAATAATTATTATATGCAAATTCTTCCTGTGGTAAAATCATATCTCATCCTTTTGGCTTGTCTCCAACCAAACATCTCAGCAAGTTTCCCAAACTATGATTCACAACTTTTGTTTGTCCATCAGTTTGTGGATGATGTGATAAACTAAACTTTAAATCTATCTTTAAGTTCTTTCACAATGCATGCTAGAAATACCCAACAAATTTGGTATCTTGATTTGAAACTATACTCTTTGGCAGACCATGTAGTCTCACCACTTCTGTGAAAAATAATTTTGCTACATAAACAACATCACTAGTCTTCTTGCAAGGAATAAAATATGTCATCTTTGAAAACCTGTCAACCACCACAAAAAAAGAATCATGCCCATTTTGTGTCCTTGGTAATCCAAGAACAAAATCCATACTAACATCCTCCTACGGCTTCTCTGGTATAGGTAATGGTTGATACAACCCTATATTTTGCTTCACTCCTTTCACCATCTAAAGAAGATGTTTGTATAGAGTTGTAAAGTATGTCATATGGTGAAATGAGTGAAGCAAAATCCATACTGACATCCTCCTATGGCTTCTCTAGTATAGTTAATGGCTAAAACAACTATGTATTTTGTTTTACTCCTTTCACCATTTGACATACTTTGCAACTCTGTACAAACATCTTCACATCTTGTTGCAATTATGGCCAGTAATAATTCTTAGCAACCAAAGCAATGGTCTTATCTCTACCAAAATGTCCAGCCAATCCTCTAGTATGCTTCTCCTTGATGAGATTCTCTCTCATTGAACTTCTTGGAGTGCACAACTGGCTTCCTTTGAAAAACATACTATGTTGGATCATGAAATCCAACTAATTTGTCCTATCAAGTGTAATAGATTTTGTACAAGCCTTCCACGTTTCACCAAAATCAAGATCATCTGGATACAAAGTATTGAGTTACTTGAACCCAACCACCTCTATCTGCATTTTTGCTAGCAAAAGTTGTCTTCTACTAAGAGCATCTACAACTCTGTTGGAAACTCTGTTAGACTTTCCACTCATGTTTCAAAACAAATGTATAACTCTGCAAAAACTCAACCACTTCACATGTCTTTGGTTCAATTTTCCTTGACTATTCAAATATTACAAAGCTTGATGATCAGTATACAAATAAAACTCTTTAGGAAGAAGATACTATCTCCACTTCTTCAATGCTTGAACTATAGCATAAAATTCTTGATCATAAATAGAATATTTTATTTTTGCATCATTCAACTTCTCACCAAAATAAACAATAGGCCTACCTTCTTGGCTCATAATAGCTCCTATTACAATACCACTAACATCAAAGTCTACTTGAAACACCTTGTTAAAATTAGGAAGTGCTAAAATAGTATGCTCAGTAACTTTATGTTTCAACAAATTAAAACTCTTATCTGCTCCTACAGTCCACTTAAATTCTTTTCTATCCCCTCTCATTACTTTAGTTAGAGGTCCACAAATACTGCTAAAACCTCTTATGAACTTTCTATAAAAAATAGCCAGTGCAAGAAAAGATCTTACCTCTTTCACACTCCTTGGAGTAGGTCATTCAAAGATAGCCTTCACTTTCTCTAGGTCCATTTTTAGACCTTCTACTAAGACTACAAATCCCAGGTACACAAACTCCTTTACAAAATTGCACTTCTCCAGGTTTATCAGCAACTTTTCTTCCCTCAACTTATCAAACACCTTATGAATATGGATCAAATGCTCCTCCAATGTCTTACTAAAGATCAAAATATCATCTAAATAAACAATAAAAAACTTACCCATAAACTCCTTTAGTACCTCATTCATGAGCTGCATGAGAGTGCTTGGTGCATTGGTTAGCCCAAAAGGCATGACTAACCACTCATACAGTCCTTATTTTGTCTTAAAAGTAGTCTTACACTCATCAAATTCTCTAATACAAATCTGATGGTACCCATTCTTCATATCTATCTTTGTGAAATACTCAGCTCCACTCAAACAGTCCATAATATCATCCATCCTTGGCAATGGAAATTTGTACTTGATTGTGATCTTGTTGATAATACAAGAATCTATGCACATGCTCCATTCTTCATTCTTATTTGGTGCTAATACTACTGGTACAAAACATGGACTTAGACTCTCTCAAATCAACCCCTTCTACAACAACTCATGAACTTGCCTATTCAACTCTTCACTTTCTACTAGTGTCATTTTGTTCACCACCTTGTTTGGAAAACTAGCTCCTAAAACCAAATCCATCTGGTGATTGATCTTCCTCATTGGGGGCAATCCATCAAGTACATTATTGCATATAATATCATAAAACTCTCCCAACATATCTGCAACTTCTACAAGTACCTCCTCTACTTCTTCTTTACTATCTTTTAGAATTATAGCAAAACACATATGCTCACATTTCATACCTTTGAGAAACTCTTTTCCATCAAAAAAACATATTTTGGTAGTAGTACATACCATTTCTTCTTTCTCCTTCATAGCTTCAACTTATGTTTCACTTCATCCTTGGTCAGAGTGTAGGCATTTGCTTGCCCATGGTGTACAACATGCCTGTCAAATTGCCACAACCTACCTAGCAACATATGACATATGTCCATAGGTATGATATCACATAGTACCTCATCCTAGTAGCTTCCAATCTTGAACTTCACTAAGCACTACTCACTGGCCATGACCTTGTGGTCATCTTGCACCCAAGCAATACCGTATGGATGCAGGTGTTTCTGTTTCTTCACCTTTAACTTGGTGACCATCATTTCTAACACTAGATTGTTAGTACTTATGCCATCAATGATCACATCACAACACTTATCTTCACATCTGCACCTTGTGTGAAACAAACTCCTTTGATCAATTTCATTCTCACCATTCAGTAGGACTCTGCTATTAACTAGGACTTCTCGTCTTTTGACATCTTCAGAATGTGAAGATCTGGCATCTTCATCAACATGTGCAACTCTAGCCTGGCCTTTTGTTCTTTGATCTATCCTTCCTTGGTGCTAGGAACATTCAAATGCTTTATGCCCTTCTTCTCTACAGTGAAAACATTTCCCATGGAAGTTGCCTTGTCTAAATCCTTGTCCTCTGCCTCTTCCTCTCTCATCTCTATTGTTCTGATCATGGAAACGATTGAAATTGTTTCTCCTTTGGTTCTGACTACTACTTCTAGCCTCATCCTTATTCTTTTGATCATCATTATGGCCTCCATAAGATTGTCTACTAGATCTTCCACTATGACCTCTTCCACTATTCTTATTGTCAAACTTCTTGCTTAGTTTCTCCTCAACTCTTACGGAAAACTAGTATGCCTCCTCAATACTATTCTTTCAAACCAAAGTGCAAAATAGAATGTCTCAAAAATATGTCTCCTAGAGTGCAAAATAGAACTCCTAAATTTGATAGTCAAAGTAGCCATCAAAATTGCACCAAAACTTAAAATAACCTGCACTGTTGGAATGGGCTTGGAACCAGCTTTCTAGTGATATCTTGTTTACAAAAAATAGACTCTGGATGAGCAAGTTATGGCCAAAAAAGTGCATGTAGGTTAAAAAAGCATTGGAAGGGCAAAATAATTTTTACTGCGTCGAGATCCATGCCAAACTACCTCAAAAAATGTGTCCACCAGTAATAGAAATTGTCTCAAGAAGTGTGTCAGTTTAGTACCAAAACTATCTTGATTTGTGTGCCCAAAAATCTCAATTTTTGTGCCAAAAAATCATGATTTTTGTACTGAAAATTAAAAAATCACTACCTTGGGAAACATGCCAAAAATCTTGATTTTTAAAAAAATCTCAATTTGTTTGCCAAAATTTGGAAAAAATTATTGCCTGGATATATGTGCAAAATTTCAATTTTTGAACCAAAAAATATTGATTGCAGCTAAAAAGTTAAAAATTGTCACCTCAAAAAATGTGTCAAAATTAGAGATTAGAACAATTGAGATTAGAGAGGAAGAGGCAAAGGACAAAGATTTGGACAAGGCAGCTTCCATGGGAACTGCCTCGGGAAATGTACCCAATTTTGGAAGCAATATTATTTTGCCTCAAATTCCAACTATGTCCAAATTTAATAAATTTTATATGAAAATAGGGTTTTGGGGTGCTCTAAGCTCAACAGTGAGGTTCGTTTGGGCTCAAAATGCACCGAAAAAGTGTGACCCCCCAGATTCAATACAAAAAAAAAACTTTGAAAAATGAAACCCTCTAAACAAGAAACATAGATCTAAAAGCCAAGCCAAACTCCTCATAAATAGAATGGGGGCATGAAGATCTGGAGCTCTGATACCATGAAGAAGTTGATGAAAGATCAACCCCACAACTCCCAATAATCACCTACATGCAAACACCTGTCATAGAAAGAGAGAAGCAAAAAGTTATGGAGGCTAGAATTCCCAAATCCATAGATGAGACACTTTTGATGAGCAAAAAAGAGATTGCAATTATCAAAAGTGAATGAATAAAAATTACAAAGAGATCAATCCTTATAAAAGGAGATCCAAACCCTAACAAGTAAAATCTAGGTTTCATGATAATAATTAATAAATTAATTTATTATTATATGCCTAAATTTTACCTTAAGTAAACTAGAGATTATAAGTGACTTAATAGTTAAATCAATATGATTTAAGTAATTAGAAAATACTATATTACTCTAACATTGTTTTTGTAGCTTTTTTGTATTTCCCCCTTTCTATATCCCCCTTGGATCTTGTATTCTTCCCTATATACATATGTTAATATTCTATATTCCCTCTTATAGATAAATTCCTCCTTTTTTGACACAAATGCCAAAAAAATGCATAATTACAACGTAACACCAAAATGTGAGAGGAAATCACTATATACCTTCAAAACTAGAGACATTGTTTTATCCCAATTTTCTTGCAAAACTTTTGAAGTATGTAAAGCTATATGTATTTCAGCTAATAATTCCATCATATGATCAGCAATAGAAAGGTTGTTTATCATGGATCAATGGCTTTGCATGAACAATGTGTTTCTGCATTATATACATGTTTAGAATTATCATATTGTATCTCTGCTAGTGTAGCCCTTATTCTTGCTTCTTCTCTCAACAATTTTGCCTACAAGTCAGTCAAATACCTGATCTTTTCAAAATGTGTTGAGTTGGTGCTAGGGTCAAGTGACAATTGGTTTGCACTTGCCTTCAGATTAGTATCAATCTTTGACCACTTTTCCTTGATTTCCTTGGTGAATTTTTAATGTCACTTAATTTTACAAACAAAGAAACAACATTTTTAATAGTACTCTCAAAATTAACAAGAATAGTGGATAGTTCCACTTGATCTATGGAAATTTTCTATACCACCTTTGCCAAAACCTTGTTATCAAATTTTCTCTCTAGCCTCTACAATAGCTTCTCTTGTCCATTCAAATCTTCATTAAACTTGTGAACTATGTCAACAAGTTGATCCAAAGTAGTCTTCTTATCATCAATTTCTATACCAAGTGCATCAATAAATATACGTTTGATATCCTCCAACACTTGATTTATTTTCTTCTTCTCTGATCTCAACTTCTGTTGTCTGGCCCTTTTCTTCCAAATTTCTCAAAAGTATCCATCTGATCAAGAGTGGGATTGGAAAGATCCCAATCTAGAATTACTATATCCTCTTCTAGATCAATTTCCTCATGAGAAACTTCTACCTCTTTACCTTTTGCCTTTGGATTAGGTGAAGGAATGATTTCCTTACCTTTTCTCAAATCTTTAGTGCTTAGTTGAGACTTAGCTTCAACTATCATTGCACTTATTGTGGAATCACTTATAAGAGACACAACATTACTAATTTGAGAAGGAATAGCAATAGCAGGAGCACTTACAATACTTCATTGTAACTCGATCTAGCTTGGAGCTATGAAGAGTGGAGCCTACTACTCAATAGATGAAGTAGTGGTGACAGTACTCATCACTATACTTAGTAAGATAGCTCCAACAACCAATTGAGTGCTAGGTTGAACAATGTTTAGCTTAATTGTCTATGACTTGATTGCAGTCTCCACTAAGCTTGATGTAACTATTGTTTTTTCTCAAAGAATTAGGGAGGGAGGCCACTACCTCTACTACAATATTTTCAAGATCTAAATCTTAGATATTCTGAATGTTAGGTAGATCTTTACTGATTATTTGATCATCCTATTCTTCTTCATCATCATCAACATCATCAACTTGCAACTTCTTCAATGGGCTTTGGAACATTCAATTCATAGATGTTCTTCTATGCATTTTTATTGGATTGCACAATAGACTCAATGTCATTCTCCAAAATTAGGAGTGTATTGAACTTGGGGGTTAATGCTTATTCATGCCTTTTCAATGCCTCTTTCACTTCTTTATCAAAAAGATATAACCTTCCTCAAGGTTTGTTTCCAGATATCCTTGGCAACTGCTACAACATTGTCCCAATGATATGATACCGCCTTAAGTAGAATGTTAGGAACTTGATTGTCTATTTCACTTGGAGAGTATTTCCACTTTTCCATCTTCTCCACTAAGGCTTCTTCAATTTTCTTATGTTCCTCTTTATTTCTAGTCTCATATTTAAGAAACTTGAAATCTTCCATAGCTCCTTCTTCATTGAGTTGCTATAGTCTATCTTTAAAGGTTAGGGTAGGACTTTTGAATGATATTTTCTCATCATCTTCATCTTCATTTGTAGATCTAAATTTCTTCCTTCACTTTGTGGGTCTTCTAGTGAAGAAGGCAAGTGAGGACCTTGTGGCTCTTTTTGTTATAGTTACTTTTCTCTTTTTATTTGGAGGTTCCTCTGTTGTTTCTCCCTCTTCTTCTTCTTCATGTTTCTCTGATCTTTCTTCTTCTTCTTCAATGTCATCTCCCTTACCTTCTGTAAGTAGGAGAGGGGAACCAGATTTCACATTCTCCTTCTGAATCTTTTCAACCTTCTTCCTTCCTTTCTTCACAGCTTGAGGAATTTTGAAATCATGGTTTTTGCCTCTTCATATGTTCCAAAATATGGTGTTTTAGGGTCCACAGGCTCATTGAAAAGAGCCTCTATGATATCCTTAGTATCATCAATGTTTACCTCATAACCAAGAGGTCTTACCCATAGAACTTTAGGTATAACTACTTGTATATGTACCTTGTCACAATCCACAAGAAAACATATGTCTAGTTCATAATTATCAACTAGTTGTTTTGGTATTTTAGACCTACTATGCATCCTTTCCTTGAAAGTCTCAAAATGTGCATCCATGATGTCCTCAAAATTCTCTCATTTCAGCTCTAAACTCATTGATATGATATAAAATAGGTTTGTCTTTCTTCCCTAATATAGTGCCTTTTGAAGGAAAAAACCTTTGAACATAAAAGAATAAACATACAAGAATTGATCCAAAATTACACAGATTAATCTTGGATGCTCAAATTCTCTCCATGTTCTTGCTCAACTAGCTCAGCTACAACTTGGCGAGGTCAAAGGATAGGTTTCTCTTGACCACCTTGAATGCTAAGTCTATAGCTTCACATGGGACACTATTTAGTTGGTTGGAACTATATCTCTTGTGAGTAATCATATGAATTCCAAACTTGATCTCCATGTCTGTAACACCCTTTAGCTTCATTCCTCTACCATCCCACTCAGTAAGAGTCTTCTTCGCTAATTCAACCCAACCTAGGTTTTTTTTGTTTTATGTTTATCAAGAATGGAAAACTTGGTAACCCTATGAATCATTTTCTTTGTGATCTACATGGGTTGGTTGACCTAGAATTTCATGTCATGAATATGAATTGGGATAAACCTAATACACTTGACTTAGAAATCCCTCGGCATATGTAGAATATGGGGTTAAACCCTTTGCTTCTAGGTGTTTATGCTTGGGTTTTAGGTTTCCATCCACACACAATGCTTCATACACTTGATTCATCTCTAAAGTTCTAAATTCTTGAATTGAACAATGATAAAAGGATCTAATGTCATGTATCAAAAGTGTCTTAGGTGGAATTTGTGAATACGCACTGACTGGGTCTAATTCTTCTTTGCTTGTCGAAAAAAGTCTGAACTTTGGGTCTGCAGGTGCAAAATTACTAAATAACATCTCGGATCCTTTCTTAACATTGTTGTTGGACATGGATTCCATATCACTCAATGATGGAGGAATAAACTCTAACAAATTTGAACTAAATTGCTCGAGGGATTTGGAACTCTCTTCTCTTTTTTCTCTCAAATTCACAATGAAAAATAAAACCTTTTGATTCTTCCTTTTAACCAAAAATATATCTTTAAGTCACCATTAATGCATCATACGTGGGACATCTCGATGACAGCCTTTTAAACTCAATAGGTATGAAATGCTTGGCTAAGTCTTCAACTCAAAAAATACCTTTAATCTTCAACTTGATAAGAATAAGCTTGGTTTTATCTTGAACTTAGTATATGTAATCTACCTCTAAGCTCAGTTAGGTCAGCAACCTGACTTTTCTTAGTAAGGTCTTAGAAACCTACTTTTCTTAGTAAACTCGATGATCCTAATGCATCTAAAATGTTGATTTGGATCTTCTTGCTTGCAAAATGGAACTGATATAAGATGTTTCTTCAGAATCATACTTCCAATGATCCTTATGGATTATCAATTTGAAATGATTGAGTCACCCAATTTACTATCATGGGTGTCAATGTTCTCATGACTTTGACTTGCATTCTCTAGAGATTTCTTTGCCCATTATTGCTCATTTGACTTCTGATGTTGTCAGCCTTTACTTTCTTTTCATCTTCAACTTTAGCTTAGTTCATACAATTTCTAGCTAGATATCCAAGATCTATGCATACAAAACATCTTTTTGTAGGGTCTCTCTTCCTCATGTGAGTTCTTATACAATTTTCTTTAATATGTCCATGCTCACCAGATAGGTAACATCTACACCATGTGTTATAATTCCAACCAAAGATAGCTTTCATAATCTATTCTATTGGATTCCATTTCTTGGTCTTGCATTCTGAAGATTTGTGCCCTTGTTTGTTGCAATTGAAACATGTTCCTTTAAACTTGATTTTCTCTATGCATTCACTTGCTCTATGACCTTGCTTGTTACAACTATAAAAATTTCCACTAAATTTTGATTTACCATTGCTCCAACACTTTTTTGATGTATGCCCTATCTTTCCACAATGATTACAAGTAGGTCTTTTGTTCTTCTGAGCTACTTGTTGAAATGATTCACCTTCATCTATATAGCCTAATCCAGCTTTGCCTTTGTGTCCAAATTGAGTTTTCTTGTTGAACTAATTCATGCTTTCTTGAAATTTCATCATCCTTTTATTGGTTTGTCTTTCTATGCTAAGATCATTTTGCAATCTTGCATTGTTTTTTCTCAAGTTGATAAGTTCTTGATTTGCACAATTGAGTTGACTTATCAAATCTACTTGCTAAAGAGATAGGTGTTGAATTTCATTATCCTTTTCTTCTATCTTTTTAGTTAGTAATAATTTCTCTTCTTTTTCTATGTCCTTTTTTTCCATGTCTTCACACATTCTAACTCATTGAATTCCTTGTTCTCTTTATAGCTTTCTAACTTCTTCATGAAAAGTAAGATTCTTTTCAAGTAGATCTTTTATTGTTGCATCAACTTCATCTAAACATCTGTCTTGGAAAATGTCTTCAACTCTTTCTTTTTTCTAGAGATTTTCATTCAATTTTACTGCTAGTTCTTTCCTTCTTTGCAAAGATTTAGAGAGTTGCTCCTTCATTTTCTTGAATTTAAAGAAGACACACAAAATACGAAAGGTACAAATATGGGAACAATCCTTCCAATCAAGATCAATTACTATAAAGGAAAAAACCACTTGCAAGTAGTGTTAAGGAGAAGGAAATTGAATGGAATAATAATCCTATTTTTTATTTTCAATTTTTTTCATTCAAATGATTGTTACATCATATAGCTATTTGGCCTAAAAGAAATCCAATAGAGGAAATTTATATGTTGGAAATCCATACAAACAAAAGAGAGATTTCGTCTAATTCAAATAGAACAAAACATTGCCCTACTGAGGAATGAATTTAGAGTCATACCCAGTCATAAATAGCAATGCAAAAGTTGCAAGGAGAACGTGGAGTAATGTTCAAAAAACATACCTTCATAGCATCAACCCAGAAAGACAGAATGTAGTCATAGGGTAAAAGATCGAAGTAATGACCTAGAAGTAGAGTAACTCCAACAAATAACCTATAATAGGCACTCACAGCATAGAGAAAAACTCATAGCAGTCATGGCATCCAAGAACTCACAACAAAAGACACAAGGTTTAATAGAAAGTGAAGAAACCCAGTGCAATTTACAATGGAGAAACCTAGCGACACGAAATGATGAAGTAGAATCTTCATGGTTACAAGTGAATAAATGGCCCCAAAGATAACAGCAACCATGGCATCCATGACATAAAATCACATGGAGAATGATAGCCAAGTACATGTAATAAAAGTCATGAAATGGAGATAAAGAGCTTACAGTAGTGAATACCTAGTGGAATAGAGCCTACGGCAAGAAAAGAATGAATAACAAAGCTCATGACAGGTATGAAGGAGAATAACCAGCACTCATGGCTACAAGGAACCACATAATAGTAGAGAATAATTTCACGATGGAGAAACCCACTCACAGCAACAGCCTAGCATGGATGAGAAAGAAGAATGGCATTCGAGCAACTTGAATTTAGTCATGGTGTCCAAGAAGTGATAGAGAAACAATCGCAACCTTCAAAATTAGAGTAAAAAATGGTGGCTATGGTTTGAAGAGAAAACCTTGCATGCAAGAGAAAGAATGAAATCAAATAGATCAAAATAACACAAACCTTCATGATTTTCTTCCTTTTTGAATACTATATAAAACTTCATAATATTTCGTATCTGCCTCTTAGTTGCAAACATTATTGATAGAAATGTTTAGTTAAAACATTAATATTGTGACTTTCTTAAATTGTATTAATAACACAAACCTTCATTTTTCTTCCTTTTTTAATACTATATAAAACTTCATAATATTTCGCATCTGCCTCTTAGTTGCAAACATTATTGATAGAAATGTTTTATTAAAACATTAATATTGTGACTTTCTTAAATTGTATCATCTTGGATAAATAAATTATTTTTAATTATTATTTTAATTGCATAAGATAAAAATGTACAATTATTATTTCATCATTGATATTCTATGAATCAATTATTTAATAATAAAATTCATGCAATTAAATAATAATAAAAAGAGAGCTTTTTAATAATAATAAAAAAGAGGTTTGAATCACAGTTAATTAGAAGTATTAAAAGGCTAAGAGGGAGTTGCATTTTTTTCAATGCTTGAGTTTGAGGGTAGACGTTCAATGGCTATTTTTGGACTCACAAATCAAACCAATGATTTTGGAGTCCATAATGGAACTATTTTTGGCATTTTCAGAGTCTTCTTGGACATGTCTACATGCGTAATGGGTCAAGGCACAGTTTGGAGTACATATGGCATTTTTTTAGTAGTTATGATCAGTTTTGGTTGTAGTTTATTTTGGGAGCCTTTTTTATGCATTTTTGCATGGTTATTGATGAGATTGATATGCTATATTTTTTAGCTTGACATTGAAATCTAACCTAGGTTTTGTGCATGATTTTGAGGAGATAAAGGTAGTTTTCCAATTGTCTATCAGTTGGATAGGTGGTCGAGAATAGTTTTCAAGGGTTTCTTCACAGTTTGGATTAGTTTTGACTCATTTTTTATGCATATTTTTTGAGATCCAAATTAGGGCTTTGGACTCTATTTATTGTTCATTCACCTCATTATGAGGACTCTTGTTTCTTGCTCAAATTTTTTGCACATTGTAAATTTTTGAGTTGATTGTAGGAGCACTTTGTAGAAAATATTTTTTTAGCATTAATTATATAGATTCAATGGTTCCTTCTCATTGATCCTTGTGCAATATTGTGGGTTATTTTCTTTTATGTTGTGTTCATCCTTCATTCAAGCTATATTCCTTATTGCATGTTAGAATCTCAATACTTGTAACTGCAGGTCTTTGTTTGTGTCCTTATTCTTTTTGTAGAAAATTGGTAAAGCCTACGTATTCCTTTCAAAGAAAAAGATCACAGGTCCTTGCATAGAAATATTTTTGTAGTTGCAAGCTTGTCTAGGTATTGTGAATCATTTGTATCTTGGGTAATTGGTGTTAATTAAATTGAAGTTGCATACAAACCATTGGTGTATCACCTCATTTAGGTTTAGTATCAATTATTTTCATTTACTTCTTATCCTTTTTTCGCATACAATTAAATTTTAGGTGATCATTATTTAAGAACCAGCCTAGCTCCCAAAGATTCATCTCTCATTTTAGGACAACCCATCACCCAAGAGAGTTTCAATGTTTCAACAGGATAGCTAGATTTTGCATCTCACTATAGGGGCCATCCTGATTGACAATAGTTTTTGACACACCCGGTGGTACCTGAAATACTTCATAGTTCTATGAATTACAAGATTTTACTATTATTTTGGTGTGAACAATAGTATTCCAACCTTTTTGAAGGTATTTTATCAACACCTAGCGATTCTATTTTGAAGGGCTTATCATAGATGCAGTTGTAGTTTTAGTGATTCTTTTAATGAGAAGAACTCCCACAAGATGAAACATAAAAGGATTGATATATCAAGAATTGCAGTTGGGTAGAAGAGGAAATTGATCAACAAGATGAGGAAGAACACCACGAGCTACAAGAGGAAGGTCTACTTCATTATTTGAATCAAATTTCTCTACATTTGAAAATCCTATATTTGAGGATTAGTTCAAAAATTCTAAGGAATCTAAGGTAATTATTGAAGATATTAGTTTTCCTAAAGATTTGAATGTTCTTGATAAGTCTGAATCTGAATTGCCCATTTTTGAGGAACTGCCAAGGGATCAATTTGCTTTTGTAGCATCTACAAGCAGTACTCCAATTGTTGTTCAAAGTCTAAAAATATATCAGTGAAAGGTAAATCAGCCTAACCAACCTTTATTGCCACTTTTAGTATAGTAGCAAGTACCACTAGTTCATCAAATGACCCAAAAAATTTCATTTGTAGCTTTCAATGTTGGTAGCCCTTTACAAATTATTTCTCATCATGATATTCCACTAGTAGCATTAAAAAATTTGCCATATTTTATGAGTCAAAATCATTTTTCAGCAATTGAACATATCAAAGATATAGCTACCCTTTGTGGATTACATCAAGTTCAACATGAGGATGTAGCCTTAAAGTTATTAGTAGCCTCTCTTAGAGGAAAAGCATTAATTTGGTTTCAAAGTTTAGTGGTAAATTCAATCACTAAGTGGGATGCATTGGGAAGATTATTAATGAACAAGTTTCAGGATAAGTCTAATAATCTCTCATTGGTTGAATAGTTGACTACCATCAAAAGGCATCCTAATGAGAATTTTTTTTCCTTCATTTTCAACAAACTTAGGATAGAATTCTAGCATCTATTAAACCTTCTAATTACTATGCATTTTTATTCTATTTGAAGGCTTTTAACAATGATATTTTTGTTATGATACAATCTATAGGAGGGTGTACTTTGCCTAATGCATTTGCTATAGTTGTTAGAGCTGAAAATAGCTTGATACAAGTTGGTAAGTTACCTCCTAGGCCTCCAATGTCTTACTTTATAGAAATACAGTTAGTTGTACTAGTTGTTATACCACCATTAGTTGTCATTTCACCTATGCCAACATTACCAGCATTTAACATGCAAGTTATAGCAAAAGAATATGTTGTTATAGTTCCTATTAGAGAGTTAAAAGAGAAAAATTTGGACTTAAACGAGAAAAGTGATAGTATGATGCAAACTTTGAAAAGTTATGGAAATGAAATAACAAGCTTGAAGAGGCAACAAGGTCGATATAATACATCAAATAAAGCTTCCTATCAGGAAAATAGGCTATCAAATCAAGCTTCAAGATCAAACCAACCAAGGCAAGCTCAAGGACAACAAAGAAACTATGGTCAAAGAGCTAGTCAACCCTACAATTATGTAACTCCTAGTACTTCTAAAAAGTTGGTAGTTGTTCCTCAAAACAATTATGTGCATGATGAAGAGTGGTACAATACTTGTAATGCTAGTCATTTTTGGCTTGATTGTGCACATGTGCTTGGGGCAAGAAGACAAGAAGTTCTTAAAGGACAAGTAACTATTCAAGGATAAGTTCATCATGATCAAATTCAACATCAAGAAAACCCCTAATGCTACTCTAACAAATTTTAATGAAGATGAAGTTGTTATAGCAGCTAATTTTGATCCAAACCAAGTTTGGAGACCTATATCAACAAATACAAGGTCAAAGGCCCTGGCTACAAATGATCAGCAATAGATTGTAAGATATAATAGCTTATTATTAAGCCACAATAGCAAGTCGATAAGGGAAAACAACAACAAGTTAACACTATTGATACTCAACCAAGACCTTGAAATATACAAAAGACACAATATGTGCCAAAAGAATAGCAAGGTTAGCAAGTGTAAGCTCAAAAGATAATTTTACAACCATTAGAACAACAAAAGGGGCTTGTTGTACCAAAACATCAGTCCAAGGTTAGTACACAAAATCTTAATATCATTGAGCATTTGAAGAAGACTCATGTTTTTTATTCTATGTGGGATGTTTTAGCACTCTTGGGTCAAAAAGGTATGCTACATGAAGTATTACAGTCACTTACCTTGTCTAATGATGCTTTAGCACACCAAAATCCTAAAGTCTTAATGGTTGCAAATGTTAATGCAACCCAATAGCCATCCAAGCTAGTCAAACCACCACCTTTTTATGTTACTATTATAATAGGCAAGTACCTTGTTCATAATTTCATGATAGATTCAACTGCTACTAGCTCATTTGTGCCAAAGAAAATTGTAGAACAGCTAGGCCTCAAATATGAGCCACTTGAGAAAGGGGTAGTTCAACTACATGGGATAGCTATTGTGATAGTTGGAGCTATAAGGAACTTGGATTTGACTTTGCATTCTTGTCCTAGCTTTTCAGTCCCTATGGATATTTACATCATTGACTTGTCTCCCTATTTTTTCATATGTTTATCACAAGATTTCATTGCCAAAATAGGAGGTTATTTATTTGCAAACTGGTCCATATTCTTTTCCACACTAGGTATGGAACTAAGATCACAATCCCATCTAAACCTATTGTTAAGGATTGCATTGAACATATATTGTCAACACTAAAAATGACACAGTAGCTATTTTATTTAATCAAGAGGAAATTATTGTTATTCATAAGCCTAAAACACAAATAGACATTATTCCTAATATATTATTGGATGTATGGGTTACTGAAAATGCTGAAATTATAGAAGAACAGGTTAAAGAACCAAGTCTGGGAAATTATGTCATTCATGAGACTACTAATTTTTTGCCAAATGTCATGAAAAGTGCATATTTAAGTTCATGACAGCAAGACAATGTTGTTTGGAAGTTGTTTTTTGATGGTTCACATAGCAAAATAGGTGTAAGAGGAGGTTGTGTGCTGATTTCACCAATGAATGAAAATTATTATGCATCTTTTAGATTTATTTTCAATTGTACCAATAATGTTGTTGAATATGAAGTGCTTGTGAATGGATTAAAATAGGTTATAAAGCTAGGTATCAATTGTTTACAAGTTTTTGGTAATTATGAATTGATTGTTAACCAAGTTAGAGGCATCCATTCAACCAAAAATGATCTATTGAAAAGTTATAAGCATGTTGTGTGGGATTTAGTTGAAGGGTTTGAAGCCTTTAACTTGCAATATATTCCTAGAAATCAAAACAAGCATGTTGATAGGCTTGCAAGAATAGGTGCACAGTATGATATATCATCTAAAATGAGTAAAAATAAAGGAAATAACCATGTAAAAATTATTATCATAATTGTTGTACAAAATAATGCTAAAAGTTGGCAAGTTTTTGAATCTGACCAACATATTGTTAAATTTTTAAGAAAAGAAGTTGAATTTTCTTAGCCTAACGAACAGAAATTATAGGATCGATATGATGATCAGATCATTCAATTAAGGAAAAACAAGATAACTAAAGGTTTTGTTACTATAGAATCTATTTTTAATATTGATTATTAGTTTAAAAAGGATAAATTCAGTTTGCAGATCAAAGAAGATCACCATGAAGAAATTGAAGTTGCAAAGGATAAAATGTTGAAACTTGGAAAGTTATGTACTCCTAAAGAGTGTCAAATTTTTGTTAATTTATGCCATGAATTACATGATATTATTGCTTGGAATTATTCAAATCTAAAAGGATTTGATCCTAATATTTCTCAACATACCATTGAACTAGAACCTAGTGCAAAACCAATTAGAAAAAAATAGAGGCCAATAAATCCAAAGTTAGAACCTCTCATGATCAAAGAATTGAATAAGTTAATTGAGAGCAATATTATATTCCCTATTAAGCATACTTCTTGGGTGTCAAATATGGTTCTAGTAAGGAAGAAGAATGGAGAAATCAGATTTTGTATTGATTATTGTGATTTAAGCAAAGCTTCATTGAAGGATAGGAACAAATACTACAAGTTGTTTCAAGTTCAGAATGATTTTCATTACTCGATGGTTTCTTTGGTTATAACTAGATCTTGGTCAAGGAAGAAGATGGATATAAAATAACATTTACAACCAAATGGGGAACTATGGCATATTAGAAGATGTCATTTGGTTTATCAAATGTAAGTGCAACCTTTCAAAAAGCAATGGATAAGGCTTTCTTAAACTTAATGTATAGGTTTGTACTTGTTTATCTTGATGATATTATTATTTTTTCAAAGAATGTTGTAGATCATTTTCAGCACTTAAGAGTGATATTTGAGAGATGCATGAAATATGGTATGTCCTTGAATCCAAAGAAGAGTTTTTTTCTCTATCCATGAGGGTAAACAGTTAGGATTCATTATTTCTAAAGAAGGTACTACCATTGAACCTAAAAGAGTAAGTGTCATTCTTGCCCTACCACTTCCAGCTCATAAGAAAGAACTTCAAAGTTTATTGGGTAGAATTAACTTTGTGAGGAGATTCATTCCAAATGTTGTTGAATTATTAATGTCATTCACAGCTATGTTAAGAAAGGGTATGGTTTTTAACTAGAGAAAAGAAGGTAAACATAGTTTTGAATTGATAAAAGAAGCATCATTTGTTGCTCCTACATTGTTAAATTCAAATTTTTCAAAAGATTTAATATTATATGCCTATGAAAACATTGATGCCATGTTAGTACAGCAAAATGATAAAGGTTTCAAATAGCCATTAGCATTTTTCAGTCAGGGACTAAAAGATTATGAATTGCATTATACGTTTGTTGAGAAACATGTTCTTGCTATTATAAGAAGTTTGAAAAAGTTCAGGAATATGCTTTTGAATAATAAAATTAAGATAATGGTTGTTCATCCTTTTGTTAAAGATTTCATGTTAAAAAAAGATATGAACATTAAAAGAGTGGGTCGGATCACAAAAGAAATAGAATAGGACATTGAGATCAAAGTAACTAAGCTAGTAAGAGGCAAGTGTTTATGCAAACAACTTGCTAGAAATGGAGATAATATTTTAATTGGTGATGACGATGTTGTTTTGGCCTTACTAGATGATGCACAACATGATGTTCATAATATTAAAAATGATTAGGTGGACAATATGATTGATTTTTTGCAAGCAGGATGTTGTCCTAAAGATTTGGAAAGATCAAAAAGAAGGTACTACAGATTGTAAGTTATTCCTTACTATTTGATGAATGGAATTTTATTTAAGAAAGATTTGCAAGGATTTTTGTTGAGATGTATTAAACCAGGTCAAGTGGATCATGTCTTACATTAGTTTCATGAAGGGCCAGTTGGAGACCACTTCTCACCAAGAGGTACAACTCTTAAGGTGATGAAGGCAGGCTATTATTGGCCAAGTGTGTTTAAAGACACACATTCTTGGGTAAGAAAGTGTAGGCAATGTTCAAATTTTGTTGGTAAAGAGAAATTAGCAGTGTTGCCCTTGCAGCCTATTTAGGTGGACTAGCCATTTATGAAATGGCATCTAGACTTTATTGGCATCATTAACCCACCTTCAAGTGCAGGTCATAAGTGGGTGTTAACAACCACTAATTATTTAACTAAGTGGACTAAAGCAATGGCTCTTAGAGATGCAAATGAGATTGTTGTTTTAAATTTTTATGATGATTTAGTTTGCAGATTTGACATACCAGATTCAATTATTTCAGACAATGGACTTGCATTTATAGGAAACAAAATTGCACAATGGGTTGTTAAGAAAGGTGTGTATCTAAATAATTTGTCAAATTATTACCCACAGGGTAATGGGCAAGCTAAGTCCACTAACAAGAACCTGATTCATATTATAAAAAAGAAATTAGAAGGGAATCAATGTGAGTGGCATGAAAAGTTGAAATCAGCAATGTGAGTTGATAGGATAACTCCTAAAAGGTCAACTAATATGTCTTGTTATACACTAGTTTATGGTAAAGAAGCTAGATTACATATTTTGGTTGAGTTTTCAACATTAGATTTTATGTATCAACTGGATATGATTAATGAGGAGCCTATGACAATAAGGTTGGCTCAACTCAATGAATTAGAGAAGAAAAGGAGAGATACCTTGCAAACAATTGAGCTTCATCAAGCTCAAATGAAGAGAACATTTGATAAGAAGGCATCTCCCAAGAATTTTCAGCTAAAAGACATAGTATTGAAATGGGATGAATTGAAAAATGGGCCTGGGAAGCATACAAATTTTGATGGCATGTGGGCTAGTCTATATATCATAATGGGTAGTACACCACACAATGCTTCCCATTTTTCTACACTTAAAGGAGAGGAGTTGAGAATCCTAGTTAATGGGATTCATCATAAGTGATGCTTTTGAGGCAAATTTCAAATTTCAATAAGTGCCTTGGCACAATAGAATAGAGGTGTGATTCAATTTTTTTAGATTTCAATAAGTGTTGTTTCAGCACATTTAGATTCAAGTTTTGGTGTGTTAGTTGTTATTTGTTAGTGAAAAAAATGAAAACTACAACATGTCATTATCAATCTGCCATAAATACATGAGGTACATATCACACAAAGTATGGAATAGATTCTAATGCCTTGAATCATAAATACTCCATGAGTTCATAATAGGTTCACAATGACATGGTATAGTTTTTAGCCATTCTGTTGTAAAGAAATCAAAAAAATATTCATGCATATTGCTGGTAAAAATTCTTTTGAATCAATCTTAGAAAAATAAAAAGTACTAATTCTGATTTTTGAGTTATAATTGACTTGAAATAGTATCTTGAGGCACAATAGCAATATGATGTATTATTTATCATCATATTTGACTGATATACCATTGTAAAAACATAAAGATATCAAAAAATAGGAGGTGTGGTCACTCCAAGACAATTGGTATATCACCCAAATATAACCATAAACAACACACCAGGTTGTTGTTATGATGCAAGGTATAGTTTCAAATTCTATAGTTAAGTTTTATAGTTGTTTTAGTATGTTTACAACCAAATTTGCAAGTTGTCATAACAGCCAACAATTGCTAGCTTTCATAGTCAAGATACAGTTGTTATGCCATGGAAAATTGATCATAAAATGAAACTATACTCATCTCTTTACTATGATACAATTACATCATGATTGTCAAAATGAACAGCTACAAAATTCTATGGTAGCTTATAGATCTGGTTCAAGTTTTTAGTTTTAGTTTCAACTTTAGTTTGGTATGGTGTGGTGTGGTGTGTTCTTTCAACAAGTGTGTTTCAATTTTTCAAATCTGGTAGTTTTCTAAAAAAATTAGAAGGTTCAATTTTTAAATGCCAACGATAACTCTGTGCCCAATGGATATGCATAAGGCAGCTCGTCTATTACTGCTTAGTAAGAAAACACCCCTAAGAGGTCACCAAAAATGTTATCAATTTAGCCTACCTCCTAAATTGCTACGTTAAACTTGCTTATATATTGTGCTATGTGTTTTAAGTTGTTGATCATACATATTACAAAATAGATTTGGATGTAGAATGTGAAGTACATAAATCAATAAAGAAGAGAAATTGATCATTTTTATTCAAATTACATACAAATACCAAAATAGTACACTTTTATTGAAATATATTTTAGAACTATTTTATAAGATACAAAATGTTCAAATTTTAGACAATACTTGATACAATGCATTTAGATACCACACAAGTTGTGGTAGCTCCTAATACACTATCTAAATAAACACATTACATAAACAAAAAAGTAATGGAGAGAGAAGGAGAAAATCCTCCATTTCCTAAATGGAAGGTCATTGATCTAAATTTTGAAGAAGATTTGAGCCTGCATCTCCATCTTTGAATAAACCTACAAAATGTAAAGAGGGGGGTTAGTTCATACAAACTAAGCAATGGGAACCATTCCAAATATCTCTGGACTACTTAGTGTTCTTACAACATGATTATTTAGATAAATACATTAAAAAATGCAAAGGCAAGAGAAATATCTAAAAGAAAAGTAGGTTTTATGCTAATAAGTTGTTTCATGTGCAAACACAAGTATGAAGTTTGAGGTTGTTGAAGGATCATGTATAACATACACGTGTGAAGCCTTTCAACTGAGTTATGTAGAGGCAAAGAACTTGGGGAGACTATTGAGGGGGCATACATATGTTACAAGTACGGGACCTTCTAGTTGAACTAAATTTAATTGACTAAATATTTGAGGAGATTGTTAAAGGGATGTACATCATTCTTTCAATCAAATCATGAAGCAGTTGAGGATAATAGAAGATAGAAGTATTAAAGAGACATGATATTCTCTACATGAAACCTTTTCCTTTTATATACATATACAGATCAAATAAGTTAAACAATAAAGGGACAAGTCAAATAGGCTTGAAACCTTTTGTTTCAGATGAAGTAATAGGGCTAAAAGCATCAAGTTGTAGCAAAGAGCAATACAAATGTACTAAGAAGGAAAAGCTACAACATGCCGAAAATGTTATCTTCAAAACCTACACATAAAGTCTAAAGAATGGAGCTATAAACAACAATCACTTTTTAGGACAAAGCAATGTATTATCAATGGCTGAAATTAAATAACAGACAAGGAGATTCTAGCCAAGAATTTAAAGAAGATGCACAAAATATCAAAGGTACAGTTGTGGGAACAATCCTTCCAATGAAGATCAATTACTATAAAGGAAAAAACCACTTGAAAATAGTGTTGAGGAGAAGGAAATTGGATGGAACAATAATCCTATTTTTTATTTTTAGTTTTTTTTCTCATTCAAGTGACTTTTATGTCATATAGCTATTTGGCTTGAAAGAAATCCAATAGAGGAAATTTATATGTTGAAAATCCATACAAATTAAAAAGAGATGCCATGTAATTGAAATAGAACAAAACATTGCCTCACTAAAGGAATGAATTTAGAATCACACCCAATCATAAATAGTAATACAAAAGTTGCAAGGAGAACATGGAGTAATGTTCAGCAAACATACCTTCACGGCATCAACCCAGAAAGATAGAATGTAGACATAGGGTAAAAGATTCCAACAATGACCCAGAAGTGGAGTAACTCTAGCAAATAACCTATAGCAAGAGCTCACGGCATAGAGAAAAACTCATAGCAGACATGGCATCCAAGAACTCACAAAAAAAGATGCAAGGTTTAATAGAAAGTGGAGATACCCATCATTCACGATGGAGAAACCCAGAGCCATGAAATGATGAAGTAGAGTCTTCATGGCTACAAGTGAATAAATGACCCCAAAGATAATAGCAACCATAGCATCCACAACATAAACTTGCATGGAGAATGACAACTGAGTACATGGAATACAAGTCACAAAATGGTTATCAATGGCTTATAGTAGTGAATACTCAACAGAACAGAGCTCACGACAAGAAAATAATGAAGAATAGAGCTCACAATAGGCATGAACAAGAATAACCAGCACTCACGACTACAAGGAGCCACATAATAGTAAAGAAGAAGTTCACGATGGAGAAACCCACTCACAACAACAACCCAACATGGATAAAAAGGAATAATGGTGTTCGAGCAACTCAAATAGTCATGGCATCCAAGAAGTGACAGAGAAATAGCTATAACCTTCAAAATTGGAGTAAAAAATGGTGGCTAGGGTTTGAAGAGCAAACCTTACATCCAAGAGAAAGAATGAAATCAAATAGATCAAAATAACACAAACGTTCATGATTTTCTTCCTTTTTGAATACTATATAAAACTTCATAATATCTCGCGTCCACCTCTTAGTTGCAAACATTATTGATAGAAATGTTTTATTAAAACATTAATATTGTGACTTGCTTAAATTGTATCATGTTGGATAAATAACTTATTTTTATTTATTATTTTAATTGCATAATATAAAAAGTTGTAATTATTATTTCATAATTAATATTCTATGAATTAATTGTTTAATAATAAAATTCATGCAATTAAATAATAATTAAAAAAGAGTTTGTAAGAAAAAAGAAAGAAGAGGTTTGAATCACAGTTAACTAGAAGTATTAAAAGGCTAAGAGGGAGTTGCATTTTTTTCAATGCTTGAGTTTGAGGGTAGATGTTCAATGGCTATTTTTGGACTCACAAATCAGACTGATGATTTTGGAGTCAATAATGGAGCTATTTTTGGCATTTTTAGAGTCTTCTTGGACTTCTCTACATGTTTAATCGGTCAAGGCACAGTTTGGAGTACATTTGGCATGTTTTTTAGCAGTTATGACCAGTTTTATTTGTAGTTTATTTTGGGAGTCTTTTTTATTCATTTTTGCATGGTTATTGGTGAGATTGACATGCTATATTTTTAGCTTGACATTGAAATCTGACCTAGGGTTTTGTGCATGATTTTGAGGAGATAAAGGTAGTTTTTTAGTTAGCTATCAGTTGGACAGGTGGTTAAGAACAATTTTCAAGGGTTTATTCACAGTTGGATCAATTTTGACTCATTTTTTATGCATATTTCTAAGATTTGAGTTAGGGTTTTGGGCTCTATTTATTGTACATTCACCTCATTATGAGGACTCTTCTTTCTCGCTTAGATTTTTTGCACATTGCAAATTTTTGAGTTGATTGTACGAGAACTTTGTAGCAAATATTTTTCCAGCATTGATTAAATAGATTCAGTGGTTCCTTCTCATTGATTATTATGAAATATTGTGGGTTCTTTGATTTTATGTTGTGTTCGTCCTTTATTCAAGCTATATTCCTTATTGCATGTTAGAATCTTGATACTTGTAAATGTGGGTCTTTGTCTGTGTCCTTATTCTTTTTGCAAGAAATTGGTAAAGCCTATGTTTTCTTTTCAAAGAAAAAGATTCTGGGTCCTTGCATAGAAATACTTTTGTACTTGCATGCATTTCTAGGTGTTGTGAATCATTTGTATCTTGGGTAATTAGTTTTAATTAAATTGAACTTGCATACAAATCATTAGTGTATCACCTCATTTAGGTTTAGTATATGTTATTTTCATTCACTTCTTATCCCTTTTCTGCATACAATTAATTTTTTAGGTGATCCTTATTTAGGAACCAGTCTAGCTCCCAGAGATTCATCTATGGTTTTAGGAAAACCCACCACCCAAGAGAGTTTCCATGTTTCAATAGGATATCTAGATTTTGCATCTTGATATAGGCGTAATTTTGATTGACAACAACTGCAATATCTCAATTTACATTGTAAAGCTCAATAGCAATATGACATACCAAATGATCAAGTGTTTTGCCACTAATTTAAAAATGATTTTTCCATAAGTTCAATAAGGTTGAGCTAATGGATGTTAATATTTGAAGAAGTTTAAGTGATTTTTTGTTTAATTGGTACATTCAGACCTTTAATAACTGATTCAACCCCCACCCCCCCCCCCCCCCCCCCCCCACACACACACACTCTTAGTTATGGTAAAATTTCTAGCAAGAAATTACCTCTCATTTATACCAAGTCCTAGAACAAATTATTGAGTTGGCCTTGAGGATTTTCAAATTTATAATAATAATATAGGACCAACTTAATATTTTACATCTTTTTCACAACTACAAACAATCTATCAACTCACAATCTTCATAACTTCACTCTTATTTTTCATTTGAATGTGAGTGATTAACCAAAGCATCTTCAACATGTCTTAAACCTTTTTTTAAGTTGGCTCAACCAGATTCCATCTCGAGTAGGAGGTATAATCCAAACATAGGCACCCACTTTCCAAAAACACTGTCTAAAAGCTTCCTTCACCAAATCCTTTATAACTATGTCAGGTCTTCATATTTCCATGTGTATTTTTAACTATAGCATCTAGATAGACTCTAGAACATAATCCCATGTGAGCATAAGTTGGTCATCAATCCTCAAACTATGTCAAGAAAAACTATGTTTGTTGCTATGTTGGCCTTCATAGGATAACCAATATGTTGATATCAATGACCAACTTTGTCATGAATGCAATACACAACTAGTGAAAAATGTGCCAAATACTACTGGGATACTCCCCCATAGCAATATCATCAGCATTCATCCTAACAAATTTTTCATGAATGCAACACATAAGAACTCAACCATGTCTCCAACAATTCTAACATACTCCCCCATAGGAATATCATTGGTATTCATGGTAACAATATCCCTTTTTGGCATTGATGACAACATAGATGAAAAATATTAAAATACCATGAATACCAAATATATATCTTCCTCATCTTCCTTTACTCCCCCATTCATGTTGCACATGAATTTGCACATGAATGTAAACATATATCTCAATCTTAGACAAGTTGTAAAGATTTTTTCATATTCAAGTCACAACCATGTAGTACATTAAATATTCAATAACCTATATGAAGAAGGTGCTAATCTCCCCCATACATAATTTTATTTCCCCACTCTATTACTCACATCTCTCCCCCATAAGAAATGTATAAAAATATTTTTCATGTAATCATTTATCCCCCATTAACATCAATGACAAAGGTATATCAGTATGTCAATTAAATTATTTCCAAAATAATATGTTCAAGCTAGGGTTTCTAAAGGCACTATTAAGTACCAATACCAAGAGTTCTCAATGACTCAGCTCAAACACAGATACTCTCGCCAAGCATCTAGTCCAAACAAAGTATATAGTGCTTTTCTACATACTCGATCGACATCATATTGCATCAACTACTCTAAATTAGGTTGGGGCATAACCCCAAGCATACCTCTCAAATACTCAAATGTGTCATTAGGTAAAGGTTTTGTAAATATATCTTATATCTATTCAGTTTTTCTAACATGTTCCAATTTGATCTCTTTGTCTACTACCCCCTCTCTCAAAAAGTGATATTTAATTGAAATGTGCTTTGTCTTTGAATGTAAAAATGGATTATTTGACATACTTACTATACTTATGTTATCATAATGTATGTTGATAGGTTCAGTAAACTCAATTCCAATGTCCTTCAATGTTTGATTCATCAAAATAATCTGATTATAATTATTTTTTGCTTCTACCTTTTCTATTTTCTTGTGCTCTATGAAATGCAATCATGTTTCTTTCTCAACCAAGAATAAACCAATCTTCCTTCAAAGAATAATGCTCCATCATTTGTGCTCTTTCTATCGTCTACACTTTCTACCCGATTAACATTAGTGTACACGCATAATGTGAAATCATGTGATTTTTCATACCATAAACCACAATTAGGAGATCCTTTCAAATATCAAAAAAATATTTTTACTACAGTAAGGTGTGTCTCTTTAGGATCTTCATAAAATCTTGTCATAAATGCCAACAACATTATCTATGTCAAGTCTAGTATGTTTCAAATACCATAACCCACCAATCATAAATCTATACTTAGTTTTTTCTACACTAGGGGATTCATCTTTGCTAGAAAACTTACATCTAGTTGCCATAGGTGTTCCAATAGGCTTACAATTTTCCAATCCAAATCTCTTCAACAAGTCTTTAAGATACTTAGCTTGTGATATGAAAATGCCATCTTTTTTGGCACAATCTACAATCCCAAGAAATATTTCATCTCTCCAATTATACTCATCTCAATTTCTTTTTCATTTCTTCTAAAAATGTCTTGCTAGTTTCATCATTACCTCCAAAAATTATTTCATCAACAAATACTAAAACAATCAAGAAACTATCTTTATTCTTTCTTAGGCAGGAATTACTTATCGGGTATTTATCCAATCTTGCATATTAGGCTCAATGTGCTTGTTTCAGTCTATGCAATGCCTTCTTTAATCTTCTAACCATATCCTTTTCATCTAAAAAAGGAAATCCATCAGGTTTTTTAATGCATACCTCTCCTTTAAGTTCTTCACTCAAAAAGTTTGACTTAACATCCATTTGATAAACTATAAAGTTATTGTTAATTGCATATGCCAAAAACATTCTTACTAATTCTAATATAGCAACAGTTGTAAAAGTTTCCTATAAATAATTCCTTCATGCTATGAATATCCTTTACAAAACAATCTTTCTTTATTTCTCATAACTTCACCTTTTTCATTCATCTTATTTCTAAATACCCATTTAGTTCTAATAACATTCTTATCTTTAGGTCTAGGAACCAATTCCAAAGTCTTGTTTTTTTTAATTTGCTTTGATTCCTCTTTCATAGATTTTATCCAAAAGTCATCTTTACAAGCATCATCAACATTCTTAGGTTCAACTTGAAGAATTAAACATAATTCTTCACTAACTATGTTTCTTGTCATAACTCTCTTTTTTTCACACTTCTAGTGATTTGTTCAACAAGGTGATTCTTTTCCACATTTATGTTAGGTGTGACTTTCTTAGTTATCATTTATGCTCTAAGTTCTAATCTTGTTTTTCTCTCATCCTTCTCCTTGCAATTTAGTCTGAAAGTTAGTGTTAGTTTATTAAAATAATTCCTTCTCAACATTTTGATAATTAGTTCTCTAATTAGTCCCTCCATCTAAATTTGAATCAAGTATCCTTTCTTGAAGTCTAAACTTTTCATCAACTCTCACATTAGCACTTTCAACAATAATCTTCAATCTTTTATTAATAAGTCTATATGTTTTTCTTTTCAATGAATATCCAATAAATATTCCTTCATCACTTATAGAATAAAAATTTCCAATATCAACATCCCTCTTAATATAACATTTACTCCCAAATATTTTAAAGAATTTCATAGTATGTGTATGTCTAAACCAAATTTCATAAGGTGTCTTACCAATGCCTTGTCTAATCTACACTTTGTTCATAGTGTATATTGTTGTGTTCACTACTTCTCTCCAAAACATATGTGATACATTGTTTTCAAAAATTATTGCTCTAGATACATGATTTTGTCATTGATTTTTTCCTTCTTTCTACTATCTCATTCTACTTAAGGGATGAAAGTTGTCTCTTTGTACCATTATCCTCACAAAATTCAGTAAACTTATTTAAAATAAATTCTCCACCTATATCTCATCTCAAGCATTTAATCTTTAAACCAAATTCATTCTCAACTCTACTCTTAAATATTTTGAATTTTTCAAAAGCTTTGTATTTGTCTTTAAATAATGCAACCCATGTCATTCTAGTCAAATAATCAATAAGAAACATGAAACACCTTTCACCATAAAAATATCTTGTTCTTGTAGGACCACTCATATATGTACGCACAATCTTCAAATTTGATGAAGTAGTAAATATATTGCTTGTAAATGAACTTTTGTTTTATTTTTCCAACACACATACTTTGCACATCATATTAGTAGGTTTTACAATCTTAGGAAAAACCTTAACTTCAATTTTTTTACTAACCTTCACATTGTTTTCAATGTTTATATGACAAAATATTTCAACCAAACATGTCATTTTGTAGGGTTCAACGGAAATATATTACCTCTTTTTCTTATATCAACACCAATTACTGTACCATTCTTATCCTTGATAATGCAAGTCTTATTTGTAAACTACAACTAATATCCCTTGTCAACTAGCTATCCAACACTCAAAATATGCAACAACCGAAGAAAGATAACCATACACAATAACACCATATATGTTAACTAGGGAAACTTTTGATCAGAGGGGAAAACCCCAATGGGAATGATGCCCACAAGATGATGTACTAATATTAAAGTTTCTTATGAAAGGATGGACTCCATTAGGAGCCAATGAAATAAAATCAATATATATATATGAATCCCTATTAGGAGAATTTGAATACTTGTTAGAATATTTGAACCCCATTAGGAGGTGTGCTAACCCTATTAGGAGTTGAAAGGAGGATAAGTGAACCCACTATTCAAATAGCCTCAAACTATCTTCAATAAAAAAATCTTTAGGATAATCCATCCAAGTTCTAAACTGTCTAAATAACAACTTTTTTGCCAATACAATTCCTTTGAAGCTCATAGTACATCCTCAACATCAATCTCTACTCTGACCTTGTCCAAATTTGCATTCAAGTTCATATAAACAACACAATGATCTCACTAATCTAAAATGCCACACTTTAGCATAAGGAAATGACCTTTCCTTTATACCAATTTATAAAACAAGTATTGAGTCATCCATGAGGCTTTTTCAATTTATAATAAATAATATAGGAAATTATTAAGATATTACAATACATGTTACTTTATAATTAACACTTCTCATAATGATTTTATCAATCATCATCTTGTATGAAACAACATGTTGAATAGACTTCATAAGTCGTCTCCAATTGCATATCTGATTTTTCTATCTAGAAAATAGCATCCTAAACTTGTCTTTGACCATCCTCTAAGCTTTCTTATCCAAAATCCATCTCTGCTAAAAGATAATATTGTTTTACCAATGCTCATTTTCTAATAAATCTCTCTAAAAGCTACCTCGATCAAACATCGCATAACTCTATCATATCTTCACATCTTTTTCTAATCTCATAACTAAAGCATCTATACACATCACTCAATATATTCCCAAGTGCACATAACCCAACTCATTGACCACTGACCATGCTAAATGCATCTTCCTCTACAACTCTAGTAATCTTCACAAAATAATGTACATCTTGACATCAATGATAAACTATGACATTGATGCAACACATAAGCACTCAATCATATCTCCAACAATGATAATATACTCCTCCATAGGAATACCATTAGAATTCATGCTAACAATAATATTCCCTATGATGAGGAAATATTTGAGTTCATAATAGAATTTTCAAAATATGAGCATCATGATGCCCCAAAGCCTTGAGTTGAATCTCCTAAACCTCCGATTGACATCACATCTATTGTTGTTCCTGGTGATACTGGTATTCACATAGCCATGAATTCAGGTGATTTGGTGAAGAATAAATTACTTGCCTTCCAACTATAGCCCCTTGGGACAGATTCTTGACAACCATTGTAGGGTTGTTTATGGAGTCCTACATTGAGGATTTGGGAAACATACTTTATGATATTAATCTTCTCTTTGTTGATGATGATCCTCCTTCATTTGATGTAAGGAAACACTCTGGACCTCATTATTGTCTACTTGATATTTATTTTCAGTTTGACATGATTGTAGATACTTTCTTACATCAGTTGTAGGATGTCTCTTTCACTCCAAAGAAGAAATTTTAGTCTTTGGAGATTGGTTTTCACGAGTCTCAAAGTTTACTTGAGACATCATATTGCATCACTACTACATTTAACATCATTTTTCGACCAAAAATTTTGACCATCAACTAAATAAATTTAGGATGGTCGAAATGTAAAGGAAAAAATTTCATTTTTTTGCATAGAAGACCCGTGTTGGTCAAAATTTTGGCCAACACAAGGCTTATATATCTGCAAAGTTCAAAAAACATTTGCCCAATTACGTTTTTTGCGCCCGGTTTCATTTGACATTTTTGGAGCATTTTCGCATGGTTATCTCTGCATTTTTGCATGGTTTTCTCTACATTTTTGCATGGTTTTCTCTGAGCCCCGTTTCGTTTCAGGTTTTCTCCACCCACTTGATTAATGACACCTGCTAGCCCTAGGAATAATATGAAAGGGGGCCCTACATTTGCATCAATATAGGGGGGCAGAATAGTAGTTTGAAACTCTCGATATTATCTTTCTTTCATTCTTCCTAATGTGCTCGACTTCAAAAGTTATTCCATTCACAACCTCTAATCACACCTGCATCTCCAGTGGTCGAGGAGAGGGATTTCTCTTCGAGCATATTTCCATAGGTACATGTGTATTTTTGTTGTAGGTTTTTATGATAATATTGAAGATGGAATTGAATACTATTACTATCATTGTTATTTTTTATGCCAAAGTTCAGCCATTGTTGTGTAATATAAATGGGAGAGTCTCCACTCAAGTGTTTTTTCTCAGTGATGTTTTGATGATAAGTGTTAAAAAGAGTCTAGTTGCAAAACGAATGTAATGTACTTGTTGTTTCATTTTATTGAAAGTGTGTAGATGCAGATTTATCATTTGGAATGTTGGTCTATTGTAACAACTATTATACTTTTTGTTATAGTAATGAAAGAAAAGAAAGGAAATGTATATGCAGAAGCTATAGTTGTAAAAGCTTAGAAGAAATATTAATGACAATTTTTTTGTTTTATAAATATAGTTGTGTTGGTATCATATTTTTTTTGTATTTTTTTTTTAATAATACATAATTATATTGTATCATTTAGACAACAGTTTCATATTCAAAAAAAGAACAAAAAGAAAAAAAAATTGAGTGTGTTTCTCTCTTCAACTCTAGAACATTCAACTTAAACATCAACACATAAAGATAATAATTTGAAATCTGGTGTGTTTAGTGCTTGGAGTTGTACCCTCAATACCTAGGCCATGTGGGTTATAAAACATGATATTCATGTGATTCTATGTTAGATGATGATGATGATAATGAATAATCACCATCTACTACTAGCTCATGTAGTGATAAAAGGTCTTCAATGCACCTCTAACTACAAGTATGCCATGGAAAACTTGTGATGGAGATGACTCCTCAAACTAATAGACTATCATGGAAATTTTTTGAGACACCTAAAAATACTGGACTATCTTCAAAAACTTATGATGAAGATGGCACCTAAATTTACTAGACTATAATTGAATTGATGTACTTTGGATCCTTCACCGAAAGTCTCTGTCATTTTGTTAGAAGATGATTTATCTTCTAGTTCAACCAAAAGAATCTCTCTCCTATATTTCAACATTACATTTAATTGTTGCATTGCAATTAGGTCTTCCTACAAGGGTTTCCATTTGGATGAATAACAAACTTATTGGTGTTTTAAAAATACTAAGCAAAAAAATGCTTAATACCAAGATGACAATACTCACATAGTCTAAAGAATAGCCAATTCTTATTATCAATTGTATGTGCACACCATTTGGGCCAAACTTCTACAAAACCAAGGGTGGTTTTCTACTCTTTTGGCTCTGCAAAACCAGGGTGGGTATACCCAAGGATGATACAAGACTGGGAAAACTGTATGAGAATTATCTTAGTTTCATTCTGATTCTCATCTCAAATTCTCCAATACATGTACAATTCTTGATACTTTAATAAACACATCCCATATAACAAATATGGCCAAAAATCTTCTATAGGTCTGTAGATGTTCTCAGCAATAATGGCTAACTAAAGCTAAAACATTCCATGCAAACAAGTAGAGGCCAACTTTGAAGATCTACAGGAAATAAAAGTAAAGTTGATTATAATTCTGCATTTTGACAATCATGTGTGACACATTTCTCTTTCAGCTGGATTAAATTTGATTAGTGCCTAATCCATTGGGGTTCAGAGTCTACTACAAATCTCTAGATCTAATTTGTTGCCTTACAACAAATTTTATTAGCAATTCTTATCAGAAATTGTCATTCAAAATCCTTTCCACTACTGCAGTAACCTTATCAAATTCATCAAAGCTTTTACTTAATCCATTGAATTAATAGCC
This sequence comes from Cupressus sempervirens, assembly GCA_028749045.1. Classification (NCBI taxonomy): domain Eukaryota; kingdom Viridiplantae; phylum Streptophyta; class Pinopsida; order Cupressales; family Cupressaceae; genus Cupressus; species Cupressus sempervirens. The sequence continues at coordinate 325,453,002 of CM053790.1, forward strand.
ATCATAAATAGATATACAACCTAATTGAACTGCATTCAATTTCACAAGCCTTTACTTATACAACATCAAGATAACCAAGTAATCAAAAGGAGACAAAGTTCAGAAAGAACTGATATGGGGATAGTTCATAATTTGTATTCATTTTCCTTGAAAATTGTATACAATTTAAATAGACTCAGAATGACCTTCAGAAAGAAACACAGATCATTCTATATTCATGTATTCTCAAGATCTGACAGAGAACATACATCACGAATTTTTGCTCAAAAATGGTGGACCAAAAACAGACTAAGTGTATCACTTAGCAAATAGAATTTGAACCTTTTCTCTTGCCCTGGAATTTCACTTATATAGTGTGAAATGCAACAAGCTTCAAGCTAAGAGAAATTGACAGGTGTCTTTTACAAGGAATATCTATATACACCTATCACAAAATGCCAAACTATGGGTAATAGAAGATATCGAAATCAAATCATTCCTTTCCATGGGTCAGCTTCTGTTACATGTTCTGATGTTGCTAAGTTGGCTATTGATCTAATTCATCTTCATATGTAACTGCTAAATTAGCCAACGATGAAGCTTGTTCTAACGAGGGCACATTAACCTCCACCTACAGGCTTCCACCACCTTCATTCTACATGGTAAGGACAACTTCTACCTTTTCCTTTTCTTTAATTGTATTGGCATCTTGTGGTCCCGGTTTTGCAATTGAAAGTGACAGGTTTTTCTTGTCTTCCTCTTCTGATTGGGTTTGAGTAGTGATGGTATAAATGATTTGGACTTCCTCACCCTGCACCTCATCATTGTCAATTTCATCTACATCAAATTGTTCACTAGAAGGCATTTCTACCATCCACCTATCAAATAATGTGTCATCTGGCCAATTGAATTGTAAAATATCCTTCTATTTCTTTATTATATAATCAACCTCATTATCAATATCAACAAATTCTTGTTCTACAGAATCAAAGAATATTTTGGCTTTCACCATTTCTTCTGTTGTGGTGGCCCACCATGCATGCCCTGTTTCATTTATGACTTGATTCATTCTTAAACAGAATAAATCATCAAGTTCCTTCACCCATTCCTCTTTTCTTTTCAAACTATTTTTCTTATCTAGGGCATGAGGAAATAAATTGAATTTTTGGCTCTTATATTTGTCTAAGTAGCCTATTATTATCTTCTATAAATGTATCCTTTTGCTATCAAAATTAGCAAGATCAAAAACAATGTCAAAGGTTTTATCAATCTAATCACGAGAATTATTTATAACAGATAGACACAATAAGGTTATTACTTTCTCCCTTCTCACCCATTTGTTCACAATAGGCTTTAGAGCCTCATCATCTGCTTTTAACTCCTCCCAGATGTTAATCACCCTGGCCAATTGATCATGGATTAGTGGCCATTCAACCTTGTCTCCTAGATATGTAAGAGTTGTTCTTAGTTTATCTTCATATTTAGATTCCAGCTCTACATGTAAGGCCCACAGTTTACTCTTTTCTTCTTCAAAATCCTCAGCAGTGTAATACTGTGGCCCTTGGGGTGTGTCTGGTATTTCAATGAGGGGGGTAGATTTGAAAGGCTCAACAGGGGGGCAAGGGTATGTTATTTTAGGCCTGGTGGATTTTCCCAGTAGCTTGTTCTCAAGCTCAACTCTCCTTTTTACCTCTTTATTGCAGGTATCCACAACTGCCTCATATTTACTTTGTAATTCAAACATTTCCTTTTCCTCCCTTTTAGCAGTAGCCAAGGCAAACTAAGAATAATCCACATTTGTGTGGGCTGCCTGTACGTGTGAGGTATCAGCAACTCTCCTCACAATAATATTCCCTATCAGTCCTGAACCATCAGGATGTGTTGATACAATCATGGATCCTCTTCTTAATGACCACATAACAAGAGCATCTTAATCATCACTAAAAGTAGTCCCTGCAAATTCCTTTTTATTTGGATCTTGTAACTCCAGTCTATTAGAAATAGAGTTGAAAATCAATGCATCTACAATATCCCAATTAGGCAACAATATTATGTTAGAAGTTTTTACCATTTGCCTTCCCTCCTCAGGGGTAATGTTGTGGAATTCTTGCATCATTTGCTCCTTTATTTGGTTTTGGATGGAGGCTTCATCCATTTCTGGATGCTCTATTTTCATGTTCTTACATCTTTCCTCAAAATTGTGGATGTTTGCCCTCCAAGAAAATTAATGGAAAGCCCTAGACCTTACAAAATTGTCATCTAACAAAAATTTTTGGCTAGCTTGTTCCAAGACAGGGTCCAATTCCCTTCCCTTAAAATCAGCTACAGTTAGCTCGAGGCTTGGCACAGGAGGTTCCTAGGGTTCCCTTCATCAATCTCTACTTGAGTGACAAAAACTCCCCCTTGTGATCCAATTTGTTCAATTTTCTCAATAGTGAGCTGCTCCTCCCCGGTTCTGAAAGGGGTTTGTGAAGGTGAATGCTCCTCAACATGAGAATCCTCCTCTCTTATTATTTTCTTCCTCTTAGGGGAGGGCTCAGTAGGCCTCTCTTCCAAAACCCTACTAGTGGACTCAATTATTTGTTTGCCTTTGTCCACTGTATTCTTTTTATTTTGAACAATAGTATATCCCAGCCTTTTTTGGACAGTTAATTGACCTGCCCTTATATTGGGAGTAAAACCCAATCTTCCCATTACTTCCCTGGCCTTATCCAGGTAGAAGCTAATAAAGAATTGCTTCTTTTCATTCATTGCCTCTATTATTTTAGGAAAATTATTCATAAGTTTTCTCATCTTATCTACATTTGTAACTGCATCATCCAAAGGACTATAATCTGGATCAAAACAATGAATGAAATCCAAAATTTTAGAAAAGACTTTCCACTTTTCTTCCTAGTCTCTTGCTCCTACAAGGAGTACTCATTCCTTATTAAGTATTTAGGAAAATAAAATTCATGCTCAATTTTACCAAGCTTAATTCTCTACCTCAGAGCCAAATGATAAAATCCTTATGAATCACAAAAACAAGGATGGGAAGTGGCCATCTTATAAGGATTCAAAATCTTGTGCAAAGAAATCCAACCTCTTTTTGTGATTACAAAATGATGAGCCACTGTGCAAGTAGGAAAAATTGACCCCTTTTGTCTTTTCAATAGAAGGGCTTTCTCCACTCCTCCCAGCTACAACAATATCTCAACAACTCCTACCCTCAAAGGCACTTGGTAGGGTAGTACGTGAGGGCTTCCTTTAAAACCATATATTCTAAATACAGTAGAAATAGAATATGGAATGACATCTCCCCATTATGTGAAACTTTCAAACCACTTGGGTTGTCCATAGGCCTAATGAGATTCATTAATGCTTTGGGGATTCTGGGATTGTCCCTTAATAGGAGACATCTCAGCTTTGAAGCAAAATACCTATCAAACCTGACAAAACTAGCATTCTCTGCATCCCAAGTCATATCTGCACTCCACAATTGAACTGGTAATGCTTCCCCACTCTCTTCTCTGTCTAATTCTATTTCTTTACTAAAATATGTTACTCCTTGAATAAGAACATGTGCATTAACAGAGAATAATGGCCAAAAGTTTTTTCTACCTTACCCTTAGCAATTCCAATCAGTTCAATGTGAATCTCCTAAGCTAAGTAAGAAGAAAAATCAAAAATCATATCCACACCAAAAGAGGAAATCTGAGTAATCATATACATAAAATCCATAGGCATAAACTCTTCTTCATCTCTCCCAAAAACTTTACACAAGGACCTAGATATTTCTATAGCCCTAGAATTGAAGTATGCCCTTTTGAAAGGCTCCCTGGACGATGCTGTTATTGCTGGCAGTGTTCCAATTCTACCTATGTGTGTGCTCAGCGCTCCTTGCCTAACTGCATCTCTCTTAGACATATACTCATTTTCTAACCCTTTCAAATCAATGGGCACATGATAATCAGTGACAGGCCCTAAACTGAAAACTTCCCTAATCTCCTCTGTGCTGATTGTAATCAAGATTTTACCATCAATTCTCCTCACTACCCTAAGGGCTTGGTCATAATTCTTAGCTATAGCTTCCAAAAGATCATAATCCATGAAACCACTAGGAACCATCATTTTCCCTAGACCAAAATTCCAAATGTTGGCATGTGGGGCAAAAAGGTTCCTCTCTGAAAACCATTTTTTGAATAAAACAAGACCAGGCTGTGAAGTTGTTGCATCCCTAACCCAGTTTCCTTTGTCATACAGCCCATCTGCTATTTTCAGCCTAGGGTTTAATGAAGTTAGCCTCTTAACTTCTATAGTTTCAATAGTGGAAGAAGGGAGTAGTTCAAGCAAATCATTGTGGACATTCCTATCCAAATAGTTCTCTTGACCAAAAAACACTTTTTGTTTTGGAGCCATTTTAATTAACTCTTGAAGGAATTGAAATAGTAGGAGGATTATAATGCAAGTACTTACTTTGAATTTTGCTCTAGTTCTTCTCAGTGTTACTGCAATCTTTCTGCAAACAAACTGCTTCACAATCTTACCGAATCCAACACAATCTTCTCAACAACTGTTTCTACTTAGAAATGCTCTAAATCTTTGTTCGAGTATGGTGGAATTAAGAAAATCTTCTATGTTATACTCTATTTTTCTTCACACGTGAAGCTTTCATCTCTCATAAATGCACAGGGTGGCATCACCTTCTATATTCAAATTTACACCGTGGATTTACAAAAAATCCTATGATCTAGGGATGCAAGCAAAGATGACTCATGTTCCTCTTGACAAGTTGGTAGTCAACCCAATGAAAATTTTCCATGTGTGCCTTTCCTTCATTGTTGGCATCTCTGAACTGGACCCACAGAACTTTGAGGACACGTGTCACTTAGGCGCTATCTCGCTATACATAAAGAGTGAGCACCTTGCCATAGCGAGATAGCGCCCGTCATTGATCCTGATTTGATCATGCGGATGACATTTGATGCATTGCTCAAAAGAAATATGGAGGGCCCCTTGTCGCCATGTCGCTATTCGTAACCTTCGTGCAACTCGCCATAGCAAGATAGCGATGATCATGGATCTGAGATAGATCTGACAATCAGTCTTTCATATATATCATGAACAAGGCATGGGTCCAATCATTGATGACATGATGAAATCTTGGCTATATTACCTGCTACTTGGGGCCCATATTTGTTTATTTCTCGGTTGGGCGCTATGTTGCTAACAGCGAGAAGAACAAGTTCCCAATAGCGACATAGCGAATCCCGGTGTCTTTGCTTTTCCTGGCGTATACGTGTGGCCCATTAGATGCCAACGTGTTCCAAAGCTTTATAATTGATATCTGATGGAGTACTTTCTGGGACCCACTTACTTTGAAAATTTTCCGCAATACTACTTTCCGTATGGGTGCTATGTCGCTAACGGTGAGAGACACCAATTCTCCGATAGCGACATAGCAATTTTTGGTGACTCATCAAAATTTAGGGTCAGAAAGATAAAGGCGAGTGAAGTCATAACTACCCTCTTTAATGCATCTGACACATAATAAAATAGCATGTGTACCACGCAGCCTGAAAAAACTTACGATCATCAAAAAATTTAAAAGTGACTGTCGGCCATTATTTTTGGTGAAGGCGTCATGTCGCTAACGGCAAAGTGCCCAATTTCTCCGATAGCGACAAAGCGACTAATCGAAAAAGCTAAGATTTCTATTGACGCCTTTTGTACCTCAATGTTGTAATTCCTTTTCAGGTTCTGACATGTCTGTTGTAAATGTGATGAAATATCTCTGAAACAATACAATCTTCGATCACCGTATTTCCACTTGACGGTACCACTTTTCAACTTAGTGGTGGTCGCTATGTCGCTAAGGGTAAAATACTTGTATCTTTTCATAGCGAGATAGCGATTGTCGTAGATCTTTTAGGGATCGGGCGGTTAGAAACACAAAAGAAAAGATGTGACTCAGGGCATGGAAAGTTTGAAAAGGATGGGAATCTTCACATATTTTTAGTTTCGCGCCCGAAAAATTTAAAAGAAAACAAGAACTAGGGTTTCGACAAAAAATTTCTTCAAAGACCTACAAGATATGACTTGGCTAGAAACCCTATTCACCATAGGTGGATCCCAATCTGAATTCTTCTATACCTAAGACAAAGGAATTCAATTATGCAAAAATTCATACCAACAAAATTATCATGGAAAAATTGTGACGAAGATGCCACCTGCAACTATTAGACTATCATAGAAAAATTGTGATGAAGATGACATTAAAAACTATTGGACTATCATGTGTACAAGTCACAAAATGATTCCAACATATGAAATTAAGTGTACTACATAGGATAGTGATGACTGAATTTCCATGCCCTCCAAATTTGGTGGTTGTAACATTTATACCAATTTCATTTGTGGGATACACACTCTTTAAATACTCCAGGCAATTCCTGAGTGCGGATGTTTCAATTCCTTAGTGTCAAAACTTGAATATATTTCATGCTTATCATTTCCTCTAGCAATTCTTACGTAAAACATCATTAAAATAATTGTTCCCTTTGACAGCATCAAAGAGTGTATATATACAATATTTTTGAAGTTGTTTTGTGCTAAATGAACCTTTTGTGATCAAGTCTTATAAATATCTTGGTTGGTACAATTGCAGATTTCCTACTGGCTTTGTACTAGTACCCAAGATTAACATTGATGACATTAGTAGAATTCCAAGTTTTGCTCTTGTATTCCTATTAATTGTACTTGATTGTCGAATATGTTAAAGAAGAAACAAATGCCAATTAATTTACAGACTGTAACTAACCTGAATTGCTTGATGTATTTTTTAAATGTTGAGATGTATATACTAAGAATTTTTTGTTGCTGCAGGCCAAGCCGCAGCTGACAGACAGGTCAAAGCTTCCAACTATTGTGGATCCTGTGATTAAAGAGTTGCTGAACTTGAAATATCTTCAGCAAGTAAGTTGCATGCAAAATATTTCTTTTGAAGGGAATTGACATTATTTTTAAAAATACATTCAGTTTATACAATTTTACTCATGTTTTGGTGGATAAAAAATTAACGTTCTTCCACATTTCTTGCCCATTTTATTGCATATCTGAAATAAGACATAATCTTGCCATTTTCCAATAGCTAAATGTCTTTAACTGTAATTGGAATTTGGCATAAAATGTATTTTTTAGGTTAGATTGTCAGCTAGTTCTGGTTGATCGCCATTTGAAAATTAGAGGTGATAATCCTTTCATTAAAGATAAAATTTATAGTGCACTACATATCATCACACTTACCCAAAAAAGTTGAGCCAAACATTTGATTATCTAGATTGAAAGTCATTGTCCACTTCATAATCTTAGCAAGAAGAACACCATAAGTGCTTGTGAACCAAGTATTTATGATGAAGCAAGAAGGAAAGAAAAATGAAAAAATGTGTTGAGTCGAGAGATAGAAATTGGAAAGAAAGCCATTGATTATAAAAAGTATTAAGATCAAGTTTAAAAATAATGTTTTAATTGACAAGCACAAAGCAAGATTAGTAGCTAAAGAGCAACAAATTTTCCTTGTACATCCGTGCACTATCTCCATGATTCCATGTTTGGTCCTTAGCCTCTTTGTAATAACCACATGATCGATGATTGCCAAATAGTGCCAACATACTATGTGGAAAGGCCCTTTCTAGATCATATTTCAATGCAACACTTTATCAAACGATGGCGCTTTGAGGGGACAATAATCATCTTCAACCATGTGACTTTGGCTCATTGCTTCAAATTTGTTAGAGGATATAGAAACTTACTGACTGTAAACAACAGGTATGTTCTTAGAAAAAAAACCCATACTCATTGTAAACAGCAGGTATGGACTTAATGCATATTTCATGAGTTGTGGTTCATAAAAACCCATACTCATCAGCTTGAATTGTTTGTTTAATACCCAATGCATTGAGGTGACGCTTACAATTTGAATTCATAACAACCATTTTTCATCAACTTAAATTGTTTGTTTAGTACCCATTGCATTGACGTGACACTTACAAGGTTGAAGTATTGCAACTTCCTAGAAGGTTTGCCTACTCAATTTCATGATGATCCAACTTTCCTTGATCCTTGGGAGAATGATGCAGGAGCATCAAGGTCAAGGTTGAAGGCATGAGAAGACATTAAGGTCTCAAGATAACCAACATGACCATGTTAGAATAGTTGATGTAATAAGACCCTGTGAAGGTCCTTTTTGATATGTTTGTAATCATTTTAGTTACATTTGAAAACATTAATTAACAAAAACCATATGTGCAGATATAAACATTAATCACAACATGTTCAATTTATTTGTAGGTATATTTTCCTGTGAAGAAAGACCACGCCTAACAATATGAATCTAGAAGAAACTAATGAGACAATGGCTGCATTGTGGGCTCAATTTCGAAGAAAACTTGATAAATGTTATTGTCCTTGCAAAAAGTGTAAGGGTTTAAAGAATCAAATAATTCTAATCACAACAGCCCAAAGTAATTGTAGGCAATATGGTCATGTTGAAGGGGACTACAATTTTTGTCCATTGTTGAATGTGGATTTCCTACTGGAGGAACATGGAGGTGTGAATATCCAAGTTGAGGATAACACTCCCATGGAAGAAGATGATAATGTGCCAGAGGACATGATTGAAGAAGATGGTATTGGGGCAAGTGATGAAGAGGCTCACAATGATGGTACTAGAAAATCTGATAATAATGATGAAGATGGTCTTGATATACCTTTACTTGAGAAAGCACACGAGCCCTTATACCCAGGCTCCCAAACAACTCTATTGTCGGCTATAGTGTTGTTGGTGAACTTAAAGGTTATGAATAGCATATCCAATGTAGCAATGTCACGTATGCTAAGGTATCTCATTTTTGTCATCTTCAAGGTTAGCATACAATTACTATTCATTATATTAACAATGCATATTTCTTGTTGTAGGTTGATTAGTGATTTTTTGTTACCACCATCAAACATTTTACCTCGTTCGTACCGAGAATTATCTAACATTATGGATCAGATTGGAATGAAGTATCAGACAATACATGCATGTCCCAATGATCACATTCTATATCATAAACAACATGGATTTGCAACAGAATGTCCTGATTGTCATGTTAGTAGATATCGGTCAGATCAAATAACAAAAAAAGTGCCTCACAAGGTTATTTGGTACATTCCCATTATTCCACGTCTGGAACGGTTATTCAGGTGCACTAGCTTGGCACAATTTATGGATTACCATGCATGCAATAGAAGTCAAGATGACATTATGCGAATGTCTTCCGATGGTTCTGCATTTAAAGAGATAGAAGAAACATGGTCACACTTTAAAGAAGAACCTCATAATCTGAAACTTTCATTGGCGGCGGATGCTGTCAACCCATATGGAGATATGAGATCTGTTTACTCAGTATGGCCTATTTTTGTTATTAACAATAACATTCCTCCTTGGATGTCCATAAAGAGGGAGCACATAATGTTGTCAATGATTGTGCCAAGTATTTTTTTTTATAGTTATCTAAATTAATTTATAAATAGTGCATGAAATGGATATAATAATTACGTAATGTTTATGTTCATTCAATTGCTAGGTAAATACCAAGTTAAAGATATGAATGTGTATATTGAGCCCCTAATTGACGAGTTGTTGAAGTTATGGAATGGCATCACTATGTATGACATCTCTAGACCGATAGGACATTGACAATTTCAATTCCATGCAATGCTTGTATGGACAATACATGATGCCCCTGGGCTAACTCATTTTTGCGGTATGTTATATTGTTAAGATCACATATTTTTGGTCTGTTATAGTGCTTACACATTACTATCAAATGCTTAAGTTGCGCATGATAATTATACATGATCCAATTATACATGATCTTTTAGGTCTTCAGACAGGGAAAATTTGCATGTCTAGTTTGTGGTCCGAAGATGAAATGTCCTCATTTGAGAAGTTTAGGAAAGTAGGTGTTTGATGAGTTTAGACACTTTCTCCACAATAATCATAGGTGTCGAATTGCCAGAGAACATCTTTTTAATGGGAAAGAAGAGACATCATCAAGGCCACAAAGAATGACACCTCATTTATGGAAGTTGGAATACGATCGACTAAATCGTCGAGGTAATGTCCAATTTTTCGTCCAAAGTTTACAATTTGTATTTCGATATTGTCTTATATTTACTATTGTTGTAACTGATGCTCATGAAGGTCGTCAAAGCATCAATGACCAACTTCCTAGAGGAATGAAAAGTTATCCTACTCAATTTAGTAGGTTACCATACTACAAGGATCTCTCAATCGTGCATTTGTTTGATGTTATGCATATTGGAAAGAATGTAACAGAGACACTATGGAAAATGTTCGATGGAAGGCATGATAGAGAACGAATTGCTAAAATTTGTACTGACATTCATGAATCTAATCATGCACTAAAAGTTTTCATTGAATCAAATAGGAATGGAGATCGCATAAATACAAGTGCCCTTCCTTGGTTATTAACGGAGCAATAAAGTGATGCATTAAAAGAAGTCATAAAAAAAACAAAATTTCCAACAAGGTTTGTTGCAAATATAAGCACTCTTCTATCAAAGAAAGGTGATTTTGGGCCAGGGTTGAAGACACATGATTGGCATACCTTCCTCAAGGTAAGTCATGTTTTCTATTTACAGTATATTTGTAAGATTGAATGTAGTACCAGTTGCATTATTTAATAATATATTGAAATGATTATTTTTTAATGATTGCAGTTTGTCCTATCTCTATCCCTTCCACAATAGTTTGACAACAGTATTAAACAAGTTATATATGATCTTGGAAAATACATGAGGTTAGAAGAGTGTTTTTTCTTAGATTTGTAGCTTTTATCTGAAATCTATTGTATAATTTTATTTGAAATCTCCTCTATGTGTTTTTGCGTGTTGAATCTCATTTAGGTGGTTATCATCTAAAGAAATTGATAAAAAAGATATAAAATATTGGAAGAGAAAAATTCCACAGCTTATGTGTGAAATGCAAAAGTGTTTACCTCCAACATTTTTCAATGCTCAAGAACACTACCTTATATATCAAGTTGAGGAGATTGAATTGTGTGGACCTGTACAAGCTAGATCAATGCGGATGGTTGAGAGGCATTTGAAATTTATGAAGGGCTTGGTTCGACAAAGAGCACGTCCTGAGGGTTCTATGATAGAGGGATATATGATATACCAGACCATGGTGTATATCAGTGAATATCTTCCAAAGTTTGCAGCAGGTATCCATCTAGATCGCATTTGGGATCCCAACTGTAATGACAAATTCAAAGGGAAGTACCTGACGGGGAAAGGTAGATTGAGGAGGGTGAGAGGTAATTATAAGTTTTTTTTTGTAATTTAACAATTCTTATCCATCATCAATATATATAAGTTGTTTCTAACTAGTGTAATTGTCTTCTTTATAGTTGGTCGTGAGTGGGATGCACTACACTTGTATATTGCAAACAATCTTGATTGGATGACAGTGTGGATTGAACAGTCTCAAGAAAATGGTTTGTCATTAACATGGGATGGTGTTGCATCGCTGGTTAAAGAAGCTCATCGTAATGGAGATCCCAATGTTATGCCAATGGTACTTGATCTAATATATGGCTTAAGAGATACAAAGGTATGCATAAGATTACTAATCATGAGACAAGTTTAATATCAACTCACAAATCAATGAGAAGATTCTTGACATGTTTGAATAATTGCAAGTCAAACAGCACAAAGCTATGTACTACCATGGCTATAAATTCTACACAAAAAAGTTAGATGAAACAAAGAAAACATGTGATTCCAGGATAAGTGATGTCTTTGTGGTCACCAATATTTCATCCAGAACTAACATACATCCTCAACAATGTGAAAATTGATACTATGGCATTTTGGATGATATACTTGAGTGCGACTTTAATTCATTCAAAATAGTTCTATTTTTTGTCAAATGGTTTAGGTTACGACTGAATAAAAATGATCCCGATAGGACTGTTATTGAACACGACAGTGGATTTACTATGATTAATACAAGGTCATTTGAGCCAGTCGGACATGAGCCCTATGTTCTTCCAAGTCAATGCAAGCAAGTGTTTTACTTTGGTGTTCCAGACAAACCAGGTTGATCATTTGTTGTTAGACATGAACTAAGAGGAAGGCCGGTAAAGTATAATGTGATCGAAGAAGAAGATATTGAAGAGGCACAAGAGGAAGCAAATGATTATCAGGAACAACAATTACCCAGTGATGAAGAAGAAGAAGATGGTGATGATTTTGTTCATGCTAATGATAATGGTGATAATGATGATGATGATGCTAATGACGATCATGATCATGGTGACGAAGATGGTGATGATCATGGCGATGATGGTCATGATGATGATAGTGATCAAGAGGATGATGATGGTGATAAAGATGGTGGTGGTGACGACAACGATCAAAGTGACGAGTACAATGATGGTGATGATGATGATGATGATGATGATGACATGGATGATGATCATGATGATCAATGAAATCTTCAGGTAAGATCAATGTCAACTATTATGGGGTCTTGTATGACCAAATATTTATTTCCAAACCATATGTGCACATATAAACATTAAGTAGAACATGCCAAATATTATTTTAGATATAAACATTAGTTACGCTAAATTTTTAACTTAAGACAAATGATTTACATATACAATCTACTTTATTATTAATATTTTTTTTGGTAAGTCTATTACTTTAATTTCGCTGCTAATTTCTAAGACTTACTAATTTTTTTCACAGGGCGATATGGATGCACCATGTTAGACACCTTCAATAGAGGTAAACATTAATTATTGTAAATTTTAATGTTAATATACAAACAAATGTCCTATTATTATGTTCTTTTCTTTATGGCTTTGGAGTTATTTTGATGAAAGTATATGAATATTTGATGTCACAACTGATAGGAAAAAGCTACAATGATCGCTGATCAAATGAAATCTAAAATACAGGCGTCATATCTACATGACATTGGCCTTAGTACTGACCCTGTATTCATCACCCAACAAATTACACAAAGATACACTGATGAGCTTGTTCAAATTATCGTCAAGGGTGACAGAAGTGAGGAGAAAGAGGCACTAAGAATAGAATTGGACCGTAGAATCCAATCTTTGAAAGTAAGCAGTAATTCGACTAAAGCAGTAATAGAAGTTCAATAGATATTAATATTTTATGGTATCTTATGGATCATGATATCTGATTTTATGTGTTCTTGTATAGACATATGCGTCAGTTGCAACATCACATGCTGAACATGGTCAGGGTTGTTTCACAGTACCTTCGTGTAAGTAACACTTTGTTTGTTTTGATCAACATTATAACACTTACCTTTTTTTTTGTCGACATTTCTTGCTAGTATCCCATTTGATCTTTATCCATTGCAAATGTATTTGCTAACAATATTCTATTCTTTAGCTCATGATGAAGTGTGGACTCCTCCTTCGGTTGGCGGTCCACTATTGTCTGCTGCATTGTCAGCAACAAGGACCATGCAAACATTATCGTCTATGCCCATTAAAACTGGTAAAACCTTGTTTTGCTATATTTTGTAATGTGCTATATTTTGTAATGTCTTTCTACAAGTTGATGAACAACGAAGTAGCACATTAGTTCTTAAATGATGTCTACAGAAGCTTGCATACACACAAACACATGCATACACACACCACGCATACATACATACATACATACATATATATATATATATATATATATATATATATATATATATATATATATATATATATATATATATATATATATATATATATATATATATATATATATATATATATATGTATGTATATATATATATATATATATATATGTATGTATATATATATATATATATATATATATGTATGTATATATATATATATATATATATATATATATATATATGTATGTATATATATATATATATATATATATATATATATATATATATATATGCACACATTAAGAGACATGGACATAGGCAGGGAGGTAGACCAACAAAGAGCAGTACTAAAATTGTCATTTAATTGTATGAAGGGACATTGTTGCTGAATAAGAAAACTATGTTTCCATTAAGAGAACGAAAGCTTCCAGGTGCTTTAAAATTGATATTTTTTAAAGTGTAAATTTAGTTTACTTTTACATTAATCATTTTGGACTGATAAATCCTTTATGTTTTTGTAGGTAATAATGCTTTCTTTGAACATCTTTTTCATATGATATTGAAACTGTTTGGACCCACCATACATAAAAGGTACATAGTTTCATATCATTGCTACATAATTTTTATTTTCTTCTATTTATTGTAATATATTAAAGTTATTGATCTAACAATCTATTTGTTTTTAAAAAGGTGGAATTTACAAGCTAGGGAATTAAAAAATCAGTTGATTGCATCCATTGAGGAGAAATTTGGGAAAAACATTTTTGACACTGGCCTACTTCTAAAAAGAGCAGCAAAGCATATAAAGATTGTGAGGGATCAATATAGAAGGGGTCTTAAGGATAACCCAAAGTACGACCGTCCTCCTATGATTCCACCAATGGAGTGGAATGAAATAATAGAAGATGCAAAGGAGAAAAGGCTATGTGAAGATAGAGATAATGAAGCAGCACAGGGCAAAAAGAGGTATGTCATTATAGTATTGAGTACATTGTAATCATGCACTAATTATTGATATTTGTAAATATATAATCTAAGATATTTGAAATTGTTCATAGATTGTAGGACACATCCGTGGCTACAAAAGCGAGAATAAAAAAGGTTGGCCAACACAAACTTGGCTTTGGTGGCTATATGAATTTGCAGTCTCGACTTGTAAGTAGAGCAATGAATTTAGTTTTTTTTTTTTTAATATAATGTTGCAAACAGTTTTGTTTAATGAAACCATACATGGAAAACTGACGTTATCAAGAAAAAACCACAGGGCACAGATTTCAATGTGGAGGTCACAGATGAAGATAGAAAAATTGCCTTGAAGGAAGGCTATAAAGTTGTGGTTGCACGCCTACGTGAAGAAATTGTAAGCCTTGCCCAAGAATCCAATGCACCAAATGATATCTCACAGGTAAATTGGTCAGATGAAAAGTAAATGAAATTAAATAGTTGAGAAGATTCTTTTTTGGTATTAGTTTTAAACATAAATTGACTACATAACAATGTGCATAACATTTTACTGCAGCCTTCATATCCTACCACAGAACCTGCTCCTGACGAAGGCCATGATGTGCATTATAGTGGTGGAGGTATTAATTTGCTATTGGAAATTAATTATGCAATTATGAATACAATTTAACATCTTCAATTGGAATTTGACATATATCCTTTTTTTGAATATTTCAGAGCATGTTGAACATCATGCTGAAGGACTGGACCATGTTCCAAGTGTTCAACATGTTGACACAGTGGCAGATCAAAATGTTAATGTACATGATGTGGCATTGTCAGGTAAGAAAAATGCATTTTATGTTGTACTCGTACTTAATTACAAACTTGTAACAGTTAGAAAAAGAAAAATAGTATGCCAATTTATCGCATTCACTTGTTCTTGCAACAGAGCCCCCTTTAGTGCAGCAACCTCCTGCTCCTCCAAAGAGAAGAAGCCATCGTAATTTGACATTACACGTGCTAGAAGAGGAGGAGAATGAAGCAGATATGGATGTCCCTATGAGCACTTTTCTTAAGAGAGCTCAAAAAAACAAAAAAAAGAAATGATGTTTTAAAAATCTTCTTTGATAAACCTTGTTGGATAATGAAAGAACTTTGTTTTAAGTAATTATGTATAAATGATGCATATTAATATAGATTTTTATTTTATGTTAATGAATATTGTTATGTGTTAATGAATTTTTTATTAGTATTGTGTATTAATGATTTTTATATCATATTAATGAATGTTATGTGATTGTATTGATTGAATGTTATAGTTCATAAATGGATGAATGAATGAATGAAGTATGTAATTAGATGATAATGGGTACTTTAGATTGATGTTAGGGGGAGGGGGTGAGGCCAGATGAGCTTCCACCTTCACGTGGTTGGCCTTGTTAAGTAGAGAATATTATAGTATTCTTGAAACCAAGTGAAGCTCAAATTTGTTAAGTCTTCAAACACACATCCCAATTCTCTTTAATGAGACTGAAGTTTTTTTGCTTGTAATAGTCTCATTGCAGTCATCTTTTGATTCCTTGAACATATAGTTCTTGCTTAGTTTAAATCCCAATTATTAGATATTTCTCCACATTGGAGTTAGTTTGGCATAGAAACCTGCATATTTTAATATATATATTTAGTCAACTAAAAGAAATGTAGAAAGCATTCAAATAGTTGATGTCTAACAAAAGAAGACAAGATGCATATACTATTTAGCATGGAAATCCTTGTAGGTGAATTGTGTGTGTACGTACACACACACATATATGTATGTATGTATATAACTTCAAACAAATGTGTAGACTCAATTAGCAAGAGACACCAACCTCAAATCCTGCAATGCAGAAGGAACTGAACTTTGAAATGCAAAGTGTTTATAATGTAGGTAGATTTTCCTTAAATCTCCTTCGAGGTTTTCAACAAATCTGCCTTGTACTTATGAATAATCCACCAAGATTTGAAATATTGTTTTTCAATAAATGCTCTAAACTTGGAATATACCTTCATAAAAATTCTGCCTTAGATCTGCTCATCATATTCAAAATAAGCCTTCACATGTCTGTTCACTTAGGTCTGATTTAGGTCTTCCACAAATTTGGCTTATAATTATGCTCTTGAATCTCTTAAAATCTTCTTTGTATTCAAATGATATTTAATGAATTGATTGATACAAATTTCCTCATACTTGAATCCAAATATCATCGTCATTGTCAAACATAACACAAACATAAAATCATTTTGGTTATTCGCTTGTTATACAAGTTAGTCTTATCTTTTTGGTTTTCACAAGTCATGCACTTATGCATCTTTGGGATATCCACAAGCTATTAGAGATGTTTGGATGGTTCATGTTCTTATTTTTTTTGTGTTGTTTGTAGGGTTTTTTCCATGAAGTCTAAGGACAGACATGTTGGATGTTTGTGATAGACATGTCCACCTATAAGAAAAGTATCAAATGTAGAAAAAATGCAAAGAAAAGCTTGTAAGGGTTTTAGGTGTCTTTAGGCCTAGTACAGCTTGTAAGGGTTTTAGGTGTCTTTGGAAGGGTTAGTGAAGTTATAAAACCTTTGAAAAGGTTCATGAAATATATTAAAGGCATATATGATTGTAAGTTGTCGAAGTTGACACTTTGTGTCAACTAGACAACAAATTTTAGTTTATAACTAACTGGTAACAGTCAGATAGTTAGATAGCAGTGGTTGTTTACTATTGTTTGGTTATTTAGAAGGGATTTTTCGAGTGTTTGGGGGAGAAGTAGAGTTGGGGTGGTGAGACAAGGCATTGTGAAAAAATTATAATTAATAAAATAATCCTGTTCTCTGCAATTCAGTCTCTGTCCCATGGAACAGTGAGTTCCTATGATGTATCAAATGCATTTTGACTAATATTTAATGTGAGAACGTTTTATTATTTTTGTTATCTTGTCCACGCATTATTTTAATTTTCATTACGGGTTGAGTAAGGAATAATAGACTAGTGCATTCAAACCAATGACTGGTTAGGCATAGTCAACTGTACTTATTCTGAAGTTTCCAATCCGTAGTCACTGTTATTGGTGGGAGACAATGAGGTTGTGATAATTCATTTGTACTATATTAACCAAATGCAGGAGAGTGGGAAAACTTGGTGCAAGTGCAGTGTTGGATGGTAATTGTTGATGGAGGTTTAGCCTGGATTAGACACCAGTCTAATAGACAGTGGATCATTTCATGTTTGAAGATGTTTGGGGGGTGAATCCTTCATGTTTGGGGGGTGCCTCTATTACCAAAAATGAGACAGTAGAGCACTGTTAGTGTTATGGTGGGCAAAATATGTCTTTCATTGTGATAGATTATTTCTAAGTCATCTATGTTGTTTCTTGCTATTGTCAAGCAGTCTTTGTTTTCCTTGAGACCATGAACAAAATTATCTACCATTTTTGCTAATGATAAACTTTTGACTTGAACAATGATAAAGTTTATTAGTAATCATTATAGTGGAACAACTTTTGACTTGTTCAAAAATTTTAGTCGAAGGTTTTGGAATTGATAGTGAACCCCAAGCTCCTAGAAATCACCTGCAACCAAAATGCATGTTACATCTGTGTCTGAGAGAGAATATGATCCAAAAAGCATGCCTACTTTGGTGATTTGGCTATTATTGCAGCACTACAAAGTGTCTTATAGTGTTTCTCATTTTCTTAAATAATAGGCAATTAGTTCATGATTTCATCATATCTTATAGTGGAACAACTCCAAGAATCTTGGGTAAATTGCTTGCTATAAGACTTTCTTGTATAGGACACTCAATAATGTGGGCTAAGTGGTGGGCACAAAGAGGAACAAGAAAGGATCTATACAAGTGCACGGTGTAGTAGAATTCAAAAATGAAATTATCTTAGTTTAATTTTGATTCTCCTCTGTTACCCTCACATACATACACAGCTCACTTCAATTCTTCAATTCTCTTAAACTTATACACATCCCTTATCAGCAGATCTGGTCATAATTCTCCTAAAATTTACAAATATTCCTGGAAATAGCAGCTACCTAAGACTCAGGAATTAGATATAAATGAGTTGAGACCAGCATTTATAATTCTTGAACAGGATTGAAAATAATTTTGATTTTGTAAGATGATTTGATATGCAGCAGCATAATTCATCCTTGTTTACTTCTAATTTATAGGACCAGTGCCTTATCCATTGGGCAAGAAATTGACTATTGGTAGGAGATCTAATTCAAATAACTTGTATAAGAATTAATCAATTGCAATCATCCATCTCCATTCTTATGCAATATCCCTTTTATGAACTCATAAACCCTACTGATTTACTGAAGCATTTATATAATTTCTTGAATTAAAAGCAACAATAAAATCAGCATACAACCCATCCAGACTGCATTCAGCCAAATAAACCTTATTTAAATGACTTCAAAGTAAACAAACCCATAAACTGGAGACAAGAATTGATGATCCACAGATATAGTTTAAATACCCCTTTGTATTATCCTTTTCATATGACTAATACAATAACCAATAGAAAACAAATTGAATGCCCAGAATAGATTGCCATTTCTGTCATTTCAATTTGCTTATCAGAAAGTACAATGGAAGCAAACTCAAAACCTTTGCATACTATTGGACCGACTGAATATGTACTCTTCTTGAAAGAAACAAAAAATTACACAAGTCTCAGACCATCACAAGGCCTTGAAAACTCATTTATATAGCATGAGTTGCAACAAGCAAAGGAAAATTATGATCTGACAAGTGTCCAAGGAACAAAGCATCATACAAAAGACAAAAACAATCACAACAGAATGCTAGGTGTATCAAATATTCCTTCAGGTAGGCCCGTTCCAGTTTCTGTTGTGAATCATCAACTTCTAATTTGTCTCTCATTATTTTGGCTCCTCAGAATACGTGGCTACCAAGCTGGCCAAAGAAGGATGATCTTGTGATACCTCCAAATCAGTTTTCTCCTGTGGGTTCTCACTGCTTTCACCTTGAGCAGGCATTATTACCTTTTCCCCTTCTTCTTTTTTCAGTTCTGGTGCAGAGGTGTCAATAACCTGCACCTCGCCTTCTAGTTTCTCATCATCAACTGAACTGTCCTCCTCTAACTGCTTGTCCAACAGAAGATCTGCCATCCAAGTGTCAAATTGTATATCATCCGGCCAGCTGAACTGTAGGATATCATTTTGCTTTTTTAAAATATAACTAGCCTCCTTTTCAAAACCAACAAATTCTTGCTTCAAAGAATCAAAAAATAATTGGACTTTAACCAATTCCTCTGTCGTGGTGGCCCACCAGGCATGCCCCTTTTCATTAATAACTTTATTTATCCTTGTGCAGAAAAGGTCATCCAATTCTTTACTCCACTCTTCCTTATTTTTCAATTTCTTCTTTCTATCCAAGGCACAAGGAAATAGATCAAATTTTTGATTCTTGTACTTATTCAAATAAGAAACAATTTTCAGTTGCAGAGCAACTCTCCTGTTATCAAAATCTGACAGGTCATTAGCAATATCATACAATTTTTCAACATGGTCATGGGAAGACTTTATAACTGAATAACATAGAAGGGTGATTTCCTTTTCCCTTCTTCCCCATTTATTAACAATAGGCTTCAAGGTATCATCATGAGTTTTCAATTCCTCCCATATATCTATTACTTTTACCAACTGATCAAAGAATAAGGCCACTCAATTTTTTCCACTAAATACATTAGAGCCTTTCTAAGCTTATCCTCATACTGCATATTTAACTCTACATGTAAGGCCCATAGTTTGCTCTTCTCTTCTTCAAATTCCTCAGCTGTATAATATTCAGGCCTTTGAGGTGTGTCTGGTATCTCTACAAGGGGGTGGATTTAAAAGTTTCCACTAGAGGATGGGGGTATGTTATTCTTGGCCTTGTGGATTTCCCCATTGCCTTGTTTTCAAGTTCAATTCTCTTTTTTACCTCCCTATTATAGGCCTCAAGAAGTGTTTCATATTTATTCTGTAACTCAGACATAACCTGTTCCTCCTTCTTAGCAGTGGCCAACACAAACTTAGAAGAATCCACATTCCAATATGCTGCCTGTACATGTGAAGTGTCAGCAACCCTTCTTACAAGTATATTTCCCATCAACCCAGACTGATCTGATTGTGATGGTGTGGCTCTAGATCCCTTTCTCAATGACCAACTGACCAATGCAGCTTGATCTTCAATAAATGAAGTGCCTTGGAATTCTCTTCTATTTGAGTCTTGCAACTCCAATCTACTTGAAACAGAATTGAAAATTAATGCATCTGCAATATCCCAATTGGGCAATAATAAAATGTTAGATGCCTTTATCATTTTTCTCCCCTCCTCAGGGCTTATATTATGCAATTCCTTCATCATTTCTTCTTTAATTTGGTTTTGCATGGAAGTTTCATCCATTTCTGGATGCTCTATTTTCATCTTTTTACATTTCTCCTCGAAAACGTTCATGTTTGTCCTCCATGCAAACTGCTAAAAAGCCCTTGATTTCACAAAACTGTCATCAGTCAAAAATTGACGACTTGCCTGCTCTAATACAGGGTCCAACTCCCTGCCTCTATAATCAACTATTGTTAGATCCAAACTTGGGAGAGGAAGTTCTAGAGGGTTACCCTCATCTAATTTTGCTTGAGTAATAAAAATATCTCCCTGTGATCCCATTTGTTCAACCTATTCACCAGTGAGCTACTCTTCTCCAATCCTCAAAGGGGACTGGGTGGGTGAATATTCCTCATCTTGAGGCCTTTCTCCTGTCATTACCTTTTGCCTCTTAGGACTAGGCTCTTCAGGTCTCTCCTCTTGGGCTATACTGGTAGATCCTATTATTTGTTTGCCCTTGTCTATAGGAACCCTTTTATTCTGAATTATAGTATATCCGGGCCTCTTTTGTACAATTATTTTATCAGTTCTCACATTTGGAGTGAAAGCCAACCTCCTCATGACCTCTTTGGCCTAATCAGGATATGAATCAATAAAAAATTGTTTCTTTTCATTCATGACCTCCATTATTTTAGGGAAGGTATTCATGAGCTTACTTATTTTGTCAGCCTCTGTAATAGCATTATCCAAAGGATCATATCTATTATCAAAACAATGAATGAATTCTAAGACCCAGGAATAAACTCTCCATTTTTCCTTTTTAGTTTCTTGCTCCTGCAATGAGAATTCATTCCTTATAATATCCTTTGGATAATAAGAATCATGCTTGACCAGTCCCAACTTGATTCTATGCCTCAACATCTGATTGAAAAATCCCTCAGAATCACAAAAACGGGGATGAGAGACAGCCATCATATACTACTCCAAAATTTTATGCAAAAAGATCCATCCCCCTTTTGTAATCACAAACTGATGGGCCACTGTGCAAGTAGGGAAAATTGACCCTAATTTCCTTTTCAACAAAAACATTTCTTCCACTCCCCCTAACTGCCATAAAACTTCAGCCATTCCCACCTTCAAAGGAACTTGGTAAGGCAAAACATGAGGGTTCCCCTTGAAACCATAGATTCTAAAAATAGTAGAAACAGGGTAGGGGATGATATCTCCCCAATTATGTGAAACTTTCAAGTCATGGGGGTTATCCATAGGCCTGATGAGACTCATTAGTACCCTAGGGATTCTGGGATTGTCACTCAATATGAGGCATCTCAATTTAGCAGCAAAATATCTATCAAATCTGACAAAACTAGCATTACTTGCATCCCAGGTCATATCTACACTCCACAACTAGACTGGCAGTATTTCCCCATTCTCCACTCTGTTTAGTTCCATCTCATTTCCAAAATATGTCACTCCTTTGAACAAAAACATATGCATTAATAGAGAGTAGTGACCAAAAGTTTTTTCCACCTTGCCCTTCGCAATCCCAACTAAACCAATGTGAATTTCTTCAGCCAAAAAGGAAGAAAAATCAAAAATAACATCTACACCAAAGGAAGCAATCTGAACCATCATGTACATGAAACCAATGGGCATAAATTCTTTCTCATCTTCACCAAAAACTTGGCATAAGGTCCTGTATATCTCTACAGCTCGGGAAGTGAAAAGACTCTTCTTAAAAGGCTCTCTAGAGGCTGCAGTAATTACTGGAAAAGTTCCTATTGTACCAATATGTGCCCTTAGTGCACCTCCCCTAATTACATCCTTCTTTGCTTTATATTCATTCTCTAATTCTAGCAGATTGATTTGCACATGGTAGTCTGATAATGGTTCCAGGTGAAAAACCTCTCTAATTTCTTCAGGAGTAATCGAGACTAGAGGCACACCATCCTTTCTTCTTACAACCCTAATGGCTTGGTCATAATTCTTACCAATGGCTTCAAGCAAATCATAATCCATGAAAACACTTGGGACTACTAACTTTCCCAAATCAAAATTCCAGACATTAGCATGCAAGGCAAACAACTTTCTTTCCGAAAACCACTTTTTAAACAAGATAAGGCCAGTTTGAGTAGTTGTTGCATCCCTAACCCAGTTCCCCTTGTCATATAGGCCATCGCCAATTTTAAGCCTAGGGTTTAAGGAAATTAAATTTTTAACTTGTGCAGGCTGTACAGTAGATTCTGGGAGTAATTCTAATAAATCATCATGGACATTCCTATCCATATAATTAATTTGCCCAGAGAATGGTTTCTTAGGAGGCATTTTGACAGTATTGAGAGAATTGGAATGCCACAGATGTTATAATATGAGTACTTACTTGACTTGTTGAACTTGTTCTTCTCTGAACTTTTAAAATTTCTCTCGAATGACAGAAGAATAGTTTCACGTCTTTACCAGGCTTAACACGACACAATCAATCAGGCTCTTGTGCTCAGAAAATTCGCAATCTTTGTTTGTGTGGGACTGGAATTAATGAAAATCTCTGTGTTATTCTCTATTTCTCCCACACGCGAAGCTTTCACTTATCATAAATGCGTCGAATAGAAAAACAGAGTGGCGTCGCACTTTCTTTTCTAAACTTGTGCCGTTGATCCTTGAAAAATCCTACGATCTAGGAATTACAACTAAGCTGACTCAGCTTTCTTCTTAATACATTGGCAGTCAAGCCAATAAAACACCTCCACCTCTACCTTTCCTTCAAGGCTAGTGCTGCAAACTGGGCCCATGCATGACTACGCACACGTGTCATCAACTCGCTAACTCGTTATACATAATTCTCGAGCACCTTTCCACAGCGAGCTAGCAATGATCACTGATCTTACTTTAATCATGTGGTAGACAATTGAAATAACCTTTAAGAACACAATGGTGGGTCCATTGCTTGTTAACTCGGTATACCTAATTTTTGCACATCTCTTTATAGCGATTCAACGAGCGTTGTTGATCTAGACTTGATCTTGTGGACAGCAATTTTACTTCAACAGTAGTGGGCCACACTCACTAACTTGCTATACTTAACTTTCGAGCACTTCTTCATAGCGAGTCAACGCCACCCTTTGATCCCAGCTCAATCTCACGATCAGAAATCTTCGTACCTAGTACACGGGAAGTGGGTCCATGATATCGTTGTCCATGATATGGGCCCTACAGATTTCTACCAATCATTGGTCAAAAGTTTGACCAATGAATGGTAGAAAATGTACTAACAATGCCAACATTTTTCGACCATCGTATTCGTCGAAGTTTCGACCAACCTACTGGATGGTCAAATTTTCAACCAAAAATTTTTCAACCAGTGCCATCTAGTTTTCCACCATGCATTGGTCAAAATTTTGACCAATGCCCTGCAGATTTCTACCAAGTATTGGTCAAAAGTTCGACCAATGAATGGCAGAAAATGGCTCAACAACCTGGACATTTTTCGACCAACGTATTGGTCAAAATTTTGACCATCCAGTATGTTTGTCAAATTTTCAATCAGAAAATTATCAACCAATTCGTTGGTCAAATTTGGTCGAAGATTGGTCAAAAAATGGGTCAAAATTTCGACCAATAAAGGTCAAAAAATGAGCCCAAATGTACTAGTGCATGGTTGATCATCATACATTCTGAGGGCTATTCTTATTGATTGGCAAGGATTCTTTGATACACCTATGGCACCATTCCTTTCTAATGAGAGGAACATAATTATGTTTTCATGGTGTAGCTTCTCCATTAATCCAAGAGCATCATAGGTGTATATTTTACATTGAGGGGGTGCTTCTTCTCTTCTCTTCTAACTATTTGAAATTAAATTCCACCAAGACAACTAGGGGGGGGAGGGGGGGTGAATCAGTTATCTAATTAAAACAACTTTTATCAACCTTATCAAATGTAAAACATGTAATCAATAAGTTCAACAACCACAACAAGATCACCATACACAATAACACTAGATTTATTGACTTCAAAAACCATTGATCAGAGACAAAACCCTAATAGGGATGGTACCCACAAAATTATGTACCAATATATAAGTTCCTTGCAAGATGATGGACCCTGTTATGAGTTAATGAAATACACTCAGTACATATCAGTCCCTATTAGGAGACTTTGAATCCTTGTGAGGAGATTCTGACCCTATTAGGAGTTGTGGAAGGAAGAAGGAACCACTACCCAAATAGCTTTAGGGAAACAATCACTGAACTCACTGTCAAAATAGTCTTAATATCATTCTTCACAGAATAATGCAATTAAACAGAATAATACAATTAAACAACTATCCACCGCAACCTCTTTGCCAAATATAGTCTCTTTGTTAACTGATTGTCATGTCTTAACTATACCAAACACTTCTCTCATCAACAAATATTCAATATTAGGTTCACTAGATTTTACATCCAAGTTCACATGCATGCATTACACATACATCAAACTTCACTCACATGAATCACACTCTACCACAAGGATATAATCTTTCCTTTATACCAAATTCTCAAATGAATTATTCCTTGAGGATTTATCAATTTATAGTTATATGGTAGGACCACATTAAAATACTACTTTACATGTTACATTACAACATTATGACTTTTCATAATTACAACTAAACTGTCAACTCATTGTCTTCATAAATCTTCGCATGTGCAACATTGGGATGTGTACATTTGACCACTGTATGTTCATCCTATCTTCTACCTCTTTACAATTGCACTTAACTAGATTATATCTCTATTAGGAGATATAATCAAAACATCAGTAACTATCTCTCAAAAACTATGTCTGAGCATTATCATCAATCAATTTCAAATAATCAATATCAAATCATCATCATCTGTCTTTATCTTTTTGCATGTGCACTTAAGCACATCATCGGGACACTTTGTAGAACATGTCCTCAACTGTGCATAGCCTCATCTTCAATCCTCAAACTAAACTACCTCAGTCTCTATCTATTGTTCTATCAATCTTCTACAAAATAATGTATATGTTAACATCAGTGACAAACATTACCATGAATAAAACATATGATCATTGTAACATCTCTTGAGCAATGCTAGGATACTCCTCCATAGGTATACCATTAACATTCATTCTAACACTTAATTCTTCTTTTGAGGAGGCATCTTTTTTATTGGAGTTTGAACTAGATTCTTACATGGATCAATCATCATTGGTTCCTTTGTTTTCACCTTCTACTTTTGGGTTTGATCTTGATTAGTTTGTGATATCTTCATCATTTAAGGACATGATAACACATTAGAAAACTTTAGAGACATCATACTTAATTTGGATTCTCCTTCCTTCTTATTTGCAATGGGAAACACTCTTTCATTTGTACTTGGTATATCTTCTTCCTAAGGGGAGAAATTTTGTTTGTAGACATTGGATTATCTTTTGTCTTCAAGCATTTTCTATACTTGAAGGAGATATTCACTATGGGGGGGTGGATATCATATCTCTTTATTTTATTTCTATGGAGGGATTTTGTATTGTATACATGCATGATGTATGTGATACCAGAGGGTTATTTTTTACTCCATCCATACATGCATCTTGCTTTACTTTTTCATCTCTCTTTTTGGGGGAGGGTTTTTTCCATAAGGTTTTCCCTCTTTCTCCTCTTTTTGATAGATTTTATTGTGCTACATATTGTTTGCACTTGCAGTTTGTACATGGGTACCTAACATGGCCTAGTATTTGGGAACCATCTTGCATTTTCATCTTTCTTTTGTAAGCTTAAGTGCATTCCCCTATATTGCACTTGGGGGGGAGGTGTGTTTGTGTAATTAAATATTACCAATTACACTTTGTTGAAGTTTACTTAGGATAATTCATTTTCATATTATTTTTCATGTAGACACATAGGAGTTAGCACTTTATTTGAGAACATGTTGTCTCACACCTCTCTTTGTGTGATACACCTTTGTGTTCTTATCCTCTCATTGTTGCACATACTTTCATGCACAATTAAGAATAATCCACCTTTAGTGGATGCATGCTTAGTTGTGATGCTTATCACTTGGATGAATCCTTGTTATATTGATTGGCTTTATATTCAAGCACATCTATGATGTGATTATCTAAATATAAAAGGCATGAGTATTGTACTCTCGATCATTATTGACTTAATCAATTCATCAATATGGTTCCTATCTCTCTTGTGCTATTTCTTAAGCTTCTAGATCTTGGAATTTCATCATTGTCTTAGGAAAATTCTTACATGGTATTAGAGCTTGAGTAGGATTCTTATAATTATCAACCAAGATATCATATATGATAAGTGAATTACAACAAGCTTTGATTCTTTATAGGAAATTTTGACTAGGCAACATCCATGCATACTACATTGTGTAATTTTGACATGTTTACTACTAAGACTAAAACAATAATTAGTGGGGTACATTGTAAAATTACTAGTGATATTGAAGGCTAGACACCATGTCAAATGTCATGGAACACTCAATAAATCTTTGAGAGTTAGTATCACGAGAGCAAGAGTTGAATGTTGAAAACCAGAATAATTGCTAAAGTTTTGGAGCTATAAGATTTGATAACTCCAAACATTGATATTATAAAATCTAACCTTGTAGAAAAAAAATAGATTGTTTAATTGTCATATGTGTGTATAGTTGAATTTCTTGAGAACTTTTCATCTAATTTACAAAAGCATATCACTAGTCTAACAACATTAAATAAAACATGGGAGACACTATTTCCAACTACAAGTACAAGGTATACATCTATCATGAATAGACTATAATTTATCTAAGTATATATTATTCAAAATGTTTATTGTCATTGATTGCCACAAACAAAAAGGAGAGAGGTATATACATAGGAGGAGTCAATACAGAGGTAAAATAGGGGGAGTTGACTATATACATAAGAGAAGTGATACAAAACCAATTTTGGATAAGATTTTGAAATGTGTGTGTGTGTGTGTGTGTGTGTGTGTGTGTGTGTGTGTGTGTGTGTGCGCGCACGCAATTTTGTTTTGCCGTCAATGCCAAAGGGGGAGATTATTGTCATATGATGAGGATAGACAATAGTTTTCTCATTGTTGTAAAATACTCATGGAACCTATAAGGAAAAATACTATTGACATATGTAGGGGATATCAGTAAGAGGCAAGAGTTATCAAAATATTACTTCAAAATGTAGCAGGCACTATCATACAATGAAAGTTATCAAAATATAGAATTCAGTTATCATATAAAGGAAGTTTTTGTATATTAGATGATAATACAGAAAACAAAAAGATGAACCTTAGAATCAAAGGTCTAGATTAAATGAAGGATTAATAGGATCAAGGATGATGGTTTAAAGGAATAGGTGACAAGATTAAAGGGAGAGAGGAGAGTACACATGAGAGAGAAATCAAGAACAAGATAGAGAAAAGAAGTCGAGTGATTAAATAAATATGACAAGCCTAGAAGGAAGAATTATTAGGTCAAGTTATCTTGTATGATTCCCTAATTATTTTTCTACAAGGTATTTTAAATCCTTTACAATGTAGTCTTTCAAAGGATTTTCAAGTTCATATAACAACTTTTGTAAATCTTTTAATAGGGTAAATAGAATATAGGCAAGATGAAATCTCTTAAGTGAGTGGTCTTAATAAGCTAAATATATAATTAGAATTGTTTTAGTCAATCCTTATTAGGTGAGTCACTTAGAAAACAACAAAACTTTAAGTCCTAATCAACAACCTTTTTCAATTGAAGTGAAGAAATTGTAGGTACTGTCCCCACTGCATTTTTTCCCTCTAACCAAGTATTTTCTATGATACCAAAAATATCATACCATGGTTGTTTAATTATTTATGCATTTATGTTACTTTGTTCATGTTATTTTCAGTATATCGGTAATATAGGGACAACTATTGATAAACAAATAAGTATCATTAATGTGTTAATTGTTAAAATCAAACAAATATATAAGTATTGATTCACCGCTCCCCCCTCCCCCTCTTAGTACTTAACCTTTCTAATTAAAAATCACCACCAAGGTAGTGTTTTTCTAGAGGTCTTTAAAAAATAGCATCTTTTGGGTTTTCTATTATGATCGCAAATCTATAGTTAGAAGTTCTACCATAGGTTCACATCCAAAACATTTAGAGTGAAAATTTATATTCCCTTGAATATTTCAAGGTAAGTACATCATCATTTATTTTAATTTTTAGTATATACCTATTTCCATATCTTAATTGGGATGGTTGCATATATTTAACACCTGGATCTATCTTACTCTTCTCATTAAATCAATAGGTTCAATTTTACATTTAATTTTACACATCTTAAAATTAGACTTTATACTACATGAAAGAGGACTTTCTTGCATACGTCCCTAATATAGTTTGGGTTTAGCATTGTCATCCCTTTGTCATGCCCAAAGATCATAGAATTACATTTTTTAATCATACATTTCAAAACCAGATTGTTTTTTAATGAACTCAAATACATTTTAACCCATTTTCAAGAACCATTTGAATACAAGGAAAGCAAACTTTTTAAGTGTTACTTCTTTTCATAACAATCCAACTTTCACAATAAAATCAATACTCCATTCTCATTGAACGATGCATTCACATTTTGTATACAACATCATTATATGTCAAATTAAACTAGAATTATTTCTTCAAATAATCATTTCTTCCAAGACAAGCTATGCAATAATGTAATACAATAAGAATGCACAAGATGGAGAATCCTCCATTGCAATATATTATTTTCTCTTTCTTCACAAAAACACCAACATGGTGAACAATTTGTTTGAATTTTTAGATAGATATGATGCTGAGAGAGGGGGAGGTAAATCAATATCTTCTAAATTTTACCCTTTAATATTTATTTTTAGTGAATTCCTTGCTTCCTCTATTACTCGGTAGGTACTAAACATGTAAAATATTACTTGTAAATGAAAGTAACATAACTAATCTAAATATCTTCATTCATAACCACATAAACAAATATTCATCACACATAGCACAATCATTTTGGTCATACATAAACTATTGGTTAGAGGGAAAACTACGGTGCAGATGATATCGACAAATCCATCACTACTGCAGTAAGAGGATGCATTGTTAGGGCTACAATATTTTGTCACTTCTGGTGACTTACTCTTCTATGAGTATAAAATAATATCTATTAGATCCACCTTTCATAAGAATTTTCACAACACTCTTTAAGTGTGTACTCAATTAAGAGATTTACAACAGACTTTTAGATCCACCTTTTACAAGGATTTAAAACAACTCCAATGATAAGAAAGTAGCAACAATGATCTATACAATAACAACTTACTTTGCTTGGTCATATCTTACTTATGCTCAATATATTTTATCACCTCTTGTGATTGATTTATTAATCCTCTTCCACTGCTTAAGATTTCTAAGCTCTGATGTGTTCAACTTTATCCTCTATCATAAAAAGTATTCTTGCTTCAAGACCCCTCTCAATCACAATTAACATTAGCTAAAATTGTTCCAAACTAGTCCTTTTAAATTTTTCTTTTTCCTTCATGATATTTGACCTAATTAGGGTTTTGGAACCCTCTAGAAAGCATCTCAAATCAAAATAAACATGTCTAGAACGATTTGACATTTCCTTCCATTTTATATTTATTTTCATTGGATTATTTTTCCTTATAATCATCAATAATCAATTCACATTCTTCAAGAAATATTTTCAAATATTTACTTTGATCAGTGTAAACCATTTTTATTGCTCAATAAGATTGTGTCAAATCATATTTTGTACCAAATAATACTATCATTTGGCGGAGTCTATGCTCAAGCATACATGTTATGCTTAGTAGTTACATGTGGTCAACGAATATACAATGACTTGATAACTACTAGATGCTCAATTGTAATTGTATGCTTGAACTTGTCTTCCTTTGTACTCGGGCATATCATAACTTGGTTACTATGTGTAACTACTATTTCTATCTATATTTTTGTCACTAATTGGCAACATATTCCTTATGATCAATTATGGGAGTGACATTCTCCCCCTTTGATATTAGTGGTAAAAAGTTGATACTTCAAGAATTTTAATTTATATACAAACTTTCAAACTCGTAAAGTCTCTCTATGCATATGCTTCCTTAGTAAACTATATATTTTGCAAAATCTTTTTCATAAACTATTTTTATTTGCAATATTGCAATAACTCCTTATATCTTTGTATAATACAAACAAACAAACATATAAAACAGTATCGCATCACCCTTTTTTGACACTAATGTCATTAAGTCTTGAGCATCAACAAAAAATAATAACTTACGTTAGATCCATGCCAAAGTGATTGATAAAGTATTTATGTTGCTTAGGATAATGTCAACAGTTTTATCCCAATTTGTTCTTATGAGTTCAAGTGATTTTTTCTCAACCTGTAGGTGGACAAAAAGGGTAGTCATGTGATCTACAATGGAGAGACCCAAGGCAACAATTAACTCCTTAGCAGCCTTAATGTGGCGTTGTATAACCTTGAGATGAGATAGTAACAACCCTTGAATTTCAGTTATCTATGACCTCAATTTGTTCTCCTCCTCTATCAAACCATGTATAAAACTAGTGAGAAATCTCACTCAGGAGTAATGTATAGACATGGTATTTGGATCAATTGTTAATGCAACAACACTAGACTTCAAGTATTCATTCACCTTTTCATTTTATCCTTTATATCATTGGTGAGTGATGAAATATCACATAGCTTCTATAATAGAGAAATGTCATTTTTCATTGTTACCTCCATCTTGGTAATAGTAGATGACAATGTAACTTGTTGAAGGGCAATGGTTCTTAACACCTTCTCTAGAACTTTATTTTCAAATTTCTTGTATGATCTTTGCATTAATTTTGATAAAGTATTTGTGCATGGTTCATTTAGTATATCAACTATCTAGACAAGTTGATCCAGTATGGGAGCATTCTCATTGATGATTATATCAAGTACAACTTCAAGTAAGATGTCTTTTATATCTTGAAGTACCTATTTCTAATTATATTCCTTCATCAATCTTGTTTTCTCCTTTTTTCCTTTTGCAAATTTCAATAGAAATAACCATATTCTCATCATCCAGTTTGTTAGGATCCCATGAAGGTATAACAATAACCTCATCTAAAGTTATAACAAGGTTTAATCTCAATGCTTGGGATTCTTCCTTATGCTTCTTCAAATTTTTACATTTTGTTTCCTTATAACTTGTGCTCAAGGAAACTTGTAGAGTCACTAGATTTGTATAATCTAGACTTATTTGTTTACCTTCTATATGGACATCTTCTCCCTTCTTCTCCTATACTTGTTCACCTTGTTCAACACTTTGAGTAATTACAGTTAGCATAGGTGGCACATGGGGCTTTTCCTCA
Source organism: Cupressus sempervirens (assembly GCA_028749045.1). Taxonomy (NCBI): domain Eukaryota; kingdom Viridiplantae; phylum Streptophyta; class Pinopsida; order Cupressales; family Cupressaceae; genus Cupressus; species Cupressus sempervirens. The sequence goes on from CM053790.1 coordinate 325,485,446, forward strand.
TATTGACTCAATATAGTAACATTTCGTTCTATCTTTTTTCTCATCTTCTAATTATCTACTAAAGAATATGTATAACAATGTATAAGTGTACACATAATTAGGTGTAGATAAAAATAATCATAAATCTTCACTCTTTGTACCTTTACATTTTTAGTTTGTCCTTGCCCAATATTTCCCTCACTCGGAGGTCAGTGGATTTGTGCTTCTTCACTTGTTACAGATTTGATTGCTTGAGACTGAGTATAATATCCTTGTAATTGAGAATTATAATCAACTTCATCTTCATTTTTTGTTTAGTGTCTTAATTTTTCTTGGTATTCCCTTATGTAGTTAGAGTTTTTTGCTTGGTGTTAGTGTCCTTTTGCTTTGCACTTGTGACCATGGGTATACTCTTTGCTATAGTATGAAATGAATTGATGGATATGTCTCTTTCATTCTTTTTTGGTTCCTTTTTTTTTCTCAATTGTGGGGTATGGTTTGATATGTTCTATTACTAGTGTATAACCTAGTATACAAGAAATTGTTGGCTTGGTAGATATAGAACTTTCATCCTTCTTCTTGGTTCTAAAGAATACATTCACATCTTCCTTCAAACTCTTTGTAGGATCTTCTTTAGGTTAATCTTCTATTGTTATTGTACCCTGTACCTCAAGTGTAATTTTGTGACCAAAATTATATTCTTGATTGTCTAAATTCACATTCTGCTAATACCGATATCTTTAATAATTGCAGTTTCACTAGGTTCTTTGATTTTGAAGATTTGTCTCCATATGGTTTGTCCTTTGGCTTCAACATCTTGTATTTTTCTAGATAGGAGTTTCAAGGCTCTATATTTGGTTATGAATCTTTTATTATGCACTTTTAATGCTTCTTTTATTTCTAAAATATGTAGCTCAAGCATCACTGTGGCTAAAGATCTCTCCTTTAGTTGTCTCGTGGTAATCATGCCATATTTCCATCTGTGATCAATTTTTCTATACAAATATTTGTGACTCGTGTTTCCAATCTCAATTGGAGTATTCTTATATTTAGCCATCATATCTATAACAACACCTTCTATCTTCCTTTGATCTTCTTTATTCATTTTCTCATACTATAAGTATTGAAAATCAACTAATCCACCATGTTCTCTTATTAATTTTCCATATCATCTACATGTTTGGGTGTAACATTTATAGCAACATGAAAATATCCTACCTCTTTTAAATATATCCTTTCATTGTCTTCAATATCATCATCATCTTTAAGAATTAATTTTCTTGTTCTTTGTGTAGGCTTGGCAACAAGTTTTCTTGTTGACTTAGGGGCCTCTTTCCTATTCTAACATGTCTTCACTTCTACTTTTGTAGGCTTAGTTACCTTAATTGTGCCTCTCTTTAATGTTGGATTTTTTGTTTGGGTTGCATGTGTCCTTGACCTAGTGTGCTTATGGTTTGTAGAAGTTGCAAGTGGTCTCTTATCCCCTTTCTTTCCTTGTGGATCTGCAACAACTATGGTTTTTCCCTTGCCTTTGGTACTAACTTAATCTTCAGCTTCTCCTTCTATAATATGTAGGGGTTGATCATCCTTGCTCAAACTAAGTGCATCCTCTAATTTCTTGATTATTTACTTTGCTTTCCTTTTAGCTTTTGGAATCACAGTGTCCATAGTAATTTTCTCTTTGGCCTTTTCATATGTACCAAACTTAGGAGAACCTACCTTAACAAGTTAATTTAACAAGTATTATATGGCTTTAATGACCTAATCAATATTAATTTCACAATCCATGGGTGCAAGTCATGCAACCCTAGGAATAGTAGCCTTAACTAAAGTATTGTCAGTGTCAACCAAGAAACATACATCATCATGGTATTTTTCCACCAACTATGAAGGAATTTGACATCTTTAGTTCATCCTTTCATTAAATTTCTCAAAGAACTTAATCATAACAATATCAAGGTTGTTGCCAAGGGTTTTAACATATTAATTGATCTGGTATATTGAGGGTCTTTTTTACTTCCAATTCACTAGATCAATGCCTAGGAAATAATTTTGCATGTCGAAGAAAATGGAAACTAAAAATGATCCAAACTTACTCGTATTTTTCCTAGTAACCCAAATTGTATTCATATTGTCTTACAATTTTCATAGCTTCAACTTAGAAAGATCATACTTATGATCCTTCTTCACTATCTTGTAAGCCATGTCTATCGCCATCCAAGGTACACACTTGTGTCTGCTAGATTGGAAGATTTTGTATGCAACTACATATGCTCTAAATTGTATCTCTTAGTCAGTTGTATTCTTCAATTTCAAACCTCTTATGTCCTATTGTGCTTTAGTGTTCTCCTCAATTTCATTCTTAGACACAATATAGAAGTTTTTTACCCTATCAATTATAGGATAGCCAATGACCATGTGGATAACATCACGAGTAATTTGAATGGGTTTATCTAACCACACTTTCATATCATGTACTCTACTAAGAACAATACGAATCCAATCTACTTTGAAAACCTTCAGGAAGTGAAGGGTATGAAAAAGAACCATGATCTCCAAATGCTTGAATTCATCCATCAAATTCCCATTGTCACATAGTTCCTCGTGTGCACCCCTTAACTCATAGTCATCAATTTCCCCAATATTATAGTGGTAAAATGATCGAATGTAATTGACAAGTAAAACCCTAGGTGGAATGACATATAATGCACCTACCTTGTTAGTTTGTGTAGTAATTTATGGGTAAAGTTTATCCTTGGGCTCTTCACAAGCATAATATCTAATCAAATTCATTGCATTTACCTTGGATTTCTTCTTCATAAATGTAGAGCTCAAAGCCATCATCACAAACTATGGTTACAATAAATAATCTCTTTCAATTTTATTGGCTTACTCTTGAATCTTCTTCAACACTTCAATTCTTTCACATATTTTCAATCATAGTCCTCTACACTCAACTACTAGTGCAAATTGCCACTATTTTCTCTATAGCTCTCATAAATGCAAGGTAACCAAATGAGTGTTTTAAACCCTATTTATGATAAATATTACCTTTAATATGATGTTAGGGCATATTAATTACTCTATAAAATGTTTTCTATCACCATGTATGACTTGATCATGACGTTTTTTATTTCCTGCTCAGTGAGTACTATCATGTCTTCTCAAGCTTGGTGAACATATCAGTTCTACTCAAAAATTTACTCACTTGGTTACTATTGTTCCATTAGTTACTGATAAACTTAGTGAGAATATGAATTTTCTAAACTTCATGAATTTATCCATGTGTGTCTTACACTATTCATATGTGGACTTCATTTCTTAATAATTTTGAAACTAGTGTAACATATAACATTGGACTTACCATTTTTTCTTCTATATACATTCGTTGTGTGTCCAGGCTTTCCACAGTAGTAGCATGATGGCTTCTTGGATTTTAGATTAGTGTACACATTTCTTTTCTCAACATGATTTAATGATTGCTCGATGTAGCCTAAGCCAATTGTACACATTTCTCCTTACTTGGTTATTGACTGCTCGATGTAGCCTAAGACAATTGTATCTCTTGGTCTCCTTTGTCTCCTGAATTGGTCATCCAATAACTTGACACTTTCTTATGATCTTTTCATTCTCTCAATTAATTCTTTCTCAAATTTTAGTTCACTCTTCAATCATTCATTTTTATTCCTTAATTCAAAAATCTCTTCCATATTCCTACCAATTTCATGTTTTGCATCGAGTAGTTGGTCTATCATATCAAAAAGATTCTGCATCAGTCTTGAGATCTCTTCATCTTTTGCATCTAATCATGCAATAATTTATCTCTTATCTTCTACAATCATGTTTTTGTCATCTTCATATTTGCTTTTCTACTCCATCAATTCACAATACCTCATAGAGTCAACTTCATGTTCCTTTTTCAATACTTCTACTTTCTTGGTAAGGCTATGATTCTTCTCAAGTAGATCAGCAATAACATCACCAGTTTCATTAGACCTGTTTCTATCAATTAACTCTTCAATAAATTGTTCCTAATAAGTTGTTTCATTAGCTTTTTGGGCAATTTCCTTCCTCTTATTTAATGATAACCTCATACTTTTCTTTAGATCATTTCTTTGATTCATGGACATCCTCAGTTCGAGTGTTTTTTTCTCAATGGTCATATCCAATCTATACTTCTCCATGACTTAGATATTTGCTCTCAAGTGATAAAAACTTTATAAGAGAACTAAGCTCTAATACCAATTGTTGGAATGTTTAGATGGATAGGACATAACTAATCTAAAGATCTTCATACATAACCACATAAACACATATTCATCACACATAAAAAAATAATTTTGGTCATGCAAAAACCCTTTGTTAGAGGAAAAACTACGATGGAAGTAGTACCCACAAATCCATCACTACTATAGTAAGAGGATGCCTTGTTAGGAATACAATATTTTGTCACTTTTGGTGACTTACTTTATTAGGAGTATATAATAAGATTTACAACAGACTATTAGATTTACCTTTTACAAGAATTTAAAACTACTAAAATGATAAGAAAGTAGCAACAATTATCTATGCAATAGAAACTTACTTTGTTTGATTAGATCTCACTTCTACTCAATATCATGTATCACCTCCTGTGATTGATTTTCTAATCCTCTTTCATTGCTTAAGATTTATAACCTCTGATGTCTTCAAATTTTTCCTCTGTCATAAAAATGCCCCATTACTTTGATGTTTCCCTTACTGACATGTTAGTGTCCTTAATATCTTTGAGAGCCCCTTCAATATTGGGTTCAAACCACCACTTCTATTGTATCCCGACTTTAGGTGTTATCACTATTATAGTATCCTTCTTTGATAGCATAAGATGATCCAAATTGTGCACAACTTAAGGTGTAGTTGGGGTAGTAGGTTGTGCAAAATTGCATACATATATTTTATGGCTACACAACCTTGTTTTTTCTCTTTTCAATAGTCAAGGATCCTTATCCTTCTCATTCGAGTGACTCGACTTCCCTATTTTCTATACAATAAGAATAATATGCATACTAGACATAGACTAAGTTAATCAAGATGGTATTAATATAGGTCATACAAGAAGAACAATACGTGTTTTGAAATGTGAAACTAAAAATGCAATAGACTACACATCGTGTACCTATAAAATGTAACCAACTGGCCTTGTCATTATGAAGAGCAATGCTTGGTAAATAATGTGATAGAGATGCTTGAATGAAAAACTCTTTTACATTTTCTAGATTCATGACATTGTAGTTTAATATTTCTACGATGCTTGAACACAAGAGTTATGATTCCCTTGTTTGGTTTTACTATTGTTTGATGAATGCATGTTATTCATTTAGTTTACTAGACAATTATGAATTAATATGGTTTACAAATGATATATATCCTTACAATTCTTAATATTATACTTCTTGTGAGAGGATATATTCTAGTTACAATTTTGTATACTCTTGTTGTATAGCATCCTCATGGTTTCTTTGTATCCCTTGAAGTGCATTCACTTTCAAGATTTACTTAAGTCCTTTCTATATCATGCTTGTTGTTCAAAACTCCTTTCTATTATATCTAATGTTTTTTTTTTTTTTTTTTTCAAGTTGCAATGTACTTCTATATTTTCTTTCATGTTCATTTCATTTCCACTTATTTGTCTTCTCTATCATTTCTATTATTTTGTATTTCCTTCATGTTCACACACACACACACAACCCATTTTGTTCATTAATGAAAAAACCTAAAGGAAAAACTAGAATAAAGGGTATACAAAATTTTGACTAAAAAGAACATGAAGAGAAAACTATAAATAAGGGTGTAGAAAACTATAGTTTAAATGAACATGAAGGAAACAATATATAAGAGTTTCAAATAGAAATGATAATATAGGGGAAAAAAACCTTGCACTAATGAGCACATAAATACCTAAATTATCTTCAATTCTTTGTCACATGCTTTCCTTTTGTTCTTTTAGAAAAATGTTGCCCAAATAAACATGTAGGAAATAATAAAAGTAAGGGTATACAGAACAACAAGTGAAATGAGAAAGAGCAAAAATAAGGGAATACAAATCTTGAATTGAAATGAACATGATCATAAGTGTATAACACATAGAAACATGGACGTGTGAAAAATTGTAAGTGAAATGAACATGAATGAAATAGTAGAAAGGATAGAAACATGGATACTTACAGAAATGTAAGTGAAATGAACATGAATCAAACTGAAACGACAACCAAAAAAATGTGAGGAGTTGAGAAACCATTATGGGTATGCAAAAATGAAAAAGAAATCAGCACAAAGGAAATAATAGAATGGATAGATACATGGAAATGACGTAAACAACAAATCTAATATAGAAAGTAGGCCAAAGCTATCAAAAAAATTTTAAAAATGAGCATGAAGGAAATAGTACTGACTGCCTACATATATGTTGCCACCTTAAACACTTAGATATGACCCCATGCCATTATTTCAACCCAAATGTATCATCATTCCTCCTTAAGTGCACAAGATTTGGTCACCTCAAAAATATACATGAATGGATATATATGTGTAATTGATATGAACAATAAAGGTGATTTACAATTAACAACTAAGGTATGGAAAACTGAAAAAAGAAACAAGCATGAAGGAAATAGTAGAATGTATAAATACATAGAAATGATTTGAATAAAAAAGCTATTATAGAAAAGTATAAGCCACTAATAAAAATATATTTGGCTAAATAGTTTCAATTCTTATTGCACTGCACTTTTCTTGCTTTGTGTTCTTCATTGGGTGTTGAATGAGATGATCCTAATGATTCGTAGTCAACTTGTCTTTACTTTGTACACTCTTAAAATTTTGAATTTAAAGCTTTACTTGCAATAATTCATTAGACGATTGCTTTAAATAAAGATTTAATTGGTATTTAATGGTTATTGGTCACCTTATAAAAGTTGTTTATGAAATTATAGGAGGAAAGATTATACATTTTGGTTAGAATGATGGGAAGAGGTCATGTCTAAGTTTTTAGGGTGGTAACACGTATGAAGGTAATACAAGTCTCAGTAGTTGCAATGAGGTTGAAAGTGTCAACATGTTTTGGGTCAATATGTGTCCTTGTTACATTTTTTTGATTGTATCATACATTTTGGTTGAGTTTACGATCCTCATTTGTGGGTTCAATGTTGACATGTAAGTAATTGTACATGATTTTTATTGTAGGCAACCAAGTTGACTTTTTTGTAGCAAGTGGCCCACTTTAACCTGTGTCAGAGCCTGTTAGTATGAATAACATATTGCTTGTCTAACAAGAAAGAGACTTAAATTTTCATTTTGTACATATATAAAATACACAACTTGTCCTTATATGATGCATTTTAAAATAGTTCAAATTCTTCTATTGTATTAGACTTCACAAACTAAGTGAATAGTGTTGCCCAATTTTCAGTTACATTCCCTTTTGCTCTAAGTTGTAGTCAATTCAACGTGTCAATGTATTGAGTATCAATCTAGGTTACCTCTAGGAAGATCTTCTTCTCATCTACACATCAAGCAAACCATGCGAGAAATCATGTAAGCATGTGATTATTCAACTAGCTAGGTGATTAGGGTTTGGGTGGAACCAAGCTTTCCCTAATGAGAAGAGGTTTGTAATTTCTATTGATCTATTGTTCTATATTCTCAAGAATGTTGGAGACAAATATTCACATTGATCTATAGTTTAATAGTGAATGATCTAGTAAAAGGTAGTAAGAGTGAGTGTGGAAATTAGATCAATGGTGCATCTTCATTTCAGAGAGTTTTCCTACAAGTACAAGTCCATCTATGAAAATCTCCTAAAATAGCACCACATGTTAGATCATTCGCATGGTTTCATTTTTAGTTAAGGTTTTCCCTCTTCCAATGTTATGAAGTAAAGACTAGTGGATGATCATAAAGGTAAGTGTTGAGTCTCTCAATCTTACAATATCCCATATAATCATAGCATCATGAGGGTTTGTTATGAGGGTTTCAATCTCACAATTGTCTTATTATCAAGTCATTGTAAGTATCTTATGGTAAATGGAAAGTGATATGATGTTACAATGAGTTGAAGGGTGTATAAGGGTAAAGGCTTAAAAGGGAACCCGCAACCATATGAAAATAGAAGGATCATGAGATCATAAGAACATAAGATGCTAAGGTTTTTAAGGGTTACGATCTTATGCTAAATGGAAGATCGTGTGAGTGTAATGTTCCTAAAGAGAGTTTCAAAGCTATGAAAGTAGGGAGATCATAAGATCATAAGAAAGGAAATGTCAAAGTTTAAGTGTTATAGTGTTGTTGAGTGGGGCCTGATGCACTAGCATAAAGAATTTAAGACTCGTAACAATTAAGTCTCCCAAAGATGTGAATGTCAGATGATCATGAGATCACAAGGGAAAACCATTTGAACTTTTGAATCTATGAACCAATGCCATGTGTATGGTCATAAGGTCTTAGGAAAAGTAAAGGCTAAAGTTTCCAAAGCTATAATAAAGAAAGGCTACAGATTGCAAAAAGGGGGCTATGTGTCAAGAAAGCATAAGGTGGACCCACAAGCATTGATATGAAGGATAAATCTAATTCATTGATCAAGCATGAGATCAACGACACTTCTTCTTTTCAGGAAGTTTTCCTACAAGTGCAAACTCATTTGAGAAAATCTCCCTAAAAGGCACCACATGTTGTCGCATGTTAAGAATGAAGGCAGGCCCCTCTTTAGTTTCCAAGCGATGTCAAATAATGCATCTTCCTAGCTGTTAGATCTTAAAAGATAAATGCTTGCCACTTTCTTGCTTTATAAAGTTGTACAAGAAATAACCGGAGTGAGAATGCGAGCATTCAACATTTGGAGATGGTAGGACTGAACTCAGCTATGGGTTGCAAAAGGGAATACATTAGAATAAGTTGTCTAGGTGGCATGCTTAGGTTGGTTGGATTTTTTGACTATTATAAAAGATCTTCACTTTATGGAAGTCGTTGATCAAAAACAAATCAACGCCTATCATTTTCTCACTTTTCAAAGAGCATGAAGAATAACCAAAGTGATAACATGAGCATTGGGCATGTGTGTACACATGGACCCATGAAGGAAGTCATAAAGGAAAAAATAAAGAGGATTGCTAGGTTTTAATCATGATCATTGATTTAAGATCAATGACCAAAATTCAAACTTTTTGTGACCATTGAGATATGAATTACATGGATTTGGCATCAACAATAGAATATGAAGGAAATGAAGATTTTCATAAAAATTTTGAAGCCACATGAAGATAAACACTCGCCAAGTGTTCTTAGAGGTGCTATGGGATCAAGATCATCATTGGGAAAGATGCCACATGTCCATACTATGTTGCAGATTAGATGTTTTCATGTTTTATTCATATTTTCTTTCTATTGTGTGATTGTTGCACTGCTAGAACTAAGGAATGACAAAAAACTATAAATGTAATTTCTTATGCTAATGAAACGGTTGACAAACTTGATAGTGAATTGTCTTTATAATTCCACTTACCTAGTTTGTTTTTCATGTCTTTTTTCTTATTCAATTCATAGATTAGTTCTACATTGAGAGTTAAAGGACGATTACATGTGATTCTATGATCACCCCATGGATTTTATTTCACCATGATATTTACAATATAGGTAATTCCATTTACTTTTTCACATGTGGTTTTGCTTCTCCTCTTATTTATTCCATGGCATGTTAAAAGTAGTTTCATTGGGAACTGAAGAATAAATGTGGATGAATCTATTAGCAACTTGTTGGATTCCATTTCACCTAAGTCTAATAGTTAAAGCAATTCCATTTTCCCTTATGTGCATCTCTTCTTCCTTTCCTCTTTTGTATTTAGATGATTAATCTGCACTTAGAATAAGAGTAAGGGTCAAAAAATTTCAAGACAATCTACTATAGTCATTCCATTTGGTGTGATAGGTTGTCCTAATCCATTATTCCTAAATTTTTTGTGTCTACAAATAATTTGGTTATCCTTTACTACTCTTAGGTTAAGAGCTTATTCTATCATAAACTTCTGATCTAAAAAATATATATTCATTGGACATCATTGCAAGTCCTAAGGGAGTTGTACCTTGTAATTCAAAGGGCAGTGATAGAACACATACACTGACCCATGTGTTGGTGATATCCTTTTTTTTCTCCAAACCTTGGGTATCAAAAGAGTCAAGTTGTAAACCACAACATGAGAATAGACTGTTAACCAATAGTTTTTGGTGACTCTGCTAGGGAGAATTCAAAATGAAAGAGCTTTGAAGAATTTCTCTTCATAATTAGTTTGCACTCTAATTCTTTATATATTTTGAGTTGCAAGATAGGTATTGGGGAAGTGAGGTGTTTGGCATAAGAACCTAATACTAGTTTTATAGCCTCAAACTGCTAGAAAAGGAGAAGTTATTTCAAAGTTGAAGACTGGTAAAGTTTCCTTGATCACCAGGGTTAAGGTGAACTCAAAACACCATTTTCTAAGTAGTTGATTCATCCTAGATTATACTTGGAGTGCCAAGGAAAGAGGAAGGATTGACCTAGTACATGAGGAACTCAAGAAGGTCAACTTTCCTATTCTAGAAGATATTTTCAGAAAGGGAAGAGTGTTTACAAGGGAATATGTGGCTAAGAAACTCCAAGAAAATCACTTGCCTGTATTTGTTTCTACTAGAACAAGGAGAATTCAATCTTCTTCCCCTCCCATTGCTATAAATTATATCCCTCCTATCTTTTCTTTTTTTTATTGCATGGTGTAACACTCCCTAATTCAGTCACTTTCCAAATAAATCATATCATTGTACCAGTAGCTATGGCAGTCCCCTAGGGAAATGCAATTGGTCCTCTCAAACTTGGAGCTAATAATGACTTTCCAAGAGCATCAAGAAAAAATTTCCCAAGATTCAATGGTGATGGCATAATCTCTATAGAACAACACCTATGTGTTTTTCATAAAGCCTATGGTGTGGTGAATCCTCAACATGAAGATGTGGCAGTTAGGATGTTTGTGGATACTCTTGTAGATAATGCTACTGATTGGTTCCAAGATTTACCTACAAGGTGCATCACAGATTGGGATCACATGAAGCAAAGATTTGAAGAATGCTATAAAAGTACCGAAGATGCACAAGTATTATTGCTACAATTGGCACAAACAAAGAAAGAACCATTTGTTTCTATGAGGGATTTTAATGCAAGGTTTAACAAACTAATCAAGAGAATACATGTTGCAAGTGCTCCAAAAGATGACAATAAGAAGACCTACATCATCTTTATGCCTCCTAATAGGGGATATCAAATTAGGAGAGAAAATGTAGCAAATTTACAAGTTGCCTATATGCTAGTTGTGGAAATGGAAGATGACATGATAGCCTCTAGTAAGTGGAAAAGAGAATTTCAATCTAGAATCATAGGTAATGCAACTAGTACTTCAAATAATACAGATGTCATGCTCTAAAAGTTGTCTAATGAGGTTATTTCATTGAAGAAACAAATCAATAGGCATATTCATTATTTACACCAACCTTATCAAGAAGGTTCTGTACATCCAGATGGAGAAAAGACTTTGTAAATACCACCTGCTCAATAGAGGTTAACAATTGAGGCTACTCCAAAGAGACAAAACATGTGTACCTTCCACTTAAGGGTAGATCATGATGGGGATACATGTGCTAATATGATCAAATATAAGTAGATGGTGGATAATAAAAAACAAACAATGGAATATCTAGAAAGTGAAGATGATCATATTCCTTGTGGCAACTCTAAAAACTTTTATTTGGAATATGAATCAGATTTAGAGAATCAAGGGGAATTTTTTGCAACTCTAGATGGACCTCAGTTGACAATCATGACTAGGGGTCAGAAGAATAAGAATCAAACCTCCATTTTAGTTCATGCCGAAAATCATGCACCATCAAACAAAGCAACTAGAGATAGTGGCATGGTACCTTCAATTTCACAAAAGGAACACAAAGGTAAGTTATCTAATTCTTTTGATATAATAAAATACTATGAAGAGGAGAGAATTCAAATTTCTCAACTAGATTATTTAAAATCTAACCCTGAACAACTTCAAAGACTTGTTGAGCACTGTAATAATAAAGATGGAGGTCATGATAGTATGAATGCTAATGTTGATCATCACAGTAAAGCTAGCACTAGTAGAACCTCTCTGGCTGATGAAGATCTTGCACTACCTAACTTGTTTTAAGAAGAAGAGTATATTGTCTTAGCTACTTCTCCCAATAAAAAACCATATCCTTTTTACATTTCTTTGTTTATTAATGGAAATAGGTTGAGTAATTGCATCATGGACTTAAGGGCTTTTGATAATGTGATGCCTACTTTTGTAGCTAAAGCTCTAGGTTTACCTCAAACTAAAACTTTTGGCCATTATTTCTCAATGGATGCAAAACAAGTACCTTTGCTTGGACAAATAAAGGATGCTCAAGTGGCTCTAGTTGCCTATCCTTCTAAGAGGCTAAAACTTACCATCCTAGTGGCAGACATCCCTGCAAGTAATGGAATGCTCCTAAGTAGAATTTTTTGCAAGGTCATGGGGGGAAAGACAAAATTAGACTAGTCCTATGCTATCATCCCAGTTGGGAACAAAAGGGAAAAACTAGAACTAGAAGAAAAAGCAAAGTCCTAAAATCAAATGATCCTCGGTCTCAAATCTTACATCAAGAAATGAAGTATGGTAACTATATGTTATTTTCTAATACCCATGATATTCAAGAAGAATCAAAGCAAACTAATGGTAAATGGTTGTGGACTTTAGGATTTGATGGTAGTTGTACCAATGTTGGTTACGGTTCAAGGGTGGTTTTGACATCACCTAGTAGAGAAACAACTTGTTTGGCATTCAAGTCAGATATCAAGAATACCAACAATAGTATAAAGTATGAAGCCCTTCTCCTTGGTATAATTGCAGCAAAACAAAAAGGGGTCAAGATACACAAAGTTAAAGGAGATGCAAAATTGGTGGTAAGGCATGTGAAGAATCAATATGCAATAAAGAACCAAAAATTGAAAACTAACATAATAAGGTGTGGGATGAGATTGAACGTTTGGATGCTTTCTCAATTAGAGTAGTATCGAGGGAATTAAATTCAAGAGTTGATTCTTTGGCAGTCTGTGCATCTTTGCTCCTATAACATCCTAACTTCAAAGATCAAATCTATAAAGTGGAAGTTCTATTCAGGCCCAATGTTCCTAATAATGAAGATTCTTGGTAGGTGTTTGATGATGACAAACACATACAACAATTCATTGAAGGGGCAGAACCTTTTGTAGGCCTATATTTTGAAGGAAGCATTAATTAAAGTGATGATCCATTGACAAATGACAAAGGGGAACCAGAGCCAGATATGATCCAACTAAAAGGTAACAAGATCCCCTCTCATCTCATTTCTTTGGAAAATCTTTTTAATAGACATGATGCATACATTAAGAGAGAAAGACACAAGAAAGGAAAAGCCTGTGGTGAGTATGATGGAATAAATATAGAGACAAAACTTAGTCCAAAAATGATAAACATAGTGAAGTATTGAACACAAAAGGAGAGGGTCGAAATCAAGAAATTACTCATTGAATATCAAGATGTCTTTGCTTAGAGCTATGAAGATCTAGAAAAATTCATGGATAGGAAATTCAAACATGAAATCCCTGTTAAGCCAGGAGCAACACCATTCAGACAGAAACAAAGGAACTATAACTCTATAGTTGAAGGAGCAATCTTTAAGGAGATTGATAAAATGTTGAAGGCTAGGATCATATATCCTATTCATCACTCTACTTGGGTAGCTAACATTGTGCTAGTGAGGAAGATAAATGGAGAGATAAGGATTCGTATGGATTTTAGAAATCTAAATTAGGCTTCTCTCAAAGATAAGTTTGCACTACCCAACATGGATCACCTCTTGTAGAATTTTGTAGGGTTAGAGAAGATATCTATGTTAGATGGCTTTTTAGGGTATAATCATATTCAAGTAGATGAGGCAAATTAGTTCAAGACAACATTCACCACACCTTAGGGTACTTTTGCATATAGTAGGATGCCTTTTGGCTTAATTAATTCAGGTGCAACATTTCAACGTGCAATGAATTTGGCTTTTGGTGATTTGAAGGATAAAATCATTGTTGTGTACCTTGATGATTTGACAGTCTTTTCCAAGAAAAGATAAGATCACATCAAAAAATTAGAAAGAGTGCTACAAAGGTGTAGAGATCATGGTGTTCCACTAAATCTGAAAAAATTGGTATTTTGTGCGATAGAAGGCAAATTTCTTGGTCACATTGTCTCTCAAGAAGGGGTGAAAATTGACCTAGACAGAGTGAAAGTCATTCAACAACTAAGTCTTCCATTGAGTAAAATTGGAGTAAAGTCTTTCTTTGGCCAAGTAAATTTCTTAAGGAGGTTTGTGCCTACTTTTTCTAAGATAGTTAGGTGTATAATAGATATGGTGAAAGGTATTAAAGCCTTCAAATGGAGTGATATTGGAAAAAGAGCTCTTCAAGACATCAAAAGTGTTATTGCCAAAGCCCCTATCCTTGTTCATCCAAACTATACTAAGGAGTTCATCATATATTGTTATGCATTAGAGCATACCATGTCAGCCATATTAATGCAAGAAAACAAAGAAGGAATTCATGCCCAATTTATTTGATGAGTATGTCATTGAAGAATCAAGAACTGAAATACTCATAAATGGAGAAACATGTGTATGCAGTGGTGAGAGCACTCAAGAATTCTAGGTTCTATGTGTTGCCTTCTCATTCAATGATATATGTGTCTGATCCTATAGTGAAAAGAATTTTGACACAAGATGTTGGTTGCAACAATAGAGGAGCTTGGATAGCTAAGGTCCAAGAGTATGATATAGAAATTAAGCAAACAAACTTGTGAGAGGAAACACACTTTGTAAAGCCTTGGCAGAAGATCAACAAGTTGAAGAGGAAGATACTCCAAAGGTTCTCATGGTAAGTCTTCAAGACCCTTGGTTTTCAAATATTGCATACTTTCTTACCTGTGGTAAGTGCCTTGATGGATTCACTGCTAAGCCGAGGAGGGATTTAAAAATAATGGCCTTAAGGTATAATTCATGATGATGTTTTGTTTAAGAGAGCTATTGATGGCACATTTCTAAGATGTGTTGATAAGGACTAGCAAGAGAAACTCTTAAAGTCTTTTCATAATGAAGCATGTGGAGGACACTTCTCTCTTCTATTGTCATTGCATTCAACATCTTAAGGCAATGCTACTATTGGCTTGGTATGTTTAAGGATGCATATAAGTGGGTTGCCAATTGTGAGAAATGTAGGATGTTTACTGGTAAACCTTAGCTAATTGCCTTGCCTCTTAGGCTACTGGTGACTGAAGCTCCTTTTCATCAACGGGGTTTGGATTTTATAGGCCTAATCAATCCCCCTTCTAGTCAAGGACATTCTTATATCCTAACTACTGCAAATTGTTTTAGTAAATAGGTGGAAGCCAAGCCAATGAAGAAAACCTCATCAGAGGTGGTATGCGAGTTCTATTGACACAAAAGCTTGCACCCTTGCCTAAAGTCTTACCTAAAGGTAGCCTCATGTAACATAGAAACAATCTCGAAAGTGTGGGACTTTGTGACTTGAGATTGAATCTCTAGAGAAGGTTGGCTTCCTTACTATCAGGATGCACCCAATTATTTCTTGAGAGGAAAAGGGAGAAAGAATGTGTGAAAGAAAACTACCTAATCTAATCTAAGAGGAGGTGATACACCACATAGTATGTTCAACGTTATCTTTTCCCCAAGATTGCATAGTTCATCAATATCACCGCAAAGTATACAAATTCAATCCTTGCTTAATCCAACAACCATATGTAGATCAAAAACCAAAAGAATGATATAAGGAATAGACTTCACTTTATATCATTCAAAGGTCAAGTAGATACAATCATATAGTTTGAGAAATGAAGATAGTACATTAACATAAAGGCAAGAGGGTATTACATAATATATTAATGGAAGAAAGAGATACAACATAAGAATGTATTAACTCAAAGGCAAAGGAAATTACAGTAGCAGAGCACAGACATACAATGCTATAGAATCAAAGAAAAAGATCAACCAGGGTTACAAAATATGCTTTTATAGTGCAAGCATAACTCAAATAACTTCTACCCTAAGGAAAAACTCAACAACTACATTAAAAATTGCAGAGGACAATCACTGCAAATCTAGGAAAGATCCGATCATGACACACATCCAGATGCAAGAAAATCACTTATTCACCAAATAGAGCCTTGAGAAGATAGAAATGACAACCATTATCATTTTGACTAATTAGATGGACCAACAGACAGCGATGGAGTGCCCCTTCATATTTATCAGGCATGGGGAATGATGAAAGTGATTGAAGAAGATTGAAAAGATCATATCCACCATCAAAGAGTTTCTTTCTTTGTTATCAACACATTAAGTCAGCTAGGTCATTAGTGAACTAGAGTCAATCCTCAAGCCTCGCCACGTGGACTAGTCATATTCTATAATTTCGATACTTGACCACTCTTCTATCTTTCATGTTTGACCCCGACTACCTATGATCGAAGCTTTACAATCACCTTTCTTCATTAGCTATTCTTCCTTGCAAAATCACAAACAAACCATATCACTTCTTTGTAACTTGTCCTTAACGTCTTTCCTTAACTGTCGCAATCAAGCAACAATGTGAAACAAACTGCCAACATACCATTTGTGTCATCACAGCTTGATCCTTGACTTGACATGAAATACCCACAACTGTGCAAAAATGGACCTAACCACCATTTCTTGCTCTCCACCTAGGCCCACTGAGACATGTATCGCACTATCACTTTCTCGCTATATATTTTTGTTGTACATCTTTTCTTAGGGTCTGTTTGGTTGTTGGAATATGATTTGAGGATTGGCATTCGGTATCCTTGATTTGGGATTCTAGAACTTGTAATCCAGATTATCATTTATGGAATTTGATTTGGGACCATTTGGTTCACAAGGGATTCATTATAAGAATACACTTTTCTTCTATTTGGTTGCACATTTGGAATTGGAATACCAACTATAATTTTTTTTAAATTTTTTTTTTTTTAACATGAATGAAATGTCTTTTTAATTTGTTGATTTACTGAGATTTAAATGTAAAATTGCAAGATTGCAAAGACATTTTATTTATTATCATCAACAAAGGGAAAATACTAACTCCAAAATAAAGATCTTCATTAATTTATAAATTGTATAAAAAATACAAATATAGCTCTTTATTATGCTCATTTTTGCATAAAGTTCCAACATAAAATCCTGACTACAATGTCAGTCATTACACATTGAAGGTAGCGTAAAAACATTATTTCAGCCTCTCGTGTCTTGCACATTTTGCACTCATTTCTTTCATCATTTATAAAAGCTTTGGTTGTTGAAGCTATCTCATCCCTGGCCACCTCTCGTGCCTTACACTTTTTCCACTCCTATCATTCATCATGTGCAGTTGTAAAGTGGACATTATCAACCCATTTGAAATATTTACAATCATCATTCCCCTACAATACCATATATACATTAATTCATACTAAAGAGATTGCATATCATTAATTTGGAACATAAAATATATAGCATGTCATTAATAACCTTTTTCCCATTGGGGCAACACCAAAAGAGGTGCCCAGGATTTTTCTTGGTGCGCGACATTTTGACTAGGCATGGCCCAACACCACATGGGCAATCATGAATTGGAACATCTCTCAAAGCCATGAATCCTATATCAATAAACAATACACTGTAAAAACTTATTAGAATGTGATACAAGAATCAATCTTCTATCAATAATTAAAGAACACATATACAAGACAATACATAATAAACAATAGCTATTTGTACAAGCAATGAATAAATGAATCTTGAATCAATAAATAAATAACACAAAAAAGATACTGCATGATAAAGGATGATATAAGGATTGATGGAAGAGACTGCTGTAAGAAGGATGATATACTGATTGATGAAAGAGATTATTGCAAGTACCCATAAAATTTGTTGTTGCATTCCTTAAAAATTTAAACTTGCATTGGTAATACAAATAATCCCTACTATAAAGAAAACAAATAACAATAGATTCAACCAAAATTAGATAAATTCAAGATAGCATACTAACAATTACATATTCATAAAAAATGATTATCATGTTATAAAGCTATACTGTTGTACATGTAGAAGTGTTGTTTACTATCTGAAACTTGCCCAAATTTAAGTGAAAAAGGTTGAATTCCTTAAAAATTTAAACTTGCATTCGTAATACAAATATTCCCTACTATAAAAGAAAATAAATAACAAAAAATTCAACCAAAATTAGATAAATTCAAGATAGCATACTAACAATTACAGATTGATAAAAAATGATTATCATGTTATAAAACTATACTGATGTACATGCATAAGTGTTGTTTGCTATCTAAAACTTGCCCAAATTTAAGTGAAAAAGGCTAAATTCCTTAAAAATTTAAACTTGCATTGGTAATACAAATATTCCCTATTGTAAAGAAAATAAATAACAACAGATTCAACCAAAATTAGATAAATTCAAGATAGCATACTAACAATTACAAATTGATAAAAAATGATTATCATGTTATAAAACTATATTGTTGTACATGCATAAGTGTTGGTTGTTATCTAAAACTTGCCTAAATTTAACTTTTTGAAGTTGTTGCATGCACCCTTTTAAAGGTTTTCGCATATCTAAACATAGACCTCAACAACAGAATACATGAGCTCTTGTAGGTTGAAAATCATAAAGAGGCCATAATGCCACAAATTGTAGAGTGTAAATTAATTGAAGACTTTTCTTAAGCTCTTGATTCATTTTTCAGCTCAAAGAATAATAGTCACTTACAATTAGAATGAAGATCTTAATTTGAATATTCACTCCTAAGTCAAAATACCCTACTATCAGTTAAAAATAATCTGTCAGCAAACTCTGATACACAATGTGCTTTTGCACTAAAACCCTGTAACATAAGCTATGGTTTTGCCAAGTGAACATCTCATTTTGTACAGTTCTAAAGCTTTTACATAGAACATCTCAGAAACTAATTGAGTAAACATTATTGACCATCAAGTTGCAGAGATCAAAGCATTCAATCAAACTGTCAGCACACAAAATTAGATAGATTTGCAAAAAAGGCTTGGCAAATTTTGCAATATAGTATGTCATTTTTAACTTTCCCACAATACAAAATGCCAGCACATAAATAATAGAGAATTAATGTCATCTACAGGAAAGATATGGTAAATAAGTCACTATTCATATATAATGTCATAAAATGGGATGCGGATCACCAAAATATAGTAGCATCAAACACTTATAAAATTGATCATAAACGTATGTGAACGACAAGTACTAAATCAGTAGAAACTTTATTTGAACATATTTTTCTCTCTCCTCTTCATTTATTATCAAGAACCCTTTAGCTTTTTGAGAATCAACCATAAAGGTGTCAAATGCTGCAATCAAAGCACTAGTACTAAGTTCACCAATGGCTTTTAGTGCAACATAGACATCTTCTAAAGCTTTTTGATTATTATGCTCTTCAATCAATTCGATAACTCGAGGCTGAAGGAGGGTCTCATTTAGCTTATCAATTGAATGAGACATCCTGTCCATGGAACTAGCCATGCTGGCCTTCTTCCTCTTTGGCCTCTTTGATGATGATGCTAAACGAGCATGTTTTCCACTTGCTGCACTACACTGATTAGAGATAGGAATATTCACATCTTCCTTGTCCAAATCAACAGTAGCCTGAACAGGTGTATGAACATCCTCATAATCATCATCAAGATCTACAGTGTAATCCATATTGTGCCCTTCTTCTATTTCTTGGGGTGTTGCAGCGGTGCCACCCTCAGCCACGTCATTCCCCATAATCAAGGCTAAGTCATTATAGTACTGAAATGACTATCTCTTAAATACTTTGGCATTTTTAAACTCATTCCTCTGCATGTTCGCATAAAGATTGAATTACTTATTTGACTATCATTGCTATAAACTTAGATTTAAGTAAGGTCAAACATTTAAATGGGCATGTTACCTTCAAGAGCTCTTCCCAAACGTTGTCCTCAGCATCCATAGATTGTGTTAGCTCATTCCATGCAAAACCACCAGTATTTTTTAGCTCCTTCATTATTTTGTACCCTGTCTTCCAGGTTCCCATCTTGTTCTTGAAATTATCCCTCGTCAAATTCATATGCAGCTCTGCATTGAACTTTCGTTCAATGTTTGTCTAGGCATCCTTTCTAAAGCCTCCTTTAGCTTTCCTTCCGAGAGTGACTTGCTCATGGAGTAACTCTAAAAATTTACGCTCCATCAGTGGCTTCCAAAATACCTTTTTGGAGAAAGAAAGTGTTTCAACAACTTGATTCAAAGGTGTTTCAGCAACATGAACTTCATCATTGTCCATGCTCATCAACAGTGTTGTGTATGACATTAAAAATGTTGAAAAGAAAATGGAACAAAGACATGACATTATTATATCATAATATCAAAATTAGTTATATGACACATTAAATGAGTAGTTAGAGAAGATATGTTGTAACAGTATAGTGGATATGGTACATCAGAGAAGTATCCAACTTTGTAAATGGAAGCTTCATGACAGAAGCAATGAGACCCACAAACTGGCTTTGTTAGTAAGAACCCAACTTTATCTTTTATTCCCAAATCTAATTAACATTCCACTCTCTTTCAAATGCTAAACTGAACAAATTGCAAGGCCTAACGGACAATGAAGACCAACTTAAGCATAGATTGTATAAGCATTTAAGTAAACATAAAAATTGCACAAATAGGCCATATAAACATACTTTAATGAGACATTGGACACTTGGGCTCCTTGCTAGATACTAGTGCATATGTATAGCATCTTGGGATTCCTCAACATTCTCATCCACATCAAAACCATGCACAGGTACTAGAAGAAACATACACTCTATAAAAGACAAACAAAATAGAGTCTTTACTTAAATGTCAAACAAACAAGATGCAAATAGTTTACAACTAAAAAAAAATATAGTCTTTAGTTAGATGTCAAACAAACAAAATGTACATAGTTTACAGCTAATACAAAATAGTATTAGCTTTCACAACCAAGATCAAGATCTGTAATCATCCCACATCCTTTTTGTTATTTCATCTCTAAACTTTCCCCAATCCTCTCTATCACGTTGAGTCATCCCATATGTCTCAAGCATTGGTACACATATCCTATTGCAATCATCTTCTTCCTCAATGTTTACTTCAGAAGGAATGTTGTCTTCTATAGTAACAAAGTTGTGCAATATGCAACATGCCAAAACAATCTTCGTTTGGGTCATGATTGGATATGATGTCGCATGCCTCAAGATAGGAAAGCATTGCTTCAAAATGCCAAATGTGCATTCTATTGCATTCTTGAGTGAGGAGTGGCGATGGTTAAACAACTCTTCTCTTAGGTGGTAATGTGTGCAACGATAAGGTGAGGGAAATCATTGGGATATCCAAGATCGACCAAATAATACTTACCTACATAAAATAAAAGTAACTTAAATTAAGTTTGCAACAATTGCGATGTGCATCACTATATAAACATATTTGACATACCTGGGGGAACTACTAATGAATCAACTCTTGATAGAGCCAATGCTAGAACACGACTATCTGCAGCAGACCCTTCCCATTCAACAAGGATGTATTGAAACTTATAATCAAATGAAGACACACCCATAACATTTTGCATAAGTTCCCTTTTCTATTGCGATATGGAGCTTTCTTGTCGATATCAACAGTAACTGGAATATGAGTTCCATCAATTGCTCCCACAAATCCTACAATATGAAAATTAATAACCTAAGGGGACATGCACTGAAATGATTTAGAGTCTAGAAAACAAAATTGCAAAAATAGGATATCTACCTTGAAGTATGGATGAAAATGGTCCTTCCCACTAATTTTAGGAGGTGTAGATGGACCAGGTGGCATAAGATAATCACCATAGAGTGCCAAGATTGCTATCAAAACCTTGTGGAAGTATCGACTAATTGTCTCTCCTGAGTTACCAAAGTTATGGGTAATCTTATGATTTCTCAAATTATGACCAAGGGTGTGGAGGAACATCACCAGTTGTTCTTCCAATGTTAAGTGCACCATATTTGTGATGCTTCCTTTCTCCCTAAGAATAGTTGCTAGATGGAAGAAAGCCGCTCTACTCATTCAAATCTGATCATGACAATCAGTATCATTCGAGTAAATAATACATTTATAAAAGGGAATCTCACCTCTTTTGTGCTTATGTATTGCTCTTCTACCTTCTTGTGCAGACGTTGCTATAGATGCAGTAAAGGCAGCTAGACCAACTACAAGAGCACAAATGACTCTTCTCTTCCTAGCAATAAGTCCTATAATGCATTTATCTATCAGTTTATCCATCAACAACCTAAAACCATTGTAGAGACAACTATAGAATTAGTAAGATAAAAAAAATTAAAAATAAAATAAAAATCTTCTTATGATATAATACCATATTTATTTAACACCAACAAATGCATTTCTCAACCAACGCAAGCATTCCAAGCTTTAATATAATCAATGGTGACAATTACCAAAGAGAGACAATACATCTTCGTTCAATTAAAAATCTATTAAAATAACATTAAAAAAAAAGCTCTTTTTAAAAATTAATATTATTTATAAGATAATGTAATAGAAGAAGAGTTTAGCTAGATACTACGCTTCATTCCCAAGAACATGTCAATTAAAAATCTATTAAAAAAACATTAAAAAATATTAATTAGAGCATAAAGTAGGAGTGTTAAGCTATTTGTAAAGGTGAATAAATTGTATAATCAAAGTTCAATATATCGTTAAAAAATTAAGATATATGAAAATAACTATAATAATTATGATAGTCTTCTCATACAAAATATTGTTAAACAAGTACAAACTCTGCTCCTAATTTCATTTCTACATTTTTCTATTGCACAGATGTAATTGAGGAGCTTTTAAACCACAAACATAAAATTTCCACAGAAGTAGATATTTTTAACTGAACTTTGTTGCATATGGCTACATTGATTCAATTTCCAGTTGTAGTAATTCCTTTTTTTCAAGGAATTAGAAGGAAATTCACCTGATTGGCGAGATGCTTATAAAAAATGATAATGGAGTTTCTTGTTACAAAGTGGACCAAAAAAAACAAAGCGCACTTCATGTTGTAGTGAAAGAAGGGAATGCAACTTTAGTTGAAGTCATACTAAATTATAGCACCGACTCTCTAGAAATGGTAGACAAGGATAGTAGAAGTGGTTTGCATTTAGCTATCGACAATGTTGTTGATATATTTGTGAGAGTTGGAGGAAAAGCTCTGAAAGTTATAATATCTTTGGTATTTTCAGAAAGGTTGCTCAATTGCATTGATAACAATGGGCAAACAACATTCGATATACCTCTAGAGAAGGGGAATGAAGATCCACAACTTTATAGGAGTGTAAGTGATTTGTACAATCTGTTCTAGCACATTGTTTACTCTACATAAACATATTGGAGTCATTACAACAAACTGATGAAAGACAAAGGCTGTGGCTTTCTTGTGCATAATGAAGACCCAATGTATCTACTGCTTTGGATGAAATATAGATTTGAGAAGTTACTGATTTTCTAGTTATGGTATTTGATCTAAATAGGAAAGGAAAGAAAGGGAAGATGAAGACTACTTGGTGCTTCAAGCATTGTGTGAATTATGAGCAATTTTCCCCTCTCAATGTGTTCCAGATATCTAACACTGACATATTGCCTGATAAAGAGATGTCAGACATCTAGGACCATCCAATCTCTATAGACCATCATCATCAGATGATGGCATCTCCATTCCTCAATTAAAAGAACCTATTAAATCTATTAATGGGATTAACAAAAAATTAGAGATAACACTGACAAATCTACAAAGTTATTTAGTTCAAGTAATATTTGAAAATGAAACACATAATAATAAGAAAAAGACTAGGAAAAATCTAATGCACATCCAATCTCTACAAACCATCATCATCAGATTGGTCATATAGATGAGCAAAGAAAAGTAGAAAAGGTAATAAAAATTCCCCTTCTTTCTAACCTACTTAGCGTGTTGTAGTAAAAATAAAAATGTCATGCATATATTATCACTCAGAATGAGAAAAATATACAATCGAAGAAGGCATTTTCCTTAAAGTCGCTATTTAAGATCATAGGGTTCATATTATAAGAATCCCCAACATGGGAAAACAACAAGAGTGTGCCAAACGGAAATTAAACAAACTATTCCATATGATGAGAATCCCCAACAAATTTCTGAAAGATTGTACCCAAAAATACAAGCAACACAAACAATGGAACTGCATAACTGAAAAAATGATGGCACATACCAAAGACTTCAAGAGTCAACATTTTGATCAGAAAAATGCTTATCATCAATGTGAGGATAGAGAGGGTATAAATGACAACGATATCTGAAAATAATTTCAAACACAACATTTTAAGTATAATTGCAGATATCACAAATTCTCACTGCTTGCCCCTTTTCAAGTTTTATTAAACCCAAAATCGTTGCAGAGGAAATCACCCAAACTTTTTCAATTTTTTTGATTGATTTAAATTGCTGAAATTCTCTTTGATGATTTTTTTCCTAAAGACATGAAACAAAGATAAAACAATAGTAAAAATTCAAGTACGACCTTACAGACAAATAATGTCCAAATTGTTAAAGATGTATCAAAGAAAACATGCAGAAGAACCTTGGAACAAAATGACACAGAAATTCAAAAAATGACTCCTTGTATAATTAGGGTATATCAGAAGGAGTTGCAATTTTTCAACACTTGTCCTTTCCAAGATCTTTAATACCTACCTATAGTTACATGTTCCAGAGAAAGTTGCTTTGACTTTATTGGGGGGTTCTTATTGATTAAATCATTGAAAAATTGAAACATTTCTTGTTACAGGTAAGTCTGCAAAATAGGTCATTTTTTTTTCTTTTGAAAACCCTAGCTCTAAATCTATTTTTTCCCTATTCTTAGTTCATTTCTTTCAAAAACCTTAACTCTAACCCATGTAGAGGAAAACCTAAACTATGATCAAAATCAACAAAACAACGTTGCAGGAATAATAAAAACCTGAAATAGGTAAGCAAATCAAAATGGATGAGATCTAAAACCATTAAAGAAACCCTGAAAACACTAAAACTCTGTATATTGTTGATTGTTTGTTACCAGTAAATTGAAATTATCTTTGAAATTTTTTTTATTGAATATATGAAACAAAGATAAAACAATAGTAAAAATTCAAGTATGACATTACAGACAAATAATGTCCAAACTATTAAAGATGTACCAAACAAAATATGCAAAAGAACCTTGGAACAAAATGACACAGAAAATTGAAAAAGGACTCATGAAAATTGTGCAAGCCATCACCCTCAAATCTAAAACAAATTGAAAACCAGGAGTCTATTAGGATAAACCACAGACAAAAATAAAAACTACATGCAAATATAATCAATAACGAAAAAATAATAGATCACACAGAAATGAACACAAGGCACCAAAATTTAACGTGGTTCACCCAATCCTTGGGCTACGTCCACCAAACAGCAAGTCTGATCTTATTAAAATCCAGTGATTACAACCTGATTACAGTCTGTAATCCTTATAGCTCAATACCACCCCAAAAAGCAATTTCGCATCACAACATAATTGAAAATACCCAACCCTAAACCCTTTTATACAAGTATTAAACCACTTTAGGGTTATAACATGTTAGCCATAAATTAGCCATAACTTTAGTGGCGAATCTATGAATAGTACCAAAAAAAAATATCTACAGTTTCCTGATCAGTCACCACAATCTAACAATCTCCCACTTGGGGACTGATCAGGCTCCACACTAAACAACAATCTCCCATTTGGAGACTGATCCTAAACAATACTACTACCACATGGGGCTCCCATTGGATCAAACCAACTTGGACTCTGCTATTCTTTTATTTATGGTCAGTCTAGAAGACCAACCGAAGCTGAAGAGGAGTTCAACTTCTCCCTTGTTACAACCTTTGTCAACATATTTGTTGGATTGTCATTTGTATGTATCTTCACCAGCTTTAACTGTCCATCCTCCAAAATTGATCGAATGAAATGGTACCACAACTGGATGTGTTTGGTCTTAGAATGCAGAGCTGAATTCTTTGCAAGATGAATGGCACTCTGACTATCTGTGAACAAATAAGTATCCTTCTGAGGATGTCCCAATTCTTCCAAGAAGAACTGAAGCCATATCATCTCCTTGGCTGCCTCTGTAGTAGCATCATACTCTGCCTCTGTAGTGGATAGAGCATTAATCTTCTGTAACCTAGAAACCCAGCTCATGGCTGCCCCACCAATAGTAAAGACATAACCTATAGTACTCTGCTTGGTATCAATATCCCCTGCCAAATCTGAGTCAACATAGCCTTGTAAATCAGTAGTAGAGCCCCCAAAGTGTAAACACTTATTGGATGTTCCTCTCAAATATCTGAAAATCCACTTGACAACATTCCAATGCTCAAATCTTGGATGACTCATATACCTGCTAATGACTCCCACTGCATGGGCAATATCTGGCCTAGTGCATACCATAACATACATCAAGCTTCCTACAGCTGAAGCATAGGGTACCTTGGACATCTTATCCTCCTCTTCCTGTGTCTTAGGACACATCTCCTTAGTCAATTTCAAATGACTAGGTAAAGGTGTGCTGATAGCTTTAGCATTCTCCATAGAGAAACATTGCAACACCTTCTCAACATAATCAGCCTGAGATAGTGTCAATGTTCTGTTCTTCCTATCTCTGCAAATCTTCATACCAAGGATTTGTTTTTCTGCCCCCAAATCCTTCATAGCAAATGCATGTGCTAACTGGCGTTTCAACCCCTTAATATGATCCATGTTAGACCCAGCTACAAGCATATCATCAACATATAAATGTAAAATAATGTAGCTATCATCATCCAACCTCTTAAAATAAACACAATAATCTGAATGACACCTGTTATAGCCATGCTCATGAATAAACCTGTCAAATTTCAGATACCATTGCCGAGGTGCTTGCTTCAAGCCATATAAACTTTTCTTCAATTTGCACACTAAGTTCTCCTTACCTTTGACCTCAAATCCCCATGGCTGAGCCATATATATTTCTTCATCCAAATCACCATGAAGAAAGGTTGTTTTAACATCCAACTGCTCTAAATGCAAATCTTCAGTAGCTAAAAGACTTAAAATAGTATGGATAGAAGTCATTTTAACAACAGGAGAAAATATCTCATCAAAATCAATTCCCTTTTTCTGTGCAAATCCTTTTACAACTAACCTGGCCTTAAATCTTTTCTTACCTCCTTCCTCTTCTTTCAACCTGTAAACCCACTTATTCTATAAAGCCTTTTTACCTGCAGGCAACTTGCATAGATCCCATATCTTATTCTTTAGCAAAGAGTCCATTTCATCTTTCATTGTAGACTCCCACTGAATCTTAGTATCCACTTGCACAGCTTCATCATAACTTTCAGGTTCACCAGCATCAATAAGTAAAATAGAATACAAAGAGGGAGAAAATCTCTGTGGAGGTCTAATTTGCCTCGTTGACTGTCTAACATTCACTAGTGTGTGTGGTATTTGTTGTTGCAATTGTTGCACATCATGAGGAATGGCTGGAACATCAGTTTTTGGAGTATCATCCAGCACTACATAATCATCTTCTTTCTTCTCATGTTGCTGCAACAGATCTTTGTACAACACTTTCTCATTGAATATGACATCCTGACTTCTTACAATTTTATGATTTTCAAAATCTCAAAGCCTATAACCAAATTCATTAATGCCATATCCAACAGAGACACATTTTTTTGATTTAGCTTCTAGCTTGGTTCTATTTTCAGAGTCTATATGAGCAAAAGCTTCACAACCAAAGGTCTTGAGAAAAGAATAACTCACCTTCTTACCAGTCCATGCCTCCTTTGGAATACCACACCCCAAAGGAGTAGAGGGACCTATATTAATCAAATATAGTGCAATATTGACAGCCTCCACCCACATGTGTAAGGGCAACCCAACATGCAACCTCATGCTCCTTGCGCACTCCATTATAGTCTTGTTCATGCGTTCAACCACTCCATTTTCTTGTAGAGTCCTTGGAATAGTTTTCTGTCTACGAATACCATTAGTGGAGCAATAATCTTCAAATTCATGACTGTAATACTCACCACCATTATCAGATCTGAGACATTTTAATTTCTTACCAGTCTCATTTTCAACCAAGCATTTCCATTTCTTAAAAGTTTAAAATACATCAGATTTTTGTCTAAGGAAATAAACCCATACTTTTCTAGTTGCGTCATCAATAAATGTAACATAATAATGAGAGCCACCAAGGGAAGATACCTGAGCTGGTCCCCATACATCTGTATGCACAAGCTCTAATTTCTCCTTTTTGTTTTCCTTCCCAGTCTTTATGAAACTCACTCTCTTTTGTTTTCCATACACACAACTTTCACTGAAATCCATATTTACAAATTTCAGACCTGGTAAAACTTTCATTGAGTGAAGTACTTTCATACCTTTCTCACTCATGTGCCCAAGTCTATTGTGCCACAGTGTTGTATCAAAATTTATAGCAGCTATTTGTTCTCCTTGCTCAATTGCAACAATTGTTCCTAAACATTCATTTTTCTCTGAAACAATCAAAGTAGAAGGAACAATATGACCTGTACAAAGATATAAGGTGCCTACTTTCACATCTTTTTTTACTACAAGGGAACCTTTTGAAACCTTCCAATTTTTATCATTAAAAGTAACTACACAACCCTCATCACCAAGTTGCCCCATTGAAATTAAATTCCTACTTAGCCTTGGAACATGTCTTACCTCATGTAGTAGCCAATGATTCCCATTCTGCAACTTAATCTTAATTTTTCCCTTTCCAACAATCTGATAGGGTTCATTATCCCCCAAATAAACAAGCCCAAAATCCCTTTGGACATAATCAATGAAATAACCTCTATGAGGTGTAGCATGAAATGAAGCACCAGAATCTAAAACCCATGAATCATCAACACTTTCTAAAGAAAGAAGCAAAGCATCCTCTTCGGATTTGTTACTTACCACATTTGCCTCCTTGTCTCCATTTGATTTATCTCCTTCATTTTTATTTCAATTCCAACAATCTTTCTTTTTGTGCCCTGGTTTCCCACAGTACCAGCAGTCGTTCAGTCCTCTTGATTGAGACCTCTTCCCTTTTGACTTTCCTCTTGATTTCTCATGATTTCCAGAGTTACTTCCTCTCTCAATCATTCTGCCCTTGCTTTGTGCATTCAAAGCACTTCCTGATGTAGATCCACCTGAGGATTTCCTATGAGTTTCCTTACTCAAAACAACACCCATCACATCATCATATTTTAGGGTACTAGATCCAGGAACAGAATTACTCACAGCCATTACCAAGCCATTCCAGCTTTCAGGCAAAGAACACAAAATCAAGAGAGCCCTAATTTCTTCATCAAAATTGATACCCACAGAAGATAACTGACTAGTAATTGTATTAAACTCATTTAAATGATCTGCAACAGATCCACCTTCTGCCATTTTCATATTAAATAAATGCTTCATGAGAAATACCTTGTTTGAAGCGGAGGGTTTTTCATACAGTGTCGCTAGGGTTTTCATCAACTCTTCTATCGTCTTTGCTTTTGTAATATTAAATGCCACTGATGGTGCCAAGCATAATCGAATGCTTCCGAGTGCCTTTCTGTCCACATAATCCCATTCAGTATCTGACATAGTTCCCTGATTCTTGGATTTTCCTTCCAATGGCTTCCATAAATCCTTCTAATACATATAGTCTTCTGATACCACAATCTAACAGAGTCTGGGTAAAATAAACTAGCCTTAGCTTAGCAACTAACTTACTAGCTCCTCAAATAGGCAATAATGCATATGGCTCCTCAAATCTGCAAAAAAAATTAACATGAGCAAAACCCAAGTGGAAATCTGCAACAAAAAACTAACATGAGAAAAACCTGGGTGCAAATGAGAGCTCCAAAATGAAGAACACACCTATGCAAAGGCCAAGACAAGAAAATCCAGAGGCAACAATGGTTGAGCAGAGCAAGAAATAGTCACATCCGGACCTCAGCAATCGAGCGGGAAAAAAAAAGGTCACATCTGGACCTCAAATTTGTTTCCATTTTAACTTTTCTGTAATCCTCATATTGGAAAGAAATGGAATTAAAATGAGGATTAAACCAATTCCATCTATTTAGATGGATACCAAATCTTGGTTTTGGGGGGTAAATGGGCATACGAGATTCCACTTTTTCCCAATTCCAATTCCACTTTTACATACCCAAACAACAGATTAGAAAATATTTGGAATTTTGAACCCCAATT
The DNA here is from genome assembly GCA_028749045.1 of Cupressus sempervirens. Lineage (NCBI taxonomy): Eukaryota > Viridiplantae > Streptophyta > Pinopsida > Cupressales > Cupressaceae > Cupressus > Cupressus sempervirens. The sequence continues at coordinate 325,515,944 of CM053790.1, forward strand.
CCATTTTAATTCCAGCTACTAAACAGACCCTTAACGACATAGCAAAGGGCATTGATCCTTGGAGATCAGACGGTCAAGGGAAAATCACAGTTACCATCCATGTCAAAACTTCTAACCAATTCAGTGCTGCCACATCATCAGAATCATCTATATGGTGCCATGCCATAATTTCATGACCTTACCTCGAGATTATCTTTAATGCATTGTGACCATGTGAACAAGAAGAGACACACGATTGCAATACTAATTGTGGTTCAAGCCATAACTCTAGTGAAGCTATGACAACCACCTGGCTTGCTCATTTCATGTTATCGCTACTTCACAGCTTGATTCATTAACTCATCACTGACCTCGACAACCATGCGCACAAGGTGATTCATGACTTCACCACTTAAACCATGGTTAATACAAAACTCTCTGTGATCATGCGAATGAGAAAGGGTCGCGACATCACAACTTAAACCTAGAGTTAAGATCATAACCTTGCGACCAAGAGATAAAGAGAGATCGCTACGTCACCACTCATAATTGGATGTTAGCCTTCTAAACTGTAAAGCCATGCTGACTGCTAAAAATACTGTGTCACACATTCACACCTTCCCTAACAGTTAAGCCATAGATTGTAGCGACTGGGCGATGAAGGATAGTCGCATGATCACAACTTGAATCTCCAAGGGAATAAAGCATAAAAGGCTTGAACTTAGGAAAATAAGGGATAAGCTAAAGTTTAAATACATCTTTTTATAACATTTGATCATTTGAATATTTGAATAGATATGACCGTTGGCCATGCTTGATAAGAAAACTCAAATTTTGGCAAGAGGGTAAATATGGCTAACAACTATCTTAAAGAACATATATTGGTCAGATTTGGAGTTCTTATGAAATTGATAATGGACAATGCATCTTGTTTCTCTTCCTCAAAAATTGTTGAATTTTGTTATGATAATGGTATCCAAGTTGATCATTCCTCTGATTATTTTCCTCAAGGAAATGGGCACACCAAATCTAGTAATAAAAATTTGATTAATATCTTGAAGAAATTGGTCTCAGATAATTAAAAAAGTTGGCACAAGAAGATACATGATACTTTATGGGCAGATAAAACTACACCTAAAAGGGCCATTGGTATCTCACCTTTTGAGTTATTTTATGGAGTAAAAGCTAACTTACCATTGGCTCTAGAGCTTGCCATTTGTAAATTAAAGATTGTGATTGAAGATGGTATATGCCAAGATGGATTGGAAAAGAGAATTTTGTATCTCACCAAGTTGTAGGAGGAAAGAGAAGAAATGGTAGATAAAATCACTTAACATCAAGGGAAAGTTAAAAAATTATTTGATAAAAGAGCAAGACCAAGGAAATTCATGGAAGGCGATTTGGTCCTCTAGTGGGATTAGAGGCATGAACCAAGATGAATGCACTCCAAGTTTCAATCTTTGTGGAAAGGGCCATTTCAAATCATGCAAGTGAACCAGAACAACTCTTTTAATTTAGCATATCCCACTAGAGAACCCCTACCATGTTCTTATAATGGGTAGGATTTGAAGTTGTATCAAATGCAAAATTGAAGTAGGTAACCCCTACATAGTAGCTAGTTAGGTATGTTTTTCTTTCATGTAGTCTTCTTTAGATTAGTTGCTGGCTTTCTAGGTTAGTTGTTGATGCTTTCCTAGATTAGTCTATTCTTTTTGTGTTGCCAGGTTGTCACCTTATTTTGCGGCACTGGAGATTGCTAGGATCCTTTTAAGCATTGTCACACTTAATCCCCAGACAGAGCCAGTCGTTGCCTAGTTTTCAGTTACATTCCTAGTCAATGTGTCAATGTCTTGAGTCTAAGTCTAGGTTACCTCCAGGAAGATCTTCTTCTCATCTACCCATCAAGAAAACCAGGCAGGAAATCATGTAAGCATGTGATTATTCAAGTGGCTAGGTGATTAGGGTTTGGGTGGAGTCAAGCTTTCCCTGATGAGAAGAGGTTTGTTATTTTTGTTGATCCATTATTCTATATTCTAAAGCATGTTGGAGATGAAGATTCACATTGGTCTATAGTTTAATGGTGAACGATCTAGTCAAAGGTAGTAAGAGTGAGCATAGAAATTAGATCAATGGTGCATCTTCATTTCAGAGAGTTTTCCTACAAGTAAAAGTCCATCTGTGAAAATCTCTCGAAATAGTGCCACATGTTAGATCAAAAGTTTTCACATGGTTTCATTTGCAGTTAAGGTTTTCCCTCTTTGATGTAATGAAGTAAAGCTTGGTGGAGAATCGTAAAGGTAAGTGTTGAGTCTCCCGATCTTACGATATTCCATATAATCGTATCATCATGAGGGCTTGTTATGAGGGTTGCAATCTCATGATTGTCCTATTATTGTGTCATTGTAAATATCTTATGGTAAATGGCAAGTGATACGATGTTACAATGAGCTGAAGGGCATATAGGCGTAAAGGCTTAAAAGGGAACCCATGACCATATGAAAATAGAAGGATCGTGAGATCATAAGAACATAAGATTTTGATGTTTTTAAGGGTTACGATCTTACGATGAATGGAAGATTGTGTGAGCGTAAATATTCCTAAAGAGACTTCCAAGCTATGGAAGTAGGGAGATTGGAAGATCGTAAGCAAGGAAATGTCAAAGTTAAGTGATATAGTACTATTGAGTAGGGCCAAGCGCATAAAGAATTTGAGACATGTGACAATTAGGTCTCTCGAAGATACGAAGGTTAGATGATTGTAAGATTGCAAGGGCAAACCATTAGAGCTTCCAAAGCTACGAAGTAATGCCAAGCGTATGGTCATGAGGTCTAAGGCAAAGTAAAGGCTAAATTTTACAAAGCTATGATAGAGAAAGGCTACAAGTTGCGAAAAGGGGGCTGCATGTCGAGAAGGCATAAGGTGGACCCACAAGCATCAATACGAAGGATAAATTTTAGTCATTGATCAAGCACAAGATCAATGATGCTTCTTCATATCGGGAAGTTTTCCTACAAGTACAAACTCATTTCAAAAAATCTCCCTAAAAGGTGCCACGTGTTGTCGCATGTTAGGAATGATGGCGGGCCCCTCTTTAGTTTCCAAGCAATGTCAAACGATGCATCTTCCCAATTGTCAGATCTTAAAAGGTCAATGCCTGTTGCTTTCTTGCTTTATAGAGTTGTACGAGAAATAACCAAAGTGAGAATGTGAGCATTTGACATGTGGAGATGGTAGGACTAGACTCAGTCGTGGGCTGCAAAAAGGAATGAGTCAGAATAAGTTATCCAGATGACACACTCAGGTTGGTTGGAGTTTCTGATTGTTATAAAAGATCTTCACTTTATGGAAGTTGTTGATCAAAAAAAGACCGGTGCTTGTCGTTTTCTCACTTTTCAAATATGCATGAAGAATAACCAAAGCAAGAATGTGAGCATTGGACACATGTGCACAAATGGACCTATGAAGGAAGTCATAAAGGGAAAAATAAAGAGGATTGCTAGGTTTTAATCATGATCGTTGATTTAAGATCAATGTCCAAAATTCAAACTTGTTGTGACTGTTGAGATATGAATTACATGGATTTGGCGCCAACAACAAAATATGAAGGAAATGAAGATTTTCACAGGGTTTGTGAAATCGTATGAAGATAAACGGTCGCCAGGTGTTCTCAGAGGTGCCATGGGATCAAGATCATCATTGGAAAAGATGCCACGCATCCATACCATGTTGCAGATTAGATGTTTTCATGTTTTATTCATATTTTCTTTCTATTGTGCAACTGTTGCACTACCAGAACTAAGGAATGGCAGAAAATTATAAATGCAATTTCTTCTAATAATGAAATAGTTGACAAAATTGATAGTGAATTGGCTCTATAATTCCACTTACCTAATTTTCTCTTCAGGTTTTGTTGCTCATTCAATTCATAGATTAGTTTTGCATTGAGAGTTGAAGGATGATTACATGTGATTTTGTGATCACCCCATGGATTCCATTTCACCATGGTATTTATAGTATAGGTAATTCTAGTTACTTTTTCACATGTGGTTTTGCTTCTCCTTTTGTTTGTTCCATGGCATGTTAAAAGTAGTTTCATTGAAAACTGAAGAATAAATGTGGATGGATCTATTAGCAACTTATTGGATTCTATTTCACCAAGTCTACTAGTTAAAGCAATTCCATTTGCCCTCATGTGCATCTCTTCTTCCTTTCCTCTTTTGTATTTAGATGATTAATTTGCATTTAGAATAGGAGTAAGGGTCAAAAAATTTCAAGACAATTTACTATAGTCATTCCATTGGGTGTGATAGTTTGTCTTAATAAATTTTGCTTGAATTGTTTGTGTCTACAAACAATTTGGTTAGCTTTTACTGCTCTCAGGTTAAGAGCTTATTCTGTCATAAATGTCTGATCTAAAAAAAAAAAAAATATTCATTGCACATCATTGCAAGCCCTAAGGGAGCTGCACCTTGTAATTTAGAGGGCAGTGATAAAACACATACACTGACCCATTTGTTAGTGACATCCTTTTATTTTTCCAAACCTAAGGTATCAAAAGAGTCAGGTAGTAAACTAGAACAGAAAAACAAACTGTTAACCAACAAACATATAATAGAATCCTTTACTGTGACATGTAGACTCCTATCATGCACATTTTTGGGCCTCATGATCCTTAGCGCTACCTAAAAAACATAACAAAACATTCATTTCATTCATATGAATACCCCAACTCGCCTATTTTGGTTTGAAGGGTGATAACCGAGTGAAAGGTATTGGCAATACAAACATTTCTATGTTCTTGAGGGTCACGGGCGATTCAATCCACTCGATCTCAGGTTCACGTTGTAGCTCAAGAAAAGTCCCTCTCCAAGTGAAACATTTGGACACTGCATCGTTTTGCAGGCGAATAAAATATAGGAAGCAATCCTATCTGTGGGGACTGTTCTCAACACCAGAGCCGTTTGAAGATTTCGGTCTTTTACCAATCTCAAATCCATTCATCTCTTTGCAAATCCTGATTACGATCCCAAGGGCAACATGATCTCACAGTTCTTCGTGCTGTCACAGAGGGGAGACAACATTGTCTTCCGAGACTGTAAGTGCTTTGACCATCTTATCAGAAATTTCCAAATTGCGCCGTGCATCTATTTATCTAATTTTGTTTGATGCGATACCAGAGAGTTGTCCATAAGTTTTGGTTGTCATTGGTAGTAGAGTAGATCAAAGGCCAAAGTATTTTGACGGGTAAGCAATTCATTGGAATTTACGGTGAGAGTCTTGCATAGATCTGAATTTCTCAGTATTATATACTTGTTTGTGATGTCAAATTCATACAGATTGTAGGGCTTTGCACTAAAATTACGTTAACTCGCTGACTTTTTCAAGGACTCTGTAATTGGACAATACAATCGCTACTCTTAGTATCACGAATAACAGCCGAATCTGCACGGATCCCTTTCATGCCCGAAATTCACCAGTAATATAAGAAAGCCAGTTCAATTTCATACAATGTGCTTGTTAACAACAGACATCAATAGATGCCAGGATTATTTTCAATAATAGGTCTTATTATACTGTGTTTGCATTGATTGCAGCCGTGGCCAGCAAGGCATCTCCTTTCCCTTGTCTTTGCCCAATTTACCCGATTTTGGCGCAAGAGAGGCAACTGGTTTCGGCAAAGCAACACATTCTAATAGTTTTTACGCCAATTTTGCAGAGAAACTATATCAGGATTTGACCCTCCCCTGCCAAGAAGAAAGAGTTCTTTCTTTCGTGCACTCCTTTAGATCTTACAATTTACCCTTACAAGAGAACATAGAGACAAACACAATTCAACTGTCGAGAGAATGCACAAGGCACAATCAAAGTTCTTACCCTCAAATCTTTTAGTCTTCTCAAAAAGACCTTTAAAGCAGATGTAGCAAGCGAGTCTTCTCAAAAATACTTTTCTCAAATCTGTTGGACCCTCGTTCATCCCGATGATGGATCATGTAGTTTGATCCAAAACGTTGACGATAAAAATACTTACACAATCAAAACCAAAAGCTGATATTGACATTTTTCTCTTCAGCTAAGCCACGAAGAAGAAAAAAGTTGAAGAACACCATAACCCCCTCAAACCACGGAACTCCCAAATTCATGTCCTTTACTTATATGCTCCCAAGCACTTCCCTTGAAGTCCCCATAGACCCGAGAATCTAGAGACAAACTTTTGTCTGATATACACTAAAACTGTTAAAGCTGTAATTCTCTTTGTCATCTTTGATTCCATCTTTGTGTTTGTAAATGGGGTTTAAAGTGTAGAAGAGGTTCTTTAATGCCTTAATATCCTTCTCATTTAGAAGATATTGAAGGACCCGCCTGGGTGTGACCTTGGGCATAGCTAGGCCAGTACTAGATGAAATCTATCCAAGGACTGCCCAAACAAGATAAAGAAAACAAAACTTATATTTTCAAAATAACTTTTATAAACAAAAATGTGTTGAATACCTAATTTCTTTATTAAGTGATAACATTGTGAAAATGACATATTCCGTGAAGGTTTGTGTGGTTTCAAAGGCCTTAATTTGGGCTTGTTTGTCGGGGTTCTGCCTGTTGACCTGCTTTGTATACGACAGGGAATGTGCCGGGGCATTGCACCTTGACTTTGTGGGGACAATGTGCACAAACTCCCATGAGGGGTGTTGCCCTTCAATCCCGTTGGGATCTCCACTCCTAACCCCCACTAGTTTTTGGGATCTCTAGTCATATAAGAAACTTGATTACAAGAAGGGGTCTGGGTGTGGAAACCAAAACTACCTTCTTGGACAATCATCTTTCTAACTATTATAATATCACTTATCAATGACAAAGTATCATACTATCAAAGATTCAAATTTCATTATTATTATAAATTGTAATGCCTTAGTGTATGTCGAACGTATCTGCATTTTAGTACATATATTTTTTGCCCATACATATTAGAGCTGTACTCAGCCATAACGTTCCCAATGGATTTTTTTTCTGTATTGGCATACCAAAATCATGTACCCATAGCCACCCTTGTATCAAAACCAAAAACTTAGTTTTTAAGTGATGTTCTCACTTGAACTAGAGATATTTAATTGTCTATTATCCTAAGTTATGCTGAGTTTAGGGGATGGGTAAATGGGTTTCTTGGACAGGTTTTATTTGTTTTGCCATTTTAGGGGATGGCGAGGATGGAAGAGGGGATGACTATATAAAAATTAGGGCAAATGTAAAATATATAGGGTTATTTGAAAAGTTCAAATGTATTCATATGATAACACATTCATAAATATAAAATCATTCATCATAGACATATACATTAGACATAGCAATTGATTTGAAACTTGAAGTGAGAGTTTAAATTTCAATTTCATACATTCTTAATCACATACTTGTTGTGACCTTTTCACACCATCAACTAATTGCAACTGGGGGACCCCTCTTTTAGCTCGTAGTTGTTTGGGTGGGTTAGTTTTGACAGTAAATTTGGTAGTTCAGAACTTTATAGGTTGAGGGATGATTGACAGATCAAGTGGTCAAGTTGCGATTTTAAAGTGGGAACATTGAAATTAAGGTCATTCAAAGTCATGTTGTAGTGGGTTGAGCCTAAAATCTGAAGTGTATTTAAATTTTGGCCAGTAAAATAGTCCAAAATAAGTTATGAAGGCATATTTTATGCATAAGGGTGTTAAAATCCTTATCGAAATTGGTTTTCTGTACTTAAATTGTCAAAATCCTAAGGAAAATCAAAATTTCTTTATAAAAGTACACAAAATCCAGACATAGCATGAAGTTCCTACATGGGTCATTCCCCCCTGGAATTCAGAGATATAAGGTGTGAATGAAGAGTCCAAGTGCAAGGCGAGTTTCCCTTCTGGTTTAATACTTGGTCAAATTTCAGGATGCAATGTGTAGATTGTCCCTATGAATGTGTTGAAATTCCCCATTACTGAGCAAATGAAGGCAAAATGTTCCAAGTGTAAAAAACAAAAAGAGGAATCCTGCATAAGTTGTCTTCCCTGTTTGTAATGAGAGAAAACAAGTGTGGATATCCTCTTTCAAGTCCATCTTAAATAATAGAAGAGATTCAAATTTCTTGAATCCACACCTAGCGCGATTTTCCCCTTAAATTTATTGAATTGATAAATAAAATAAATGATGAGAAAATAATAAAATGAACTTGTGAAGCTTCTAGAAGGGGGAGATGTTTTGTCCCTAATTTCTTGTGGGAGGTGAATCTCCATCCAAAACTCCTTTAAAAGAGCTGGCAGCTTTAATGCAAAAGCATAAAGATTTATGAAATGTCCAAGGCGAAGTGATCAAGGCAAGAAGCAAGGGGGCTGAGGAGGAAGGTGACCAGAGCTTAGGAAGGCTGAAAATTTAACAAGGAGGAAGATATCAACCATATGCAGATGTCTGATGTAGTAGGCAGCTGGAGGCTGAGGGTTTAAGGTGAGTGGTGAACACATAGTGTACTCAGATCAAATTTGGAAGTATCTCCATGCAGATCACTTTTCTGCCAAATTAGTATATCTTCCTCAACATCTCAGACTATCCATAGGTAATTGCAAGCTATGAAGAGGTGTATTTCTGGGCTTTTAAAGATCATTCTGAGGGCAAAACATGCGTATTTATAGGCCCAAGTCTGCAGACATTTGCAGTAAGAGCAACCTTTTAAGAAAATCATATAATTTCATAAGTCCTCAAGAAAAGATGCATCTTTTGCAACCAATTTGAGGCACCCCAGGGTTGAGGTAAGTTAGTTATGAGCATAAATCTGAAAATTACATCTGAAAATTGATCTTTCTATAACTCTGAGTTAACATTGTGGTGATAAAATCTGGTTGGAAATTAATTGCAGACTACTTTAAAATATTCTAGCTGCATCCTAAGCTCTTCAGTTTGCAAAATATGAGTCTCAAGACCTGAGTCTGCAAACATTAGCAGCAGGAGTGATTTTTTTTGAAGTTCTTCATAAATTGAAATCTTTAGCAATCTTTGAGATTGATATTGTGGAGTCTTTAGGAGGTCCTTTGGCATCTAAATCACTGAATTTGCAGCTTAAATTCACCCAAAAAATTGTAGTTGCAGGTCTGTCTTTAGACATGTTAGGTTGACATTGGTGATAAAGTATGACCTTGGTGCTTGATGAAGTCGATGAGATTCATAGTTCACATATGGAAGACTAATTTTGCAATTTTGTGGCTAAGTGTTGACAAATATCTATTGTCTTAGGATTCTGATCCAAGTATTTGCTCAGTTACAACTCTCAAATGATAGAATCACTAAGTTAGGGTGTGGAATTTATAGATTAATTTGAAGATTTAAGTCTAAAATTTATGATTATTTTGTTAAGAGGGGCATGGTGAAAGGAAAGGGGATTGCAGTAAGGACAGTACTTATGAAGAGGCTATCCAAAGGATTCAATCCTGAGTCTTCAATGACTTCTAAATGGGGAAAAACATGGAGCATATAGATATGAAGAAATAAAAGAGAAGAATGTATGGATCCAAAGATCATATTTCCCTTCAAAGATAGCAGTGAAAACAATGAGAAGTGGACTCTAGCATGAAATTGGTTTTCTGTCAACTATCTAGTGCAATGAACTCTTGGCTGAATTTGCATAGAGTTATTCTGAATACTAAGGACAAACAAGGCTAAGGGGAAGGTGTTTGCATTCTTGAGCCAAAAGGTGGTGTGAGAAACTTTTGGAATTCCATATTTTCCTAGGATGTAGATCAAAGCTAAGGAAGAAACTAAGGCATAGTATAATAAGAGACCCAACATTTGTATGGACATCACTAACAAGAATTGGATCAACCATCTAAGGAAGCATCATTTTAAGTTTCCAATGCAGCTAGTGAGCAAGGATTTTAAGGATGAGTACAGTGATTTAATCTTTATACTAAATAGAGTCGTGAGAACACCTGAGGGGGCCTTCTTTAACACTTGTCTATTTTGCTTCATAGAGGAAATAGCAATAGGGGATGTGGTGATGAATTGAGCAAGGATGATTGGTGACAACATAGATGCTCAACTGAAAGACCTAAGGAAAACAAAGCGATACCATATGAGTTCCTATGTGATCTACTCGCTGACAAGGAATACTGAGTATCAAGCCTCATTGGTAAGCGCATGATTGGGAATAACAAAGATCAATTCAAAGTATAGACTGCCATCATGATTTGCAACTTCATGAGAGGACAAGTTACAAGAGGGTTAATGACATCTTCTCTAGAATATCACACACACACTTCAAGAAGGATTACATAGGAGATTTTCCAAAGAGGCAATAACATTGATTGAGCAGCATGGATATTGGTATATCTAATTCCCTAGTTTTACTTATTTCAAGAGCCAAGGATTTTCTTTGAAACCTTACAAACTTCCTAAGTATCCTAGAAGTAAAATGGTTTTGTTGGAGGTGGTCAGACAACTTTTAGAGTTTGATTCTATTTAAAAGGAGAAGCACAAACAAAGAATGCTTTCCTTTGTTATATTGGCGAAAACACTTGAGTCATGTCCGTCATTGTAGGTAACAAAGATAGCCAATGCAAAGGTACAATTTTATTAGCTTGGGATATACAAGGCAAGGAAGAAGTTCATTCCATTTTAGATGGTCCACACTTACACAAGCAGGAAATACAGACACATGATCGACATCGAGGACCATTGGACAAATCTAATGGATGAACATGCTGTGAGGAGGAAAATGTAATCTAGGATGTTAGTTGATTTCATAAGAAAATGTGGTGTCTTCGTCATTCTTGACTAGGTTAAGGATGATGGGAGTATAATCCATCCTCTCTATGAATGAAAAGGACAAGTTAATTGAATTACCTAATTGGTCGTGAAAAGAGTAACATTTTGATTTGGGGTCCTTAATGAGAGGGGTGATGGATAGATCAAGGGCGTGGATTGATAAACAAATTAAATGGATAATGAAACAAGGTGTCACCTTTACTTATGAAAGGATGCATAGTGAGAATTCTACTTTGAGAGGGGATGAAAGAACCGTCAACATTTTAGGAGCGCACATTCAGGTTGAAAAGTGAACTTTAAAGGAAGGGATAATGTAGCTGAAACATGTCAAGCAATATGTACAAAACCATTTGTAAGGAGTATGGAAGCAAAAGGCATAAGTCTCTACACCTACTTTAATGGTTGATTCTTCATCAACTAAGGAAATAGAGACACACGACATGGATTTGGACTTAGTACAAGGCGATGATATAAAGATTTTATTTTAGGATAGTTAGGGGGTAACTTCATCAGCACAACCAATGCAACAAAGTACACAAGATATTGCCATCTCCTACAGTGTAGTCGATTTGGGAGGTTACATGAGACAGGCTAATCCTAACACTCAAGAAATGGAAGATGAAATCGTTTTAATATTAAAGGGATTTGACGAAGATGAACAAATAGAGATGTTATGGATTTATCCACAGTTCTTGAATGGTTAAGAGAGAGCATGCTAAAAGAATAAGGGTAGTAGAGGTTCTTCATACGGATGCCATTGATGCATAATCTAGCAGAATTGGAAGGGAGAAAGAACTTCAACTAGTGAAGAAAATTTGTAAGATCACTAGGGATGAGTCATTATCTCACATTGTGCATTTGGCTATCCTAGTTGCGATAAGAATGAGGATGGGATCACTCCTAATGATTATCATTATCTTCATTTGATGTTGGGCCAACGACTAAGGAACAATAATTTCAGGAATGGAGAGACAACATATATGTTATTGAAGAAAGGATGGATATACTAATAAAGGAGAGAGATGAGCTAGAGTTGAAGAATTTGGTGATGGAGTTCATAAGTAAACATATAAATTCATTAGAACATGAGAGGGCAACACTTGTTCCATATGTTCCTATTTCTCAAGACCTGCATTGTACTTGTGACATGGAGAAAAGATGGGCATGTGATACTAGAGAACAAGAAGAGGCCTTTGCTATGAGGATAGTTCAGGCACATGAGAGGACCACAATACTCTTAAATTAAATGCAAAGATTAGATGAGATATGGAATAAATTTCAGCCCATTGAGTACAAAATTATGTCTCATCTCAAGGCATTGAGGAGTATCCCTACATTGGTTTTGACGAAGGAGGGAGTAATTAATAAAGGGAGTGCATATGACTTTGGTCATTGGTACCTTTTGTTGGTCACCAAGAGGACTACATATAAGCATGCTCGTACATCATGTGAGGATATTGAGGATCCTATTTTGGAGATATGTTTGAAGGTCCTTGTTGCAATCAAGGAAATACTTGGTCTTGACATTGATGCTTCTTGTGAGTTAGATTTGGATGTGTTCAAGGTGAGGATGGAATTGGTTTAAACCAGAGATAAACTCTCTTGAGAAGAATCACTTGAATGGATTTCTCTCACTGATGATTCACATAGGTGATCTATAGAGGCACACTTCAGGTTGGGATAGCATATTGGACACTTACATGGAAACATTAGAAGTTCTAGAGATACAACATAGCAACTTTACTAATATTGCCATTGAAAGACTTGTGAAATTTTACTTACCTTCATTGGTTTTACCAAAAAGGAGAAGAAAAAGGGAGTGCACATCTTGGATGATGAGTTACTTGATGACTAAGCAGTTTCCTTGCTTCCTATTGGTCCTCGAGCCTTTGATTTCTTTTATTGGCTAATTTTATGGTGCTTCATTCTCATTGGCTATTTTTGGTTGCCCTAATTAGGGTTTGTAATGCACTAATCTGAGCCCTTGATTTTAGATCAATCTTGGCCATTCATTGTAATTGGGGCTCCTATATAGACCCCCCTTGCCCCCTCTTTTGACAAGGGAAATTGTTGCTAATATAATTCAGAGTTTATATATACATATATATACATATAGACACACACACACACACACATGTTGCACATTGTGAAGCCAAATCCATAGAAGCAAGTTGACAAGTCTTGAGAAATAATGTAATCCCCTTAGTAGTCCCAAAAAATCACATTATTTCACTGAGCTAGTATCCACAATTGAAGGAACCTTGAAGTCACTTCATGATCTTACTTTGCAAGATTAGCATAAGAAGTGACCTTATTCAAGGGAGAGTTTAGTGTTTCACTTCAAAACATTGAGTTTTTTATTCTGCATGTTGTAATGGAATAAAACTCATATCAACAATACTCATAGAAATAATTCATTGGATTTGGAATCAAAATGCCGAAAGGCTGCAAGTTTCAACAAAATGAAAAGTATCATATCATATATTTTATGCATCAATGTATCATACAATGGCAAAAATCTTAAAGTCTCAAAGTCAACTCAAAAGTAAAACAAAGATAGTATGCTGCTGCCCCTGATCTTCAGCCAAATCAGTGTCATTGCGTGTATCAACTTGAGCCTCAAGGGTTTCATCATCTAACAAAATTCCAACCAATCCCACTTGTGTCATCCCCATCAGCTTGGGTGATGTCTTCCGAATTAATATAACACCATAAAGTTGGAGTATATTTACTCAATAGTTTGACGATCCCTAAGTTGTAGAGCACTATGCACAACCACTAACTTCTCCGCTCGTCTATAGGTAAGCCTATTTCTCTTGATGGAGTGGGTAAAGTATATGTAGACCAATTTCTCTCTATAATAGAGGAACTAGCATTCTTGAGAGAAGGCAAACAAGTCTTAACTTTCGTGTATCTAACCCATGATATAGACACCATCCAATAGGACTTTTCTGTGCCATTACCCACTCTATCCATCTTTTCCTTTGGTGTGCTAAAGTTTGGACCTTCAATATTTGAGATGGCAACCCAATACTCACAAATTATACCAGACTTCTCAAGTGAATACACAGTTCTTTCACAATTTTGTCTCTCCAAAGATTTCACAAAATTGGGTTATTGGGTTTTCATGACACCTCCACCATCAAGCTAGCCAGTTTGCACACATGTGCTAAATTAGTGATCACCTGAACAACATTTGAGGCTCCAAGATTCTCTTTGGCCTCTCTCAAAATTTTAAACTGGAAGTCTACATTCTTGTGTTTACCTGAATAATCAATGGCTCTAAGAAAATAACTGTGCATGTGATTGTGATGTTAATGAGTGGCCGATGACTAATACCAGTCTACCTATCCATCACAATAGAATAACCAGTCCTCATTGTAGGGTAAAGTTGAGGTCTATTTCAATGGACTGTTTTTGTGATATAATTTAGGCTTGAATACCCTAAGAATGTCAACCTGGGGCCCGTAAGCCGATGAGGGATATTGTGGCTATTTTCTCAAGGGGTGAAAACAATAAGTCAAGGATTGATGAATGCAATCTAGTTCACACTTACTATACTAAGGATTAAAATGTAAACAATTATCTACGGAATCAAATCCTGTATTAAAATAATCAAATTACCCTTAACACTCCCAAGAACTTATATTGGAAAAGAGGATTAAAAGAGCTCACATAATCACCTTTTCTCAACGAGTCTCATTCTCCTATTCAACCACACACACCAGGGAGCTAAACTCTGCAATAAAATTATGTTCAGATTTCATAAAGTTGTTTCCTTCGATTGATTTGCCGCTTATAGCTTTAAAAGGAATTAATTCTGCTTCCTGTCTGTGTAGTGACAGGAAGTGGAATGACACTTAGAGATTCAAAATTACAGTTTCTTATCAATTGGTTTTAATGATCATTGATTCTTAAAATTCCTGAATTGCAGATTATTGCATGCACAATAACACGTGTATTCTAATTGAAATGTTGTTCTTTATTTGCAATGCTCGATTCAATGATCATTAGACTAATTGAAACCTGTTTGTACAGATTGCTGAAAGTTCAGAGATCGTAACTACTCATGCATAATCGATTGTAACTAATAATGACTACACAATGGGAATTGCAGAGATAATACATTTAACAGCTTTCAATAGAGATCACATAAAGTATGAACAACAACCAAATATTATAGTAATTAAAAGCACGAAATTAACTCACACCATACTGCACACAAAAGTATGCCTGATAACGTGAGCAAAGGGGGCCCTTCCTCTCCCGGTTACTAGGTGCTTAAAATCTTCTGATCACTTATTCAAAATATGCACTCGAACAGACAAAATGACAATATGAATAGTAGCAACTTCTGTATATGTTACCAGCTTAAATGTCTTGGTACTTCCATACACATTTATATACTACACTTTACTAATTCTATCTTTAACAGATTGTAGAATATAAACCGTACGTTTGTCATTATACAAAACAAAATAATAGTCTTTTGGCTGGCCTAAATCCACAACCACCAAAATATAGCAAAAACATAACAGTTTGATCAATTAAAGATTGCAAAACTATTAACCAAAAATGGGTGATTAACTTGTCACTTTCTCGTCCACATGGTCGATGCACCAATTGGTCATGTTCTCCATTCATTTGTCTGTCTTTGAATCGCCTTTTATTGACAATTATGCAAATCCAGTCAGCATTTAATCAGAAGTTTGGTTTTTAGTCTAAGTTTTAACTTTCCTCTAATATTTATCAAATTTCGTATTCCTTCTTACCAAATGGTGACTAGGTTAATATGAAAGATGGAAAATAATGACAAATTAATGACAGAATTAAGTATCCTATTCTAGTCTCATCCATCCCCCCAGCTAAAGGTGTTGCATGTCCTCATGCAAAAAGGAACAGTAAATGCAAACAAGGGGAAGAAATTAGTTTTTGCAGCTTGCCAGTAATCTCTTGAAGCCATGCCGTATCAGGTCTTTGATAACCCTTTCATGCTCTTGGATTGTAATGCATGGTTCTGCTGGAGTAATCACTTGCCCTGTTTCTATTTTGCGTTTACTCAATTCCTCTGCTCATGTCCCAATGAGAGCTTGTGCTTCCTGTAAGTGTTTCTGCAATGAGTGATTTTCCACTTTCAGTTGAATAAGGGAATCCCTTAGAGTCCAAATTTCCTCTTTCTGTTTCATTATTTCCTCATTTTGTTTCATTAAAATTTCCTCATTGGGTTCAATTTGAGGTGTAGGAGGCTTTTCAGCTATCCCTATGACAGGTTGATCCAAGATGCTTACCTCAACATCTCTTTCTTCTTGAAGTGGCTGCTCAACATTTTGTGATATGTCATGGACAATTTGACGAACATTTCATCTCTGGTTCTGCAGTTAACCCTTCTTGAGGATCCTCTTATCTCTGGAATCACTTGTTCTTGATCCTCTGTTAAGGGATTGTTATCAGTTATTTCTGTCATCAAAGCTTCACCAAGATCACCTGGCAGAGTATCACGAACAATGTGTATAGGGGATATTTGAAGTATTTCATTGTCCCCTGTTGTGGGAATGATGTTCCTAACCTATTCTTGAACCAATTCCTCCTCAGGTTGTTTAGAAACCATATTTCCTTCATATATGTTGTCATCAATTGCATCCTTTTTGCTATGGGAAGGGAGTTCTTCTTTGAGGGCATACTCTTGGCTTGCAAAAGGGCTAACAGATTTAGACTTTTGTTGCCTTTTTTCCTTTTTCTTCCTTCGATTCATATGCCTTAGTTCTCGTTGCACCTTTCTAGGTTTCTTAAATAAGGTTGACAGGACCTGCCTTCCTCATTGATTTGGGTTGTGGCAATGCTGGCTAGGTTTTGAAGCCGATCCTCTTGTTCGCCTAGGGCAATTTTCCTTTTTTGGCCTGAACTAGAGGCTTGTTCACTGCTTGCTTGCTCTTTTGTAGCCGCACTCCTAGTATGATAAGGACTTTGAACAAGTGCCCAACGAGGTTGCATTTTTTGTCTACTTTTACTTCTCAAGATCTGCTTCCTGGAGGAGGTTGAAGGGGTGCTAGAGTTTCGTTTAGGATCCTCATATTCTTTTTTTTAGACATATTTTCTTTAGAGGATTCCTTAGGAACGTCCTTCTCAGAAGAGTCTTTAAGAACATCCTCTTCTCTAACAGGACTACCTCCTTCCTCATTTTCAGGACTACCGTTTTTTATTTCCCTAGAATTTTCTTCACTAGAAGATTCCTCATTAGTATCATAGCTAGTAAAAGAAACTTAATCTGTCATTTGAGTTTCTGCATTTCCCTAATGGCCAATAACTTGATAAGCCCATGATGTGTAAGTTTATGATTACGACCCTCTTGAACATTTTGACTCATATGACGCAAGGACGAATTGAGATACTACGGAATGTTGGCAATGTTCCCCCTTTGTAATGCATCAGCAACCGGAAATGATGAGCATATACATACACATACCTGCCTTTGTACGTTATATATTGAATCATGAACCCAGTGACATGCTTCCAATGGTGAGGAAGAGAATACAACTTAGTGCCTTGACCATTTGACAATGGTACCAGCCTTGTTCATTTCGTAAAAAATTTCATGAAGTGGTTGTAAAGCCATTACCTTTGTGGAGTTTTCAGGAATATACTTTTCACCAGTGATAGGTAAACCAAAAACTTTGTGGCGATGGCCTCCATTGTGACAAAAGTGGTTCTCTCGAGCCATGTCTGGTGTTTAGAAAGAGACATATTTTCTGGAAATTCTTGAGCCACCCATGTATCATAACCTTGCAGTCTTTTGAAATAGACATCCCAATGATGTTGTTTAAACACTTTGTATGCTTCTGCATATGTAGGTTTCCTTATTTCATCTGTGGCTGTGGGCTCATAGCGAGGTCGTCTCTCATTCGCCATAATTGCGACAGAGATTGTCAGGTGCTAGAGTTTCGTTTAGGATCCTCATATTCTTTTTTTTTTAGAGATATTTTCTTCAGAGGATTCCTTAGGAACATCCTCCTCAGACGAGTCTTTAAGAACATCCTCTTCTCTGACAGGACTACCTCCTTCCCCATTTTCGGGACTACCCTTTTTCATTTCCTTGGAATTTTCTTCACCAGAAGATTCCTCATCAGCATCATAGCTAGTAAAAGAATCCCAATCTCTCATTTGAGTTTTTGCAATTCCCTAATGACCAATAACTTGATAAGCCCATGATGTGTGAGTTTATGACTACGACCCTCTTGAACATTCCGACTCATACGACGCAGGGAAGAATAGAGATTATATGGAATGTTGACAAGGTCCTCCCTTTGTAAATACATCAGCAACTGGAAATGATGAGCATATACATACACATACTTGCCTTTGCATGTTATATATTGAATCATGAACCGAGCAACATGCTTCCAATGGTGAGGAAGAGAATCTGACTTAGTGCCTTGACCTTTGACAATGGCAGCTGCCTCCTTCCTTTCATAAAACTTATCACAAAGTGGTTGTAAAGCCATTACCTTTGTGGAGCTTTTAGGAAAATACTTTTCACTGGTGATAGGTAAACTAGAAACTTCGACGATGACCTCCATTGTGACAAAAATGGTTATCCCTCGAACCATGGTCTGGTGTTTAGAAAGAGACATATTCTCTGCAAATTCTCGATCCACCCGTGTATCACAACCTCGTAGTCTTTTGAAATACACATCCCAATGATGTTTAAACACTTTGTCTGCTTTTGTATATGTAGGTTTCCTTATTTCATCCATGGTTGTGGGCTCATATTGAGGTTGTCTCCCATCCGCTATAACTGCAACAGAGATTGCCACCCTTGTTTCACACTGAAAAAAGGCTCTTTTCACTATTGTAAATACCACTTCGATTTATCTCAAAACTACTATTTTTAATGAAGCAACTCGAGTTGTAATGTTAGGTGTAAATGGTAGGATAATTATTATGTGGAGTTATGAGAATATGGGTGTGGTGATAGGATAATAATGACCAGACGCAGGTTTTTAAAACGATGTAAAATAATTATCAAAAGTAACACATATGTGGACACCTCCCCACAACTAAACAATGGACCCGTCCACGAGGCAAGGCACCATAGGTTATAGAAGAATAGAAATTAGAATAAATAATAAAAAGGAAATAAAAACAAAAACTAGTTACCAAAGACCAAGGAAGTGATGACTTCAGAGTGTGAAAATCATCAAATATGGAGGATGTGACCGTTAAGATGGAAATAGGGTCTATCAAGTAGATTGCACATGAGTGGTGAGATAGTGGAGATCGCCAAAATAAGAATGGCTTGACCGCAAAGGTAAAGTGAAAAATGATAGGAATAAGGATGTCATCATCACGGTGTCAGGAACAACAAGTGAAAACAACGGAGGTATTGAGCATCAACCGGTCCACGTGGCGACATTTTAGGAACATTACAAGTATCGTGCTAGGCCCATGTTATAAACATGCACCCTTCCTGTCACAGGAGTTACATGAAGAATGCCAATGGAGTAGAAAGATGGCCCATCTATATTCTGCAAGCACAGAACAAATACATGGCTTCTTATTCTTTTCTTGTGTGCTTTGCTTGGTCTGCCTTCTTTGTCTTTGGTCTTTGACCTTATTTTTCTTTTCTCTTTCTTTTCTTTTCTCATTGTTTCTTTTTTTCCTTTTTTTTTCTTTTCCTTCCCTTTTAATTTTTAATTTTTTTTTTTTGTTAACAATTTTGATCCGACACAAGATTGCTGAAAGTCGATTTTCGACCATATGTTGCTAGATTGTGCTAGGAACCAATTTTCACAATCAGGATTTATTACAACTAAGAGCCGTTGGAGAACTAGTTTTCAACTCATAGTTGGCCAACGACGCTAGAAATTTGGTTTTCATTGTTGGGTCTTTTATTATTATTATTATAATTTCTTCAGTATATATATATTAACAATAATTGATTGGGTTCAAAGGAGGCCAAAGGAGACTGCTGTCAGTTCCTAGTTGACTTTAAGAAAGAAAGCTTTCTTCAAAAGAGGCTTGCGGTACAACTTTAAACGATGTCCATTAACAAGGGGCTTGCAGCGTTTTGGATCTATAGTGCAAAGTTGTACAACACCATTGTTGAAGACATGCTCAACTTCATAAGGGCCTAGCCATCGAGTATGGAATTTACCTTTGAAATCCTGAAACTGAGAGTCATATCAAAGTGCCCAATCTCGAGGCGGAAAAGAGCAATACTGAATATGTTTGTTATGCCAGAGCGATCGTTGTTTTCAAACAAGTTCAATATGGAGAAGTGCATCCTGGTGAAGTTTATCCAGGGAGACTCATACCAAGTTGAATTGCTGTTCTAAGAGTCTTAATCTCGAACTCGATGGGAAGAATAACTTTCATACCATAGACCATCTCATAAGGGGTTAGACTAGTGGTGGTCTTCCATGTGGTGCGATAGGCCAATATGATTTCAGGAAGTCGTGTGGCCCAATCATGCTTATGAATTGCAACAACCTTGGTAAGAATGTGCTCAAGTTCTCTATTAGTCACTTTGACTTGTCCGTTTGCCTGAGGGTGATAGGGAGAAGACTTTTGGTGGCGAATTTCATACTCTTTGACTAATGCGGCAATGAGTTCTGAAGTGAACTGAGGTGCTTGATCTATAGTAATCTCTTGAGGAACACCAAAGTGGGTGAAGATTTAAGAATATAAGAGGTCAGCTACCTTGGTATCCTGTGCATGTTTGAGTGCAGCAACTTCAACCCATTTGGTGACATAATCAATACAAATGAGGATGTACTCTTTATTGTTAGAAGGTGGGTTGATGGTTCCCACAAAATTAAGACCCCACTTCTCAAAGGTTTCAATGGAGAGCTGAGGGTAGAGAGGCATCTCATTAGATCTAGTAGGATGACTTGTACTGGCACTAATCACAATGATGAACATATTGCTTACAATCCTTATGAATTGTAGACCAATAGTATCCGCCATTAAGGATCTTCTGAGCAGAAAAGTGTCCTCCACAAGGTTTTGTATGACAGGCTCGAAGAATATCGAATACATCATCCTCGGGAACACAATGACGCATAATGTTGTTGATGCCAATGCGGAAGAGGAGACTGTCTATCCAAGTATATTGGCCACTGAGGCCGACTAACTTTCAACGTTCTCGAGGAGAGAAGTGTGGAGGAAACTTGCATGTAACAAGGTAGTTGGCAATATTAGCATACCATGGGCTCTTTGCGGAGATGGCAAAGAGGTGCTCATCAAGGAATGTATCATCAACATGAACGGGTTCATTGTCGGTTTGCTGCAACCTGGAGAGGAAATCTGCAACCGCATGTTCTCGACCAGGCTTATCAAGTATAGTAATGTCAAATTCTTGTAAGAAGAGTAACCATCTAATGACCCTACCAGTTACTATTGGTTTATTCATTAGAAAAGGAATTGTTGAATGATCGGTATGAACAAACACTTTATAACCAGTAATGTAATGCCAAAATTTATTAATAACATAAACAACAACTAAAAATTCTTTTTCAATGACTATGTAGTTTACCTTTGTGCCAATGAAGTTCTTCTTGATATAGTAGATAGAATAGAAGAGGTTATCTTCTTTTCGTCCAAGCATTCCACCCATAGAGAAGTCAGAGGCATCGGTATGGATGTGGAAGGACAACTCCCAATTTTGGACCTCGAAGAACTAGAGTAGTTATAAGCTTATTTTTTATTGTCTTGAAGGTGTCTTGGCACTTCGATGTCCATGGGAAGACATCATCTTTAACTAAGAGGCGAAAAAAGGGAGAGGCAATTTTGCCGAAGTTTTGAATGAATCTCTTGTAGTACCCAACATCACCAAGGAAACTCCTAACAACCTTTTGAGTAGAGGGTGTAAGGAGGTGTTGGATGGTCTGAATCTTTTTAGGATAAACTTGGATACCTTTTGAGGAGATTAAATGACCTAACACAATCCCCTCGGTCATTAACATGTGACACTTTTCGTGACTTAAAAGACAAATTAGTGTCAATACACCTTTTAAGCACTTTCTCTAAATTAGTCTTAGCCTCTTTAGAAGTGTTGCCATGAACGGAAAAATTGTCCATATAAACCTCGACACAATCATTAACTAAATCAGCAAAATACTTAATATTGCCCTCTGAAATCTGGTTGGGGCATTACATAGTCCAAAAGGAAGAACTTTGTAGGCAAAAGTACCCCACAGACACATGAATGTGGTCTTATCTTGATCTCTGGAGCAATGTGGATTTGGCCATATCCGCTAAACCCATCCAAGAAAGAGAAGACATGTTTCCCTCTAAGAGAACCAAAACTTGATCAATAAATGGTAAGGGAAAGTGATCATTTTTAGTCACCTTATTTAATGCTCTATAATCTACATAAATGCGCCACTTATCATTTTTCTTTTATACTACTACCAAAGGAGATGCCCACCTGTATTTGAGATAGGATAAAGAACCCAACATTCAACAATTTTTGGAGTTACTCTTTGACTATATCTCGCAATGTAGGATTAAGTCTTCGTTGTGGTTGTTAAACATGACGACTCCCTTCTTCTATATAGATGTGGTAGGTACAGGTATTAGGATGGATACCTCACATATCTTGATATTCCCAAGCAAATGCAACTTTATGTTCTTTGAGCATGGCTATGAGATCCTTTATTTGAGCTAATGTTAAATGTGGGTTAATGTTAAGGGTACGCCTTGGGAGGATCTCCATCGGTTTTGATGATGCAAGGATAATAGAACCAGCTTCTTGGGGTAGATTTGGGTTGTCTAGAGACAATAGTGGGCTGAACAAACATTGGTGGGGCAATAATTGGTGTCATATGAGGAAATGTTGGACAGATCGAGAACCTCCTAGCATAGGAAAATTCCCAAAAGGGCAATTGACGGTTACTTGAGAAGGAAAAACCGTAGTTTCTAGGACATCATTGGACTCATGCCTATTTTGAAGAAAATTGGAATGGATATTATCCTCTTTAGTTTCCTCAAGATGTTGTGCTTGTTCAATGCAAGGACTGACAAAGAGTTCCAGATCACTATCAACCCAAATAGGATCCTGTGTATCTAACAAGGGTTGAGCAGGGGGGTATAGTGTCAACTGTTTAGTTTGCTCTCCATTTTAGGTAACCATATTTCTTGACCTACAATGAATATAGGCATTTGCTGCTGCTAACCAAGGTCTCCCTAAGATTAAAGGATATCCCCCAACTTAACTTTGGGCTGTAAAATCATAAAGTTGGTTGGGTAATCCCAAGAATCAATTGAGAATACAACATCTTCTATTACCCCTTTAGGTTTCACTTAAGACTGATCAACCATTTGAAGCACTCTGGGTGTAGGTCTAAGCCCATCAAGAGATAACTTGGTTTTTGTCTCATTATTCATTACATTAATCGCAATGCCTAAATCTACAAGTCTGTTTGGAATAACAACCTTACCTATGTTTACTTGTATAACTGGGCTTCCAGGATCTGCATATTTTGGAATAGTTATGTTTCCCAACATTATGTCAACCAGTTGTCTAATAACTTGAACAGTTTTTGGATCCTCCTTTTTTTGTTGTTGAGTGCATAGTTCTGAAACTGTTTTATTGTAAACCAAGATGTCCTTGATAGCTTGCAAAAGAGGAACCTTAATATTAACATGATGTAATTTATTCAAAAGATCAAACTCTGCACGTGTTGTATCATTTAGGCTCAATTTTAGGGATAAACGATTAGGAAAGGAGGGTTCTTTTTCTGACTCTTTCTCGGGTTCATCATCAACTTCTGTAATAGCAAGTCCTTGGAGAGCTTTTCTTGATCTTAGCTGTATCCCATCCTATTCCACCGTGTTTATGAGATAAGTAGGATAATTTGCCACCTCATTATCATAAATAGGTTGGGGAAGTTTATTATTGGGGTTTGGATTTGGTTGAGTTGGCATAGTTGTAGGTTTTGGTGGCTGACGTGGATTTTGTGGTGGGTTAGAGGAAGATGGCGGTATAGTAGGAAGAAATCGTTGTGGTGGTTGATAAGGACTTACCCTAGGTGGTGGTGGAATGAATGTTGTGGAGGGTAAGGTTGTGGGTATTGTTGTGGAAATGGTTGTGGAGGTGGATAAAGAGAAGGTTGTGGCATTTGTGGCCTCCTTGCTTGATGCCACGGTGGTGTATTGTACTGGTGACTTTGGGGCCATTGAAATACTAGTGACTTTGGGGCCATAAAGTAAATTGATTCCTCTATATATTCCATAGGAATAATCCCTTTGAAAAAAGGTCTCAATGTAGTACTTTTGCTGGCCTCTTCTAAAGATGCCACGTAAGTCCTGTCGTAAGGACAATCCTCTAGTCCATGTTTCTTAGGACAAGTTGGACAGTATATTGCTAGAGCCTTTTCAGCTTCCTCTTGTTTCCTGTGGGTATATAATGTGTCAATTTGCTTTCTCATATGATTTAATAAATCAGTTTTAAGATCTTCAAGCCAGTTACCTATTTCTCTTTTTGAAATCACTGATGTATTACTTATGGTAGAAAACTTACTTGAATGTCCACGATCAGATCTATGTACCTAGAATAATTCCTGCAAATGTCACAAATATCTTCAAAGGGTAACTTAGAAATATCACCCATACTGATCAAGTTTAAGGCATCCACGGTTTCATCTTTGATTCCTCTAAGGAAGAGCATTTTGAACTCTTCTTCTCGTTGAGTCATGCGAAAGATCTCATCCCATACTTACTTGGTTTTGCAATATTCTTGGTATTTTGCTAGAAAGGCTTCTTTCATTTCATCCCACGTCCTAATGTCTCTTAGACTCATAAACCATCTCAATGCTGCATCTTTCAATGTAGCTGGAATCAGTTTCAATTTTTGTGCATCACTATGATAATCATAGCTATTGTGGAGGACATCAAATACAACTAGGAACATGTCAGGATCTTCAGTAGTTTACCTTCTAAATAAAGGAAGTGCTGAGGTATATTTTTTATAGGGGCATTATCCTCGATAGGCTAGATAGGAAACTCAAAGGTTGTTAGATTATTATTGTGTTGGACCAATGCATTGCCATTGTTTCCACCATTATTACCTCTTACTACATTTCCTGTATTATTAGCCATGATTCTGTGCAAAACTTCTGCTGCCCATGGTGTGTGATAAGTTTTAAAAAGGTTTTTCTGGTGGTTTCGGAGTTTTACTACATCTGGTGTCAAAAGACTCTTTAAATTGCTGGGATATCTCAGGGGATATGTGTTAGCATGAATGCTGATGGTATTCCTTTGGGGAGTATCCTAAGCATTAGGGAGCATTGACATGTTGCATTCATGACTGTGTTTGTCATTAATGTCAACATAGCAGTAATTCTGCGAAGATTGGCAAAATAATAGAGATAGATCATACTTGTACGAACATAGTTTTGATGTACAGATGATGCGCGGGTAATGACATGATCTACATTGTGTCTTGATGATGAGTTTCAATTCGTGTAAAATAAGTCGAAGACGTATGGAAGATATGCTTGATTTTCAGTGAGTGGTACAGAGTCAAAGTATCTGAGAAGCGGTTTTTGGTGATTGCATTATATCTTCTAATAGAGATATAATCTGGTGATGTGCAATTAGTCAGAGACTAAAGATAGTCTGATGGTGACGTTAGCGAGTGCGCAAGCCCTAGTATCGCATGTGTGATAAGTTGTATAGACTGTGAGCTGACAGTGTTATTGTAATTACAAATTAATCAATTATCTTATTATAATTAATTGGGAAAGCCTCAAGGCCGACTCAAGGAATTATTTTGAAGACAAGGTATAAAGGAAAGATGTTTCTTTGTTTGTAATATATGGAATGCAAATGAAGTATGTGAAGTGATCAAGAAAGTGCGAATTAGAGCAGAGCGTTGTGGTAAATGGGAGTAAGTGATCCAAGAGATTATTGGATGCAAAGCTCATGATTTGGTATCAAGATTAGAAGAGTAGAGGTCCGGTTGACAGGATTGAGAAAGAGGAGGGAAGTGCAATTCAATTCTATTATTTTGCAAGGAATAATACAAAGGTCATTTGGATAGTGGGTTCATTGGTCTTGCCCTTGAAACTGTTTGGATAGTGGGTCCATTTGCCTTCCACAACTCCTAACAGGGTTGGCAGAGCTCCTAACAGGGTTGGAATCTCCTAACAGGTATTCAAAGTCTCCTAACAGAGACTGATATGTACTGAATGTTGTTATACACTCCTAACAGGGTCCATCCTTTAACAAGGAATATTTATATTAGTACATCATCTTGTGGGTACCATCCTCATCGGGGTTTTCCTTTGATCAAGGGTTTCCCTGGTTAACATATCTGGTGTTATTGTGCATGAGTATCTTGTTGTGGTTTCTGATTATATTGTTCACATGGTTAAGTTTTATTAAGGTTGATAATTGTGACAATAGTTGGATAACTTATTCACCCCCCTTGTCTTAGTTATATTGGTGGACTATATATTCTAACAATATGGTAGTCGAAGCTAGCTAAGTGGGGTTTGGGTTTCTCTTCTCTATCTTGGGTTTTTTTTTCTGTATGCAATGGCTCTTTTTCTTTTTGTGTTTTCCGAGTTTCTGAACTACCTCGTAATTCTTCCTTAACAAACCTTCCTTGACTATCTCTATGTCTATTCATGCACCTAAATGATTTACTGCAGCCCAAACCTAAGGTACTGGATTGGGCAAGGTCGACACTCCCAAGGACTCACTGTTCCTAACTTGACTTACTATGATTTCACGCCTTTAATATCTCTCCCTGGAAACGACGCCAAAAATGTAGGGTAAATCTATTTTAATGGACTGTTATTGAGATATAATTTAGGCTTGAATACCCTAAGAATGTCAACTCGGGGCTCATAAGTTGATGAGGGATATCGTGGCTATTTGCTCAAGGGGTGAAAACAATAAGTCAATGATCGATGAATGCAATCTAGTTCACACTTGCTATACTAAGGATTAAATGGAAACAATTAACTACTAAATCAAATCTTGTATTAAAATAATCAAATTACCCTTAACACTCCCAAGAACTTATATTGGAAAAGAGGATTAGAAGAGCTCACATAATCACATTAAAACCTTTTCTTAAAAGAGTCTCATTCTCTTATTTGACTACACACATCAGGGAGCTAAACTCTGCAATAAAATTATGTTCAAATTTCATAAGGTTGTTTCCTTCGATTGATTTGTTGCTTATAGCTTTAAAAGGAATTGATTCTGCTTCCTGTCAGTGTAGTGACAGGAAGTGGAATGGCACTTAGAGATTCAAAATTACAGTTTCTTATCAATCAGTTTTAATGATCACAGATTCACAAAATTCCTGAATTGCAAATTATTGCATGCACAATAACACATGTATTCTAACTGAAATGTTGTTCTTTATTTGCAATACCCGATTCAATGATCATCAGACTAATTGAAATAATTGAAATTTATTTGTACAGATTTCTGAAAGTTCACAGATCATAACTACTCACGCATAATAGATTGTAACAAATAATGACTACACGATGGGAATTACAGAGAGAATACATTTAACAACTTTCAATAGAGATCGCATAAAGTATGCACAACAACCGAATATTACAGTAATTAAAAGCATGAAATTAACTTACACCATACTGCACACAAAAGTACATCTGATAACGCGAGCAAAGGGGGCCCTTCCTCTCCCGGTTACCAGGTGCTTAAAATCTTCTGATCACCTTTTTAAAACATGCACTCAAACCAATAAAATAACAATATGAATAGTAGCAACTTTTGTATATGTTACCAGCTTCAATGTCTTGGTACTTCCATACACATTTATATACTAAATTTTACTAATTTTGTCTTTAACAGATTGCATAATATAAACCATACGTCTGTCATTAATACATAGTAACGAGACTCACGTGAGTCGTCCAGGTCGGCGAATTGTGTTACGTTGGCTGGGTCAAAAAGACACGTGACCCTGACTTGGCGGGTCAATTGGTGTGACTCGCCCGACTCGGCTGGCTGACTCAGTTGATTCGCTTCGCTCTCTCAGCTGACTCATCTGACTTGTCTGATTTTTAATTTTTGTTTTCAAAATTTTCTTAATACATCTAAAATTTACTTTTGTACTTATGTAATCGATGTATGTTATGCATGTGATCAAATTGCTCTCTATGTCATGATGTTATTGTGTGTTTAAGCTTTATTCAACAATGGGTGCATGGAATTTCTTTAAATCCTAAAAAATCTCTAAATTTCAAGGGTTTTGTCACTTTGCTGAGTTACTTCCGAGTCACAGGTGAGTCCGAGCCAGGTGATGAGTCGAGTTACTGTTGCCAAGTTCGGGCCGAATTCGAGTCTCATTACTTTGGTCATTATACAAAACTGAATAATAGTCTTCTGGCTGGCCTAAAATCACGGACACTGAAATATAACAAAAACATAACAGTTTGATTGATTAAAGATTACAAAACTATTAATGAAAAATGGATGACTAACTTGCCACGTTCTTGTCCACACGGTCGATGCACTAATTGGTCATGTTCTCCATTCATTTGTCCATCTTTGAATCCCCTGTCATTGACAATTATGCAATCCAGTCAGCATTTAATCCAAAGTTTGGTTCCTAGTCTAAGTTTTAGCTTTCCTCTTATATTTATCAAATTTCCTATTCCTTCTTACCAAACGGTGACTAAGTTATTATGAAAGATGGAAAATAATAACAAATTAATGATAGAATTAAGTATCCTATTCTAGTCTCATCACTTATCCAAGTTTTAGTCACATATCCTCCATCACCAAATTCACCTTTGAATATGTTTTTATCAAGGAGGAGAGTGCATAGTTTATGATCTCCAAGGGTTAGAAAATGGGGGCCAACATTAGCTACATATTTGATCATTTTTTGAAGGAGAATGGGCTAAATGGAATGGTATGGCATGGACACATACTAATAAGCAATGTATGTCTCTGTCGATTTGCATGCCTCCACATTGAACATATTTGAAACTGACCCTGGCTACCCACTATCACTAGCCTTCCTCTTTCCTTTTTTGGCATCTATAATATGAATAGGATTACCACTATCTACACTGCATGACATAGGGTGATGCATAGATGGCCGATGGATTGGCATGGGCACACCTTTACACTTGTTTTCTGCCTTAATATGTAATCTAGAACACTCTAACTTCTCTCCCTTTAGATATTTACAAAATTTAAGTCCTTTGCCCATAACACATAAGAAATGAGACCACACCCTTGTGTAGCTCCCTCTAATTTTACTGTTGCATTTATGACATAACCACACCCTACTCTCTCTTCAATTTTTTTGTGAAATCTATTGGATGAACAAGGCAAATAGGAGTTTTTCTGGGGTTAAAAGGGCCTTGTGCATAGTCCTTTAAGATAACCGAAGGGCACTCAAATTTGTTAGGTACATGTTGTGCTTCATCCCCAACACTTCACTCCCACTCCCAATGCCAATTCCAACTTCTTTCCCTTGCCATTCTTCATTACTGTCACCACTGCCACTGCTGTTGCTTATGTTTAATGAGTGCAATGCAAGTTTGTAGTACTGAATTATAAGGAAAAAAAATCAGACATTTGATGGACATTTTTTCTTTTGAACTTTGAAAAAATTTGTAAAAGAAAACCAAAAATGAAACAGGGACTCACCATCAATCCGCTAACTTCTCCAAATACTCCTTGAAGTCATGCTGTTGCCCCCTTTTTTCTCAGTCAAGTCCTGCTACTTCTTTCTCCTATCTTTCTCTGCTTCAAAATGATAATAAAATGAGTAAATGATAAAAAAAAGGGCTGCTTTATCAATTGTAGGGTGGAAACGTGTACTTGGGTAGTGCTCAATTTACAATACAATATATTAGATATGTATGATACAGATATACACACATTTTACACATCTAGGAGACAATGGTTAGCAAAAATCATATGATTTACAACTGAAAGTGGTAGAAAATCCTAGCTGTCTGTTGATGTGAGTTTTGTTCTACTACAACATACAAAATTGAATGCTTTGTATTCTAAGATGAAGTACTAAATCTCCAACTCTCTTTTGAATAAGGCCACTTCTTATGCTAAGCCTGCAAGGTGATTTCTAGGTTCCTTCTATTGTAGATACTCCCTTAGTGAAATAATGTGATTTGCTGGATCACTAAGGGGACTTATGCTGTTCACTGGGACTTGTCAACTTGATTCTAAAGATTTGGCTTCACAATGTTCAATGAAAATATAGCTTTTGATTTTCCAACTTTGAACTGATAACAACTTAAACTTCTAACTCTTGCTGCTACTAATTCTACTTCTGCCCATGAATGCAAGGAAGTATAGATGAACTTGGACTCTATTATGTGCAATCGTGTTCATGACTCTATCCACCTAGTGGAAGGTTCTATGATATACTCAAATGGTTTTCAAATCAGTATCTCCTCTTCAATCTCATCAATGGATGCAAATTAAAGATTACATATCAATTGAAGTCAAGTTCTTTCGATCATCAATTAACCACACAAGGCACAATCACAAGCAACAAGAGGCTAGTGGCCTGGATTTTTTTTGAGTCAAGCAAGTGAACATCCACAATTTCTTTCATTCAACTAAACTATTCTAAACAAATTCTATTATAGCAACTTGGAATGAAACCTATTCTAAATGAGGGATGTAGATCACCATGCAATAACGAAAAATTGATCACTACTTACCATGCAAGACACATCAATGAAAACTAGAGGAAATTATGACATTGTATTAGCAATAATTTTCCAATAACCTCCTTTACAATGAGAGGGAAGGGGTTTATGTAGGAGGCCTAATTACAATCAATGACCAAGACTGATTTGAAATGATCCATATTAATTCATTACAAACCCTAATTAGAGCAACCAAAAATAACCAATAGAAATGGAGCACCATAGAATTAGCCAGTGAAAAAAAGTAAAGGCTAGGGGACCAATAGGAAGTAAGGAAACTGCCTAGTCATCATACAACTAATTATCCAAGATGTACACTCCCTTTTCCTTCTCCCTTTATTAAAATCAATGAACTTAAGTAAAATTGCACGATGTTTCTCCATGTCCAATACTAGGAAGGCTGCCATGTTGCATCTCCATAACTTACAAGTTCTCTACGCAAGTGTCCAATGTGTTATCCCAATCTGAAGTGTACCGCTGTAGATCATGTATAGGAATCATATGTGAGAGGTGTTGGTTCATCAGATTGTTGGTCAGATTCCTATCAGTTTTGCCGGCTCAATGCTGGGAAGTCTGACACAATTTGGCCAACGGATGGGTTTGATCCTTTAAGAATCAAATACCCTTGCTCTTTGGGAACGACAAAACCTAGGCAGGTGCACCTTCACAACAACTATTAACAATGACTGAATGGAGGTTTTCCAGATGATGCTCTTGAGATGACAAGTAATTCTCAAGGAGAAATCAAGACTAAAAACTGAATGCTTTCAGAATGCTTTAATGGATGATTGGAAATATGAATGAGAGTGGACAAATGGCAAGCAATTGAACTAGGCAAGGAACCGCACAAACTGCAATTGTATATAGACTCAAATGAACCAAGTAAGACTAGTCCTTAGTTCAATTGGGCAAATGGAGTCAACCTTGCAAGAACTTATCATCAAACTCGTATGGAGACGGCTGCGCACACCATCAACTACTAGACAAAGAACTTAAAACATGAAACCCTAGTCTAAATGAACTAAAGGAGACTAGTTAGACAGATATTACATTACATGCAATATTTGATAATCAAGAGAATTCTTGAAGTTCAATCTAACAAACAGTAGTTTTGGATCCAAGAGGACAATATAGTATGCAAGATATTGCAAAATGAATTTCCCAAATTGAGACAAGAACAATATCTTTTATTGATTCAAAGAAAAGAAGTACAATTGAGCCTTGTTCAATTGCATTACCTAATCATACTGCAATAATCATCTAACAAATATCTCATAATCTTTATAATGTTTTTAATCTAATTGCTATATAATCTATATTTGTTGGGAATGATTCTGGTATCCTCTATAGAAAATCAAAGGATGCTTACAAGCTTCAAATCATCGCATCGTTTCCTAACTAAAAACTAAATGCAATTAAACACTTATTAATAACAACATAAAGTTTTGAAATAATTAATTTAGAATATCACCTTTGCAGGAAAGTCATGTCCCTTGGCTTTGAGAAAATAATTAGACCTTCAATACCTCTTCGATCTCTTTAGTATCTTAGTAAATACTTTCATGCATCAAAGTGGTAATCATTTGGTAAATAAGTCTTGTACGTAAAAAAATCTAGTAAGGTACTTTAATTAATTTTTTTTAAAACCTTACCTTTTAATTAGGTTTGTCGCGATTGATTTCTATTTTTCTTTGTACATAAACATATTATCAAATATTTCATATTTGAAAAATATTCAGTTAAGCTATAAGAGAATATGTAAAAACATGTCCTAATATAGAAATTTAGGGAAGTCATGTAATATTCTTTAAATATTTCATTATGAGGAGATTATATATATATATATATATAATATCTTGAAAACATTTTCCTCAAAACATTTGTTTTGAAGTTAATAATATTGTGTTTGAAAATAAGAAGGTATAATATTATCCACATCTATTTCAAGAATTATTCAAATATAAAATAAGGTAAAGTGAGATGAAAATATTAAAATTAATGCATTATTTACCTTCTCGCCTTTTCGGAGGGACCAAAGTACTTACCCTACGAAAGGGCGAGATTTCGAGTTCTCGTGGGCCTTGTTACCCGTGCCTCCCAATTTCTTGATATTAGGTCTAATTTAGGGTTTGTCTCAGAAGAAGACATTAATTCCAAAAGTATTTAGAGCATAAAACAGAAGTTTAAAGATTTATTTTGAGTAACAAACATAAAAGTCTTCAAATCTTAATTATTTCCCTTTCTCATGAGTTGATATAATGAGATAATTATCTAAAATATTCTTTCCTTGAAAATCTGAACTCTCTCTAAAAAAAAATATAATTTGAAGGCATCGTATCTAAACATTACCTCATTAATTTGTATTTAGAGCTATTAGTTATATTTTCATCACACATGGCTTTCTCTCTTGATATAATAATCATCTAAAGCTTTCCAATAAAAATAAAATTTGAAATTAAGATAATTCAAACATTTAAGGAAATGAGTAAATGATTAAAGCCATAAAATGATAATGATAAAATAAACTATTTGGAAATTATATCCTCAAATAAAGAATAAATAAAGATAACATAGCAGTATAAAAGAAACTAAAACCTTACCTATATCTTACCTTCTTCGTGCATATCGCCATTTTGGGAGGCAAGAGTCTTAATCATTGCGATATTGAGATTTTTTGCACTTTCGGGAGCTAGCTCACAGAGGCCTTGCGAAGTTGTGATAGAAATTGGGTTTAGGGTTTATGAAAAGTTTGGAATGCAAACTCAATCATAGCTTAGTGATTTTCCCATTTTGTGCATAACCATCATGGTCTTTAGCTTGATGCTCATAGTCTCATCTATCATATCTGACTGAAACCTCTATTATAAAGGTTTATTAAGTCCTGATTTTTAAAATCAAGTTGGAGGCTCGAGTCTACAGAGTTGCAAATCCTCCATACTATAGAATTATCAACTCGTGGATCATATTGAACTCAGATTTTGAGCATTTGCTTTGGACAAGGCAATATCTTTTGTTGTTGTGCTTTGCGTATCAATCCAATGATCATTATAATCCTTTACATCAGAATACATGAGAGGCATACACTGCCATGATTTAAGCAATTAATTGTAGGTATAGGATCCCTAAACTTCTATAACACTGAGCTTGCTTCTCCTACTTTAAAACTCCAGCGCCCATGTGTGCCGTGGAATTTTATAAACACGTGTGTGCCTATGATCCGCTGCTCAAATATGGCTCTCTTTCGATTTTTGTCAAGCGATGGTGCTTCTTTGCAGATGTTGGGACCCCACTGGCCTCTATAACAATCGTCATCTTTGTCTGCCCACTTTCTTAATGTCTATGTCATCATAGGTTTTGGAGAATATGGGAACACTAACTTTGCAGCCACCATCGTTCTTGAATAGTTTATTATTTTCAGTGTGTGTCACTGTTTGATAATTTGTTCCTTCATTGTGGAGTGATGCCCAATTATCAATCACAAATTCTGTCCTTTCAATATAACTCCAAACCAAGATGAGGCACGATAGATGCCAATAGTATTAGTTCGATGCTCTACTAAACATATTCAGTCCATGCTTATGATATCTGTATATTTTTGCTATATCACGAGTTAAGATCTTTCCCTTCTGCGATTCAGCGAAGAAGAATAGGGTTTAAAAAATAATCATTACATCATTAAACATTTATGGAGTCCTCGTAAAAATAAAACCAATATAATTTTAATGTTGCGTGTATTACATTGATTCGAGCAAATAGATACAATTAGCTTTCTTAAAAGTATTTGAATCAATGCAATTTCAATGGATTATTTGGAAATCATTCATGCATATATTCTCATCTAAGATGTGTTAACAAATGCTAAATATTTTAAGAATCTCATTGAGAAGAATATTTCTTTTAATTCAATCACCTTTAATCCTTCATAATAATTTTTGCATTTCCTTAGAAAGAAATGCTTAATGCATTTAGAAGTCAAGTAACATATTCACATCCTTTCTTTTTATATTAGGGCAATATGAGAACAATTTGAAGACTCAAGCATATTAATCTTTAATACAATCCTAAATTTGATTGAAAACTAAAATTTTCGAAGAAATTACATATCTTAAGTAAACCATTGATTTTCATTTGTAAGGAAAGATATACCCTTGTTTTGAAATCTCATTGAAAATAAAATTTCAAAAGATGATAAATATATTTTAGCAAGAATGAAACATATATGAATACCGGAATGTAAAGAAATTCGGATCCAAGAGAGCGCACCTGAATATTTGCATTCGAGAATACATAATTATCTGAAAAGTAGCTACTTGACATATGTATCCAGAGTTGATGTCTGAGAGTTGCACTTGTGAGCATATGATTGGATAAGGAAACTTTGCTTCCTTAGTTTGATAGGGACACTAAAATTTTGTGAAATTTTAGTGTTCCAACAAGAGAAATCCATTCAAATGACTCTTCTCAAGAGAGTCAATGTCTCTGAAGTAAATTGGTTCCATCCTCTCCTTCAACGCATCCAAATCCAACTTGGAAGAAGCATCGAAGTCAAGACCAAACACCTCCTTGATTGCAACGAGGACCCTCAAATGTATCCCCAAGATAGGACCCTTGATTTCCTCACATTGTGTGCGGGCATGCTCATATATAGTCCTCCTAGTGACCAATGAAAAATACCGATGACCAAAGTTATATGCACTCCCTCTATCAAATTTTCGCTCATGAGCAAGGACTGACGTAGGTATATTCCTCAATGCCTTGACATGAGAAATTACCTTGTATCTGTTAAGATTGTAGTTTCAGCTGGTTTAATTTGATCATGAGATGCATTGTTGATGTTAAATTCATCATTTAGACATATTCTTATAATATATATATATATTATATATATATTATGGTTATTTATCTTATTGTTAATATATTATTATTATCTAATGATGATTAACTGTAGAGACATGTCCCCTCTCATATTTATAAGCCTTCAAATCTGCATTTAGCATACATCTATAACAATGGGAATGTTATTACATTTGCAGAAAACGATCTTTAAAACAACAACATGGTACCAGAGCTAGGTTGCAACTGTAAGTAATTGATTAAAAGAATGGTAGAAAAATTCATTTAAGAGATAGCTGAATAAAACACAGGTAGAGAATAAAACACAGGTAGAGAAAGAAAATGATGAGTAAGAAGAGGAAGCATCAATGGTAGTTACAAATCAGAAGGATTGAATTGGTCAGCTCTCGTTACTTACTACATATCAACTAAGAATGGTCAAGGAGTCAACGTACAGATAAACATCATTGGATGGTCACACACATAACTAATGGAGACATCTGAGGAATACATATAGACAACAGAGATATCAGTTTCTAGACAATTATAAGTCACCACAGGAAAATGACATTCCAGTCAGCATTGAACAAATAAGGGAGAGAGACAGTCATTTCAGATAAGTGTCCAAGAGAAATTCCACGATGCCAGACATAGGAGGACAGAATGATTCAAGCATGGAGTATATAAGTAGCGAATAAAGAGAAGAGAAATGACAGATTAATTTACTGATGAAATAGATAGAGGGAGCACTTTGAATATTCTAATGTGGCCAAAGGAACAAGGGAATAGCAGTATAGAATATTCAAGGAAAAGAATCATCCAATCAAATCCTAGAGAATATTAGTCAGCGAAATGTAGAAACTGAGAGATACAACACGGATATTTATGGTGGAATATGAATTCAACCCTTGAATTGGGGACAAATAATGAAAGCAGGCTGTGATAAACAAGATATTGGGAAGGGCAATAACTCTTCCACTATTTTCCATCAATCAATATATTATATAACCATTCTTAAATTCATATGAGAGCATCCAGTTAACCGAGACTGAATACAATCACTAAATAGTATTGCAAGAATGAAATAATTATCCCAGTTAGCGGTAGAATAAATTACCAGCCAAAGAGAATATTGAATAGGAA
Source organism: Cupressus sempervirens (assembly GCA_028749045.1). Classification (NCBI taxonomy): domain Eukaryota; kingdom Viridiplantae; phylum Streptophyta; class Pinopsida; order Cupressales; family Cupressaceae; genus Cupressus; species Cupressus sempervirens. The sequence goes on from CM053790.1 coordinate 325,552,348, forward strand.
TGCAAGGGGTAAATTGATCTCATAACAGTAATCATATATGCATACGAGCAATATACAAGCCGATACATTATTATTATGAAATAGCTGCAAACAGTAGCATGGCATGACAATATACAAGCAATTGCCAAATCAAGACAACTATATTTCAGATTTTTTTTTAGTATAAGAAAATATATATAAAAGAAGGGAAAAGGTTGATATAAAACTTAGCAATTAAAAGATTCAAAAACTTATCATGGTTTGCTACAAGAATTGTTATATTCAAAGAGGAATAACAAATTCATTGAACGTTGGGTGAGCAATGAGTTGTTTAGTGGGAAATGATAGTGAGATATTTGAAAGCTTTATTAGTAAGAGCATTAATATTATATAATAGGGATATTTTACCCTTGCACCCCAAATTAGTGTATATCTCATAAAAGTAATGTCTACATCCATAATATTATGGAGTATGAACCATGGAATCATTAGAATATTCAAAGTATCTACAAAGGTATTGCAGATAAATTACAAGAAATAAGGCAAAAAAAACTTAGTAATCAATTAAGGGACATTACACACTCTTATCTTACCGTTTGATCCACTCAATTGTTATGGCTATGTTGCTATCAATGACAACCAACAGTCATCTACGTACAAGAAAGTAAAATAATTGTGAGTGGGAATCAATAAGAAGGAACTAGCAGAGTTCACTATATGATACCAAGTTATCGTAGAATACAGAGGCTGTTGTATTATGGTTACCAAATAAGTTTGATTTTAGTAATATTGCTGACAACTCCCAAGGCTCGATTCATGCAGTAAAGAATCCAGTATGTCCAAAGAATAAATCATGCATAAGACTTGGTCAACACGTATTAAGCATGGATACATAAGTTTTAGAACAAGAATACCATGTTGTGCATGGCCAATGATACAAAGATCAAGTGCATTTGATATGCGGGTGAAAATGCACAATGGGCTCATTTTTATAGTTATTATTGCCCAACTCTCTATTTGCAACTTATTGGATTAGCTTGAAATTGCCTTACATGTGCTGCCATTGTGGAAAGTTGATTTGGAATTAGAGGAGCGAGTAACAGTCAATTAAGGACCACTGCCGAAGGAGGACAATAGTAATACGTGGAGGAAACATGAGGCATTGGTGAGATTGCCACTAGTATGGACAGAATACCGCCACCCGAGACATCCAACATGGATGATCTTTGAGTGCAATCTAGGAAAGGAAATAAGGGTCATCAGATACACACGAGTGGTCATGTGTATAGAGTAGCCCACAAATGACGATGCTCGATCAAGAAAAACAATAAAGGGGAGTCCCATGTAATAGAGAAGAAAACAGTAAAGCAAATAAATTTATGACTAAGGAAGGGTGGGCCCTAACTCTTAAATAAAGGCAAGAGACCCACCACAAATTGATCGCCAAATAAAATTGAAGCAATATATATGGATGTGGATAAAGATGTGAAAAAGAGGAAAATAGATAAATAACAAGATAAGTATTTTTTTATTTCAGTGTTACTTTTAATTATTTTCATGATCACCTTAGATTATTATAAGTGATTTTAACAAGGAAATAATATGTTAAAATATAGATTAAAGCATACATGTAGAAGTTTGAATATATGCATATATGTTCAAAATATAATTTATCTATATTTAATTGGAATGGTCTTATTATGCAGAATTATTATTCTTATTTATATACGAGCTATATATCTTGATCTTTTCCTACAAGAATGTTTTTTTGTAGAAAAAAAGAGATTGAGATTCAGAGGGAGGCTGACATTTCAGGCAACCTTGAAAGAGAGGGAGCAAATAGAGGATATGATTCAGTCAACCTTTGATGATCTCTATCATATTGATACTCAAAGGGAGTCTAAAAATACATGTGTGTGATTGCATGATTTTGATGGGCCTACTCTTGTGTACATCATGAGGAAGTAACGATCTTATCACTAGAAAGTCGGAAGATTGATATCAGATTGAGAGGGAGTCCAATAGGCATCCTTGGCTTAAGAGATCCTGAACTATAGCATTAAATTCTTGATCATAAACAAAATATTTTCTCTTGCCATCATTTAACTTCTCGCTGAAGTAGCAACAGGTCTACCTTATTGGCTCAAAAAATCTTCTATTGTAGTACCAGCAGCATCATAATCTACTTGAAACACCTTATTAAAATCTGGAAATGCTAAAACAGGTTGTTTTGGAACTTTTTGTTTCAACATTTGAAAACTCTTATTTTCTCCTGTAGTCCACTTAAACTATTTCCTATCCCTCTTATTGTTTTAGTTAAGGGTCTGCAAATAATGCTAAAACTCTTGATAAACTTTCTATAAAAGCCAACTAAACCATGAAAAGATCTTACCGCAGTCACACTCCTTGAGTCGACCATTTGAGGATAGCCCTCACATTCTCTAGGTCCATTTTAATACGTTATGCTGAAACTACAAAACCCAAATATACTAACTCCTTCACAAAGCTGCACTTCAAATTAATCAACAACCTCTCTTCCCTTAACTTCTCAAACACCCTACATGTATGCATTATATGCTCTTCTAATGTCATGTTGAAGATCAAAATATCACAAAGGTAAACAATGACAAGCTTACCCAAAAATTCTTTTAGTACCTCATTCATGAGCCGCATGAAGGTGGTTGGTGCATTGTTTAGCCTGAGAGGCATGACTAACCACTCATACAACCCATCCTTTGTCTGGAATGCAGGCTTCCTATCTGGATTTGATGATATCCACTCTTCAGATCTATTTTTGTGAATTACTCAGATCTACTCAAACAGTCCATAATATCATCCATCCTTAGCAAGGGAACTCTGTACTTGATTGTGATCTTATTGATAGCCCTAGAATCTGTGCACATTCTCCATTCTTCAATCTTCTTTGGTGCTAATATTGCTGGTACAACATATGGATTGAGACTTTCTTGAATCAGTCTCTTCTGCAATAACTCTTGTACTTGCCTATTCAACTCCTTACTTTCTGTTGGTGTCATTCTTTGTATTGCCTTATTGGGCAAATTGGCTCTTGGAATCAAGTCCCATTGATGAGTGATCTTCCTCACTGGTGGTAATCCATCAAGAACATTGTCAGATACAATATCTTGAAACTCATCCAAAAAATCTGCAACTTCGGAAGGTATATCTTCTACTTCTTCTTTACTAGCTTTTTCAATTAAAGCAAAACACATATGCTCATCCTTCATACCTTCTAGAAACTTCCATCAACAAAACATATTTTGACATTGCTATATACCTTTTCTTTATGTCCTTCAATGTCTTTAGCTTATGTCTCACTTCATCCTTTGTCAGGGAATAAGTATTCGTACAACCATCATGTATAACACACTTGTCAAACTGCTGCAGCCTACCGGACAATATATGACATGCATCCATGGGTTTGATATTACATAGTACCTCATCATGGTAGCTCCCAATCTTGAACTTTACTAGGCACTGCTCATTGACCATGGTATTGTGGTCATCTTGCATCTAGTCAATCTGATATGTACGTGGGTGTTTTTGCCTCTTAAACCTTAACTTTGCGACCATCTCCTTTGACACCAAATTGTTACTGCTTCCACTATTGATAATCACATCACAATACCTATTCTCACACTCGCACTTGTTGTGAAACAAACTCCTACTTTGCTTAGGTTCATTTTCACCACTCAATACGACTCTTTTGTTAACTAGAACTTCTCCTCTTTCACTGGCTTCAAAATGTGATGACTTGGCATCTTCATTCACATGTGCAACTCTAGCCTGGCCTTCAACTCTCCTATTTGTCCTTCCTTGGCGTTGAGGACATCATATGCTCTATGACCTTACTTGCAGCGAAAACATATTCCACGAAAGCCTTCTCTTCGAGGTCCTTGTCCTCTTCCTCTTCCTCTTTCTCTCTGATCCCTATTATTCTCTTCATGGAAACTATTGAAATTGTTTCCCCTCTGATTCTAATCACTGTTGGTCTCATCCTTCTCCTGATCTTCATTTCGGCCTCCACATTGTCTGCTGCATCTTCCACCACGAGCTCTTCCACTTTGCCTACTCTCAAACTTCTTGTTTAACTTTTTCTCTACACTTATTGCAAACTAGTATGCCTCTTCAATATTGGTCATTCTAACTAGACTCAACTTCTCTTGAAGACTTGGTCTCAAGTTCAACCCATTAAGGTAACAAACAACATTCTCCTTGTCAGCTTCGGCATGACCTATTTTGGTAAGGACTCAATAAAATTCTTCTGTATACTCTTGAACATATCTTCCCTCTTGCTCTAGCCTTGCATTTTCTTCAATTGATTAAGCTCATAATCAATAGGAAAGAACTATTGCTTCAATTTATCCACCATTCAATCCCATCTTGTGATTTTCTCCTTTCCTCTTCCATTTTGCTCTAATTGAATCTCCTACCCAAAATACCGAGATCTTTGATATCTTCATACTCAAAATATTCTTCTACCACAAGAAATGCTCTTTTGCTTCTTTTCAGTGCAGAACCCTTTGCTCCATGCTTATTCAGAATTCCCAGATCTTTTGGCGTACCCTTTTTCCTCGGTGTTCCCCCTCGTCCTCCACTCTCGACTACTACTGTCTGACCTCTCATATCATTACGCTTTACAACATTCCTAGGCAGCCACCTCTTCACTCGACTCCACCTCCATACTGCCCTTTGTTCACCTACTCTAGTATTATTGAGGCCATCAGATTGTTGAGATGCAGTAGAGCAACGGATGAATATGGTTTCAAGGCAGAACATTTTAAGCTTGGTGCTTCTGTTCTCGGATCTTACCTTCCTACACTCTTTAATAGAGTGGTTTGCTCTGGGTTTCCTGAATCCTGGTCTAGACATGTGGTTTACCCTATTCACAAATTTGGGCTTGCCTCCGTTTCAGGTAACTACAGGACTATTATGATTGGACATCCTTTTGCCAAACTTTATGCCACTGCTCTGAATACCATGTTATCTAGTGAGCTTGATAGAAGAGGCTGTAGAGCTAAAGGGCAGGCTAGTTTTTGGGAAAACTATCAGATTATGGATCATGTTTTCATGCTGTGGGCTATCATTGAGGAGGCTAGGCATTGCTCTCAGAAGGTCTATTGTTGTTTTGTGGACTTCCGTAAGGAATTCGATTTTGTACCTAGGTTGGCCTTATTTCAGAGACTTCGTGAGATTGGGATCTCAGATATGTTGCAGACTGCTATTATGAGGCTTTATGAGAAGGCAACTGGTAGGCTTAGGACTTTGGAAGGCTTTTCTGTTTCGATTCAGAGCACCATTGGGGTGAAACAGGATTGTCCTCTTTCTCCTACTCTGTTTGGCTTATATATTGATGAGTTGGAGGATTTCCTTGTGAACTCCTCTCAACTGGATGATGGGTGCTATTTGCATCAGGTTTTGATCTCCATTCTCCTTTTTGCTAATGATGTGGTTCTCTTGGCCTTTTCTCTCGACAGCTTACAAAGACTCCTTGATGGTCTGGCTTCTTTTTGTGATCAGCGGCAGCTTGTAGTCAATTTGTCTAAGACTTGGGCTATGGTCTTTAATTGTTTAAAGACCTCTCATCTTCATTTCTTCTTTCAGGGTCATGAGATTAAGATTAACCCCTCTTATATATATCTGTGTGTGAAGTTCTCAGGGCTGCGCTTCAGTTTGTAAGGGCATAGGTTCCCTGGCTTTGCTAGAAAGACGATGCTTCAGGCATCACTTCCAGGATATTTCGTCCAAGTTGTTCCTTTTTGACTCCTTGGTCTGTCCGACTGTTCTCTATGGCTCAGTTGTTTGGGGGCCTACTCTTATTGCTTCTAATTGGGCTTCTATTGAACGTGTTTAGGCGTTGATGTTACGATGTATCATAAGATGTCACAGACTCACCCCTCATAGCATTGTCTTAGCTGAGTTTGGAGCTCATCCTCTCAAACTTGCCACCATTTCTGACTTGGTTTGGTTTCTTCATAGGCTTCGTGGTTTTATGGATTCAGGTGTTAACCAACATAGGTACTCTCATCTGCCATATTGTTCTTCTGTTGAGATTATGAGATCCGACACTTCTACAAGGTCTCATTGTTGGTATGCCCATCCCACTTCTTTGTTGGGTTCGATTGGTATTGAGATATATTGTCTTCCTCCTTACTAGTTTTCACTTAATGCTCGTGCTCATCTTCTCCCCTCATGTCAGGAGTTGAATGAGCATGTCAGACAGGATATTTATAGATAGAACATTATCACTACTTGGAGTAATCCCCTGGGAGGGCTGCGACCTAAGATGGCCTTTTATGCTGAGCATTTTCTTAAGATTCAGGATGGTATTATTGTTCGCCCTGCTTATCTCTATTGGTGCTGGAATCATGCCTTATGATTTTCTTTAGGCTCTTTCAGAGTTGGCTCTCACCACCTTAGGGCTCGAACCGATCACCATATGGATCGGGCTGATCGGATATGTCAGTTGTGTACTTTGGCAGAGGTTGAGACTGAGATCCACTTCATTTTTTGATGTTTCTTTTACTATGAAATCATAGGAATATTTTACTGCCTTTTCAGAGATTGTTCTTCTTTTTCGATGTTCTTCAGCTATATTGATCAGCGGTGTGTTGCACTTTATCTTCAGGAGGCTACCCACCTTCGGGAGATTACCTTGCAGTCTTTTATACCTAACGGGTGTACTTCAGACCAGCTCATTATTGCCTTTTTCTCTCCCTTGTCTCCTTCACGGGGTTTGAAAAGGCCTTCCAGTACTTCTCATTCGAGATCAGTTAGACACTGTACCAGTTTCTCCAGGCAGCGACAGTCCTACAACGGTTCTATACGACATTCTAAGACTTTGGATCATTCACGGGTTTACCCTTCTATTACTGATTTCTTTGTGAGAAGGAAGGACCCTTAGTCCTTAGCTTGTCTTCTCTCTTGTTTTGTTTATTGCTTTTGTTGCTTCTTAGTCACCGTTTGGTGCTTCTGCTTTGGCCAACTCTTCTGTTTGTATGCTCTGTCCCATAGACCTTATTGGTTTTTAGTGGACATTAATATTATTATCTTATCTTATCTAATTCATTGATTTAGTCAATCAATTTTGTTGGGTTAAGATTTCCCAAAAATGTGGGGACTTTACTTTTGGGTCTCTTCCCAATGTTCGAAATGGCCTTGAAAAGCCTTTCCTCCTCAAGGTTCCTAGCTTCGCCTTCTTCTTCCTATTCAACATTTCCTTCTTCGAATTCATTCTCACTTTCATCTCTTACCACAATATTCATCCCTTTGTGAATCTCTTCTTGCAGTGCTTGCACTTGTCTTTGGAGGGCTCTAAAACCCTCAGGTGTCACATCTCTAGCTCTTTCGCCACATTCCCTTTGTGGAGGCTTTTTTGTGCTTATCGTTGAAACCCTAAACCACGGTTTTGGTGTAAATTGCCTCAGAGTTTGTGACTTGTCTATATGCTCAAGAACTCTAGCTCTAATACCACTTGATGAAGTGTACTTGCCTTAATACCACAAATACATAACAGAAATAGAGAAACGACAACAATTTGCAAGAATAGAATATGGGCTTCTTATTATCTCCGAAAGAATGGAATTACAAATTTCAGAAATACATGCGAAGCCACATGGGCATTTTCCTTACAATATTTGATGTGCCAAAGCCACCAATAACCACCTAGAATTGCCCTAGATAACACTATGGGCCTTCTTTATATACAGAAATCTCCACCACCTAGGAAAGGCTCTAGAATTTAGCCCTAACCCTTGAGGCCAAGCGACCCTAAAATTATTTTATTTTTCATATTTATTACATTAGAGTCATCTCAAAACAATTTCAAATTATAATTTTAGGTAGCCCAACTTCTAGAGGCCATAAATTTTTAACCATAGCTTCAATTGACTATTATAACCACTTTTCAGGAATGCCTCCAAAACTATTACGGGTTGATTTCTGAAGCGCTATTCGCTGAGGTTCGACTTCGTTTCAGAGCTTCCAGGGCCTTCAAAATTGAGTTCAAAGATTTTATACCAAAAATTCTCAATAACTTCACCAATACAGATGGTATTGCAATGTAATTCAATTGGCAGGCTGATATATTTAAGGTAAACCTCCACCTGTGAAATTAGAACATTTTGAGCTCGTATGACCAACTTCCTAAAACTAGTTAAGTTTCTGTAAATCGCAACTCTATACTGAAACACCCTAATTGAAGTAGACAAAACAAAATATTTTTGGGTGATGCAAGATTTCCCTTACACCAAAAGATGCTCCTGCATCATGATTGTTCGTTCATCACCTTTTGAAGAGGAATCCTGACTTTGGATTCTTGCATGAGTGAGAGTAACAGCTTGTTTCATTAACCTTTTCACTTTCTTATCAAGCTATGCCCTAGATCTCTCTGTCGCCACTCTCATCAAGACCCCCAAATCTGAAACTTCTTTTAGCAATCAATTGACTTTTTCTTTTCATGTTTATAGAGATGTTTGTGTCATCCTTTACTTGGTCAAGGATAGGGAAGACTCCGCATTTCCTTATGAAACCCACTGTCATCTTGGACCACAATTTTCTCCTCACATTTCATCCATCATATTTGCTCATGAATCCTCAAATTCAATTCTGTATCTGTAATGTCTGTCTTTGTAAGTGTGGATCCTCTAAAATGGATCCAAATCCTTCCTTGCTTTGTATGTCCCTAAGTGGTAGAACTGTAATTCTGCACTAGCTGCTTCTGCTGCCTGCAATGAAGGTCATGACTGAAGTGCTTTCCCTAATGTCATAGAGAGAGACATTTCCTGCTTGTGCTTCTCTTTCTACATAGAATCAAACTCTAAAAGTTGTTTGACTACCTTCAACAAGACCATTTTGTCCCTGGGATACTTTACCATGTAGCACTAGCTTAAAATAATAGTCATATACTTTGAATTAATCCTTGCCATTTCCAATCCTGCCTTTGCGCATGAGGCCTGAAAATGTAATATTTTTTGCCTGTGAGTAGATCACATAGTAACTCATATGGAACTGCTTGGCGTTCTTTATGCTTTTCAGCTGAGCATCTAGGTTATCACTAATCATCCTTGCCCAATTCATCATCACATCCCATGTTGCTATCTCCTCTATAAAGTAAACATCCTCATGTCAAAGAAAGCCCGTTGAGGTGTTCCCATAACTTTGTTAAGCATGAAACTCAAATCACTCTATTCATTCTTGAAATTCTCATTTACAAGCTTCTTCGGTAGCTTGGAATCATGCTTCCTTGGCTCATTGATCCAGTTCTTGTTAATGATATCCATACAAACATCTGGCCTCTGATTATAATGCTTTAGCCTCCTCTTTGGTTTTGGTTTGCATACTAAAATGGTATAAAATTCCAAAAGTTTCTCTCACTGACCTTTCCTCTAGCCTTGATTGTTCATACATTTGGATCATAATTTCTTGCACGCTCGACCATGAGCTCATTCAATTGGATGGCTGCAAGAAAGCCTGCTGCATGGTAAGTCCATTCTTCGTTGTGCTCACTGCTATCCTGGAAGGAAGATGAGCCTTATATCCATACAATTGCCTCCTTAATTTTTCATGTCTATATGCTCCATGTTGGTGTTCTCAATCCTTCGCCATTTAGATGCCATCAAAGATTCAAGATAGAAGCCCTTGGATACCTCTTGCTCAATACTGTCCTCACTACAATCCCCTTACTTTCTTCCATTTCCCTCTTCAAGGCCTGAAATTCGTGAAGTTTTAAGGACTTCGAATGGTAAATTTCAGACTTGAAATCCTTGCATCAATATTAATGAATTCCACACTGTAAATTAGTGATCGAATCCAATGGAAACAATGACTAGCATGAGCATTTGGATAAGAATCCTAAGATGGAAGGAATCAATCAACACTTAGCCATAACATGAGGAAATTAACTCTTGATCAAAATCTGGTTTTCTGTGGGCAACAGAATAAACCATGGATTGGCCCCAGTAACTTGGAAAATTCACCACTCACCAAGTCCATGGATCCTTATGTGCATTATGAATTTACATTCATGAGCTCATTAAGCATTAAAATAACATCTCATTACTGATGCCAAGTCTGAAGACATACATGCTACCTGCACTTTTCGAATAAATTTGAGTGACAAATTTAGTGTTTTGGATGCCCAAAGACCTCGTGAAGACTCAGTACTATCAAGCTTATCAACTAGTAAAGTTGGGATTTTTTTAAATCGCCCCTGTTGCTTAAAGTCTGCAGATCTAGGTCTGCAACTTGTGACTTTCAGACCTTTAATGACCAAAAATGATCTTCAAAACAATGCCCAAAGGTTTCCAATAAATTCATGATCAGTTTGTTACCAAAGAGCCACTCACAATTAAGCAAAAAAGATCTACGTTACCAGATACGTTGCTAGCAGACCTTGAATCGGATCCGGGTTCGAGTCCGATCTGTATACTCAAATCAATTCCTCCCAGATTCGGACAGGGTCTATATTTGATGTTGTGGGTATGTCTGGATCCACAGATTCGGATGGACCGACATGGTCAAATATGAATCTTGTCTGAATCCGGGGCAAATCATGCAAGAATGCACATGGACCTGGGGGAATCCTGTGCAAATCTGCATGGATCCCCAGGGACTCATGGGCCAAACTTGAAAAAGGTGGGGTCAAAATTGATGACAAATAAAATTTTAACGCTTCAAACCCTAAAAAGATCCTTATATGGAGTTCACAAACACGTTTCCTCTCTTATTTTGATCCAGATTTTTTTGGTACTCCATTTGATGATTGAAGAACACTTTTATGATTCATGAATATTGAATCATGTTTTAAACTTTAATGAACTATATTTTGAATTTTCATTTTGTAATTGAGTAATTCAATGAGATGTTTTTCTTTTGAATCGTGAACATAGACCAGTGAACAAGTTTTTAATTTTTTATAATAACGTTTATCTTTGACATCTGGTATTGGTCAATGATCAAGCATCATAGATTCATACTACGAAATGATTCAGTTTTACAATATTATATTTTTCTCTTATGTTTTTGTATATATATTGCATGCACACACGCACCCATGTACACTCATGATTCATAATGATTTTTTTTTCACGAATCCACGAACTGGATTCTCATATCTGAACCTGTTTCCGAACCCAAATTGACAACTTAGAAAAAAAACGATTTATTGAGGTGGTAGACATATGCTCACAAATCACTTACCTTAGCCCTCTAATGTCTCAGATTACGTGTACATTTTCATTAAAAAATTGTTCAGTCTGAGGAGTTCTCAGATTTGGGCCTTAAAACACTTGTCTATTTCAGCTGTGGAGTGGTCTTTAGGATCTCATAATTATGCCCCTTTCAACCCGCAATCACTTGTTGTACAGTATGGTGGCTACAGATTTTCTATCAAAATTGTTCCACATATGGAAGTCTTGAGATTTCAACCTGCAAACATTCATGTCTCAATCCCTTCATCGTAAGGAGATTACTTGGCATTGTAAATTATCATGGAATGTATTTGAACTCTTCTCAGTATTGCAAAAGTTGGAGGCTGAAGGTGATTTGGTTACATGCAGTTTTAAAGGTAGAAGACCCTCCCTAGTCTGTATTTGTAGTTTTGGTGGGATTCATTCCTCACCCTAGTGTGCCATTAGAAATGTCATCTCTGATATATCACCTCTGCTTAAATTGGCCAACTTGTCCTTAGTTGACATGGGGAATATCATTACAGCCTCTCCTTGCCTCTCTTTGATCACTTGACTCTGCTGCTAGCCTCCTTTTAGATCTTCATTGCAGCTGCCAACCCTCTTTTAAAGGTGATTTGGCTTTACTTACACCTCCACAAGCAATGTGGGAGTTTCCCATTGCAGAAGCTTCCACCGCATTTTATTTAATTTCCCATTGTTTATTTTATTAACTTAAAAAAAGCCTTTATGGGAAAATCGATCCATGTATGGACTCCAAACAAATTAACTAAGTCCATGTTGTTATTCAAAATATGTCATCCATGGATCAAAAAGGGGACATCCACATTGTCTCCATTCATCCCAAGTAGAGAAATTGACCAATGTAAAGATAACATTCATTTTCCACACTTAGAAATTTTTATATTTGTTTGCGCTTCAAAGGGGACATTCGACCCATGCGTGGACAAGTGGTTTCCACACTTAGAGACTTTAGCATCCTTAATCATCTCTGAAAGGGAAAAACAACTTGGGGTTGGACAACTCCCAAAACTTGAGTAAGTATAAAACCAATGGGGAAGTTTGTCTTGTATCTGGACTCTTCATTCTCATCTCCTATTTGTGGATTATAGGTAGGGAAAAACAACCCATGTTTGGATTTATGTAAATGCAATCCAAAGTGGGGAAAATCATGCTATGTCTGGATAAACTCTCAATACAAAGAATTTTTTCAAGGAAAAGTCTTTTCAAGTGGGGAATGTCATTGCAAGTCCGGATATTGATCAAAATAAGTGGGGAAATTCATAGTAAGTCCAGATTTTGATCAAAGTAAGTGGGCAAATTCATAGTAAGTCCGGATTTTGATGAAAACAAGTGGGGAAATTCACAGTAAGTTTGGACTTTATGTATTTTTATAAAGAAAAAATGGTTTTCCTTAGGTTTGACAATCTGGAAGTATAGAAAATCAATCTCTATAAGGATTTAAGGCTCTTCTGCATGAAAGATGCCTTTATAATGTATTTTGGACTATTTGAGTAGCAAAAATTTAAATACACTAGGATTTTAATCTCAACCCACTATATCTTGATTTGGAAGGACTTTAATTTCAACGTTCCCTTTAAAATCGTAAGTTGACCATTCGATTGTCCACCACCCCCCCAATCCTTTAAAGCTCAGAATTGCCAAAACCTAACCTACCTAACAAGTATGAGCTGAAATGAGCTGAAAGAGGGGGGTCCCTGTTTGCAATAGGTGATGGTGTGAAAAGATCACAACGCTGCCATCATGTGCCTGGGAAATGATATATGGAGAAGCGGGTTTAAATCAGAGATTTGAGAAAGCTACAGCTGATTAACCTTGGGAAAAACAATCCCTATTTTTTATAGAAAGATTTGTGACAAAATAAGCAAATAGAGAATAACATCTTGGGGTCTTAATGGCTGAAGTATGCAAAGATGCTATACGAACATGGGCAGGGGTAGCCTAGTACCACAGTAATCAAGGCCACATCTGAACTTTTCATCACGGAAGATATTATTCAAGGCATAAGGAGATTTGTAGAGGGAAAAGCCCAAGATATTTATGGGCCGTAAGTTGAACATTTAAAATGGGGCATTGATATTCTTGTACCTCATATCCATCGTACCTTCAATAATATTAATGAGGAGGGTTTTCCGGAAAACTGGACAACTAGTGTGGTGATTCCACTTCACAAAAGTGGTGACGTAAATAACCCTTCAAATTATCAGACTATCATGGTTAATCCCCTCCTTGGCAAGCCATTTGACTGCATGGTAGAGCAGAAAATCAGCAGATCACGGGCTCACTCTTAGAGTCATGGTTGTAAAAATATGGAACACCCAAGGGATTGAGGCTTTTTGTTGTTTTGTGAACTTTAAAAAGGCCTTTGACATGGTGCCACATGAAAAACTCTAGGATAGAATGGAAGAATTCGAAATCCCTAAGGAGCTTAGGGCTGCGGTACATAGACTTTATGATCAAGTTAAGGCTAAAACTGGAACTACAGATGTGATGTAAGAATGCTTTGGGCAGCGGCGTTGGGGTCAAACATGCGTGTTCGCTCTCTCCAACTTTGTTTAGGATTTATATTTATAAGTTGGGAGAATGGATAAACAAAACCAATGGAGAGGGGGTACAACTTGCTAGTTATGTGATAAAACTACTTTTGTATGCAGATGATCTCATTTTAATAGCCAAGTCGGCCAATGGGTTGAGAGAGCACTTGAGGGCACTCGAAACCTTTTTGCATGAAGTGGGAATGCAAGTGAACACGGTAAAATCAAGGATATTCTTATAGATGCTCTCTATGAAAAGAAATAGGAAGACTTCAAGCACATTTCTTTTCTAAAGGGGATCCTCTAGAGATAGTGGAAGCGTACAAATATTTGGGAATCGATTTTCAAAACAAACTTAGTTGGGAAATGTGCAGAGCAAAAAGGATTCAAAGGGGTTGAAAAGCACCGCATTCTTTATAGATTAAGTGTGGGAATGCTGAGTTGTGGGATTGGAAGACCAAGAAAACTTTGTTTGGTTTGTTTGTCACTAGGTGATACTGTATGGGTGTGAAATTTGGGGCAGCAGTATATTAGATAAAAAATGGAGACAAGTAGAAACATCTCATTATCAACAACCTCAAATTAAAATAATGGTGCCTCGTCCGATCTTACTAGCAAAAACTGATACATTTCCCTTAGAGGTTTCAGCTATGATTCGGGTGTTGAGTTACCTATAGAAAACTCAAAATATTGAAAGTCACCGCTGGCCTAAGTTAATTATGGAGGAAAAACTGGATAGAAGAAAGAGCACGTGGATGAAGCAAAATGACAAATGGATGAAAAAATGGGATGTTAACATTCAAGAGTGTCCGGTTAATGAAAATATTAATAAGTCTGCCTGGGAAAAATTTCAAAGTACCATATTGTCAGAGCACAATGGGTGGAAAAAAAAAATATATGAAGGAATTTAACCCCATGACAGACCATGAGAAAAAAACATATATAGGAGCAAATATTAAGTGGATAGCAAAGATGCTCATAGCTCAACTTAGAACTAGCTTTCATCATTTGCGATGCAAAATGAATAGATGGATGGTGCCTAAAGAAGAGTGGGAAAACAGGACTTGCTATTCTGCGACATGGAGGTGGTTGAGATGGAGCATCATTTTATCATGGAGTGCTCAACTTACAATGACATCAGATCTGGATATGTCAGAAATTTTAGAAGGTGGCAGCTTAAATTACCTATTCAAGGAAAAACAGTTAGGCAGAGCTGGGAACCTAATTATCAAAATCCATTGTTGCAGAGATGATTTTATCAAGAGTTTACAGCTGGTTTAGATTCTAAGCCTCTTTTCCGGGGGCATACGCTAGTTTTTGGCTCAAGTTGCTGCTTTTTCCTTGTGGACATTATAAAAATCTTTCATTCATTCATTCAGAGGTTTTGGTCTGATGCATGCCATTCGTGATTGGAATGACTTCAGGCTCAACAGAGTGAGTGCTTATATAATTAATAAAATTTCTAAATAAATGCTGCTAGGTGGAGAGTCAACAGCCATACGAGCTATAAGCCCAGGTATGGTGGATAGTAGATACGATAGTGATATCAGATCAGCCCTTGGTGACATATGGAGTGAGGATTCAAACCATGCTGCAGCAACTGGTTCCACTTGGTGGTACCTGTCAATCCTAACATGTGTTTGGTTGTTCTTGAGAATTTGTAAGGAAGCAGTTAGTACAGATACCCATCATATCAAGAAGAAACAGATTTTGGGAATGCCATCAATGCCCAATAGTGTTCTGGTTCAGGTTTTTTATCTCCAAAATGTAGAAATCTATGTTCATCTTTCCTTCAACAAATTTGCTTCATTGTTTAAGAGATTGTGATGTTGGATAAGAGGGTATGAGTTGAAGGAGTTAAATTTGGTTCATATGAAGCTGTAGCCTGAATACAGTGGAGAAAATAAAACATATTTGTTATTTGGAATACTCTGAGAAATGTGGAAAGCTGTCAGTAGTTTACAACTCTAGTAAATGCCATTGATGAGCAAAAGGATTCTTTGCACGTACAGTAAATATTGTCTCCCTTATAGCTTAAGTGTTGAGATGCTTATGATTTAATGCAAAATAAACAAATTTAATTGATCATTGTGATGTGAATATCAGGATTTAACTGTGTGATTTTTGAGTCAAACTCGATGACCATGTTTCATGAGTAGTGATTCAACATGAATCCATCTCTCATGAGAATAAATGGAACACTTACCACTCATTGGATCTAGGTGATGCTCACAGGGGTGAAGCACCGGGACTTCCCGGGGGGTCACCCATCCCAGTACTACTCCAGCCTGAGCGCGCTTAACTACGGAGTTTCCTCCATAGTTAAACTCAAAGCTTGCAACCCCAGTTGCAAAACCTTCACCAAGTGTTGTGCCTTATGAACCATTTATTAGAAAGCCCCTTAAGCTCATCAATTGATAAGTAGGAGATGATTTCCATAGCTAGTCAAATTGTGATGTGAATATCAGGATTTAACTGTGTGATTTTTGAGTCAAACTCGATGACCATGTTTCATGAGTAGTGATTCAACATGAATCCATCTCTCATGAGAATAAATGGAACACTTAGCACTCATTGGATCTAGGTGATGCTCACAGGGGTGAAGCACCGGGACTTCCCGGGAGGTCACCCATCCCAGTACTACTCCAGCCTGAGCGCGCTTAACTACGGAGTTTCCTCCATAGTTAAACCCAAAGCTTGCAACCCCATTTGCAAAACCTTCACCAAGTGTTGTGCCTTATGAACCATTTATTAGAAAGCCCCTTAAGCTCATCAATTGATAAGTAGGAGATGATTTCCATAGCTAGTCAAATTGTGATGTGAATATCAGGATTTAACTGTGTGATTTTTGAGTCAAACTCGATGACCATGTTTCATGAGTAGTGATTCAACAT
Organism: Cupressus sempervirens; assembly: GCA_028749045.1. NCBI lineage: Eukaryota > Viridiplantae > Streptophyta > Pinopsida > Cupressales > Cupressaceae > Cupressus > Cupressus sempervirens. The sequence goes on from CM053790.1 coordinate 325,568,980, forward strand.
GAATCCATCTCTCATGAGAATAAATGGAACACTTAGCACTCATTGGATCTAGGTGATGCTCATAGGGGTGAAGCATCGGGACTTTCCGGGAGGTCACCCATCCCAGTACTACTCCAGCCTGAGCGCGCTTAACTACGGAGTTTCCTCCATAGTTAAACCCAAAGCTTGCAACCCCATTTGCAAAACCTTCACCAAGTGTTGTGCCTTATGAACCTTAATTGATCATGGCAAAATCCCAATATCACTATGAAATCACTTGGAATGATTGTCATGCTTGAAAGGTATTAAGGTGCCCCCTTGAAAAAATTGCATTCTGCATTAACACTGAAAATTTGAAGAAATATTTTTTGTGTAACATCTAGATTAAGTCAGCATGGTGTTCAATTTTTTCCTTGTTTTGTTATCATATAAGCTTAGTGGGACAGTTGGAAAACTAGGAAGATTACTGCCAACATTGATATTTATTATTACTAACACTAAATAACAGTTCTTGTGAACTACTAGGGTTAACCTTAAAAATCTTTGCTAAGGCTAAAATATCATATACAAGACCGACCTATCCTAGGGAATGCAGTGTGGAGCATAATTCAGCTGGTTACACCACAAAATGTCTATCTTGTCCACAACCTCATCAGCAAGTTTTTTACCCTCACTACTGTCTTACCTATAAATATGATGGATGTTGTAGCTTAAGTAACTCAATATGGTTTGTATTGCCTTTTCTTTAGGCATTTGGTTTTTGCTTTGGGGTAGATCCAACTCAGGAATCATTTATTACTAGAGTAGAATCTCCTTAGATTGCCAAGTTCTTGATTTCTAACTCCGTGCATATATTAAGGCCAGGAATTAAGGCTTTTAATTTGGCTTCGCTATTGGTGCCCTTAGACAAAGGTTTCGAGGAACTTATCATACTCCCATCCTAGTCTCTTATCTACAGCCTGCTCCTGACTCCTGAGATCTCTGGATTCTTCCCTAAAAGCTCCATTGAAATTAAACTTATGCTGTCCAAAGGGGGGAGCGGACCAAGAAACACTATCTGAGGGATGGCACATCATTTTTTCCATTTCCAATCCATGGGGAGGCACATCCAGCTTAATTTCATCTACCCATCCCATTCTGTGAAACTTGCTTTCTTTGGAGCTATCTGTCCTAGTCTACTCTTTATGATTTCCACAATGGCTGATTCAACCTTGATATGCAAAGAGGCTAACAACATTTATTTGTCTTGGAAAATTCTTCTATTTCTCTGGTGCAAGAGTACCCACAGATCAGAAACCTATGAAATATTTTGCATCTAGTTTTGATTCAAATATGTAATAATATCTTTTAGAGTCATTTAGATATTTATTTCAATCAAATGAAGTTTCTTTGTGAGAATATTAAAACCATTAATATCTTAGTGACCTATAAGGTCCTGATAAAGTCAAACATGTTCAAACCACTCGAATGTATTAAATAGGCTGCTGTTTGTGTGCTATTCTCAAGAGTCCAAGACCACAATCCCTTGTCTTATATATCTCGAGCCTAGAGTGCTTGGCATAAACATTGAAACCCTGAATAGGACATCAAAATAGTAAAATTCAAAACATTCAAGAATTAAGAAACAAAAAGGTCTAGAAGAAGCACCAATGTAACCCCAGTGTCATTTTTTGTTGACGATGTTGGGAGGGCATGAGCATTCATGTTTATAAGAAAAGGTTGTTGAACCACTGTTGCATCTAGCTGGAAATGCTTTAGAATATGCTTTTCCTAGAGGAATATTTGAATGCTTTGAGAAATTTCTTAGGGGGATTTATAACTTTGTTTCATACCAGTTGTCATTTGACTTTCATTGATTGCATCAACTTGGGAAATTAATCATCCATGCTCGATGACACTGTGTATCTCCACCTCGTTTTGCACCATTCATCGAAGGACAAGGCCTCTTCAATTTTGCAAGATTCATTCATACCATTTTTGTATTTGATGTCGAAGTGACTTTCTACGTTAGGTCCGTACTCCTTGGATTGGGAAAGGCATGGTTTCATGTCTACATCAAAAGTACACCACAAAATGTTTATCTTGTCAGCAACCTCATTTGCAAGTTTTTTAGCCTCACTATTGTCTTCCTTATAAATATGATCGATGTTGTAGCTTTTGTAACTCAATATGGTTGGTAATACGTATTGCCTTTTCTTAAGGCATTTGGTTCTGCTTCAGGGTAGATCCAACTTGAAAAGCATTTATTACTAGAGTAGATTCTCCTTAGATTGCCAAGTTTCTGATTTCTAATTCCGTGCATATATTAAGGCTATGTATCAAGGCTTTTAATTTGGCTTCGCTATTGGTGCCCTTAGACAAAGGTTTCAAGGAACTTATCATACTCCCATCCTAGTCTCTTATCATACAGCCTTTCCCAACTTCTGAGATCTCCAGATTCTTCCCTAAAAGCTCCATCGAAATTAAACTTATGCTATCTGAAGGGGGGAGTGGACCGAGATACACTATATCTGAGGGATGGCACATCATTTTTTCCATTTCCAATCCATCGGGAGGCACATCCAACTTAATTTCATCTACCCATTCCATTTTGTGAAACTTGCTTTCTTTGGAGCCATCTGTCCTAGTCTACTCTTTATGATTTCCACAATGGCTGATTCAACCTTGATATGCAATGAGGCTAACAACATTTCTTTGTATTGGAAAATTCTCCTATTTTCAGGTGCAGGAGCATCCATGGATCAGAAACCTATGAAAGATTTGCATCTAGTTTTGATTCAAATATGTAATAATCTCTTTTAGAGTTATTTAGATATTTATTTCAATCAAATGAAGCCTCTTTGTGAGACTATTAAAACCATTAATCTCATAGTGGCCTATAAGGTCCTGATAAAGTCAAACTTGTTCAAACCATTCGAATGTATTAAATAGGGTGGAATTGATGTAATTTGATGTTGAAGTCATTTTTATCATGTTTGGAAGGTTTATGGTGTTTTGAATGAAAATTGTGAAAGTTTTTAAATTCGTCATTACAACTTTTGCAACTTATTGACAACTTTTTAAAAAGTTTGTTAAAAACTGTTTGTGGGTAGTTGTAGGTTGGTTGGTTGGTTGAGTATGATGCCAAATTTATAAATTTGTCTTCCAAAACACAGAATTGTAAGTTGGAGAGAGTGGGATTGTAATGACTCCTTCAAGACTTAGTACTCCTATTATGCAATTATAAAACATGACATTGAGAAAAGTATTGCGAATGATATATTTACTTCAATTGTTTGATATTAATTCGTATCCTCTTAAAGGATTTAGTAGTTATTTTATTTATTGCACTTCATATTCTTTCCTTTCATTAATTCTTTGTACTAATTATTTATGAGTACATATTTCCCCTTTATGGTCTATGTGTTTATTCCACCTTCAGGTCATTACTTTACTTCATTAACTAGACCATCCTCTCTAAACTTATGCTCACCTTAGTTTAACCACTATATTTCAATTATTCTATATATATAATATTTATATAACAACTAAGTAATAACCCCAGTTAAGTCTCCTTACTCTCTATCTATTTTTATCTCCGTCTTTTGTATTTTTTTCACCCCCTCTCCTAGCCCTTATTTCCTCCCATATTTATTACTCCCTCCTATGGCTCAACTTCTCATATAATTAACATGCCCTAAATTAGAATTTCTTTTGATTGGCTGCTAAATTTCTTACCATTTGTTTCATGTTACCTTTTCGTATCCACATCCTTTATTGGCTGCTATATATGTTAAGTACCCTCTCCTTGGTATACCTTTTGAAAGCTATGATATATTCCCTTAATTATTTATATTATGCACTTCCTTTTCCCTTTGGTTTCGGTGCCTTTAGGTTTTCAGAAAAGGCTTTGTTTTGCTCATTTTAATATCTTTTTGTTATTTGTGTCCATTAACTCCCCATTCTACTTTATTTTGTCCACCCAATATGCTCTTTATGTGATTGTCTTCATTCCCATTTTTGTTTTTTATTTCTTCTCCTATTTCAATGGTCCCCTTGCCCATTAGGGACATTATTAATATGTTTGCTTCAACCATTGTGTTAAACGGTCACCTCCTTTTTAATGTGTCGGTTGTTTAGCGAATTTGGTATTTAATGTTATTTAGTTTATATATTAGCAGTGCTATATTATTTTGGTAATATATTTTGAATGGTAAGAAAATCCAGTTTGATATGAATTATAATTTGGAAAGTATTAGAATTATCTGATATAAAGTATAAATTGGAAAAAATTGAAAAATGTTAGAATAAAATGAAGACTATACAAGCTGAATTAAATTGAATACTAGATGTTATTATAGTGATCATGAATACATATATTTATTAAAATGGATCACGATTCTATGTGATTATTTATTGTCCATTCCTCTCTCCTGATCAAGGCGATATTCTAATTTTCTTATGACATGATTAAGGTGTTACGATTGCAAGGGTTGTTCATTATTGCCAGACCTAATTTAGTTAGTTTATTGATCTGATATATTAGAATAGTTATTATTTGTACATACAAGATATATCATGCATTATATTATTATGATGTAATTAGTATTTAATCATTTAGGAGGGGTCATGATGGGGATATTATTGTCGATGAAGAAACCCTCGATTTGTGCGACTATTTTCTTTCATTTTTACAGGCTGTTGTTTTGGTTGGTACAAACTGTCTTGAATTTCTAATGCTTGCTGCAACAGTCTGAAAGAAATGTATAGTACGGACTGGTAAAGTACAATAATGACATAAAACCAATTGGAAAAGATGAGTATATGAATCTAGTTTCAGTTTATTTTTGTTTGATCTAATTTGGTTAAGATTTGAGAGTGTTATGATGATTTTGTTGAAGACAGCTCTGTTATAAAATCAGGCTTTCTTATCAACAAGAAAACTTATATCTTTTGTTTCTACCATTGAAAAACTACAAAAATGGATAGAAAGTTATAAATTGGCCGCATTACCCGGGGCTGCGTTTCTGGCAAAATTTGAGCCATCCCCTTTTCAGAGATGTCTTGGCAACTCATAAACTTCCGGAAACCTTTCCCTTGGCTGTCCATAAAATTAATGTTTCAGTTTGATAATCTGTTTGATTTCCACTCTCATGTGAACTCTAATGTTAAATTATTTAAAAAGGCAGAGGACATGGTTTGAGCGAGCACTAATCCATCCCAATTTGGCACAAAGTGCTTTCCCATAACAATATTGATAGATTGACACTAGAAGCTAATATAGAAGCTTCCTTTAGTCATACTCGTTGAAGGTAAAAGTTTCCTCAGTTTGAAGTGATCAGTAGCAATAAATAAATGTCCAACTTACATGATAGCAGGTTTTAAAGGTAATGTAGCTTCAGTTGCCTGTAAATCTTAGGAAAGTGGAGATAATATTTCCTTAGTTTTGTATCTTTTCTTGCTATTGTGATACCTCTGCTTTTATGTGTTTCCTCATGAATGAATAATACATGCTTTGCCAGGTAGAAAATCTTAAAGAGTCTTTATTCTCTTCACTTTTTTATCTGCTTTAAGGTGTTTTTTAAACACAAAAGATTTTGAAACTGTAATCATTATAGATCTTATTTCATATTTGTCAATCATGTTGTGCCTCCTAAAATATGACATTTCTAGGGAGTCACTTGGATATGAATTAGTAAGATTACGTGTTTCTTAATTGTTTAAGTCATAGAAAACTATTGTGATTCTGCTGTTTTTGAGGTTCCAGATCGTGGGGAAGTACCTAAGGGAAGTGCTGAAATATTTTTTCGCAAAGTGAAGTTCTGGAAAGGCGATGATGGAGAGGAGGCACCACCAATTTTCGTAGGTATTCTGTTACCAATACGAAAAGTATTTGACAGATACAGCTATAAGTTTCAGAAATTTCATCTTCTACCTGGCATTCTATCATGGACCCTTTTAAAGTTTGATACTTCTCTATGGGAATTCTGGATCATTGAATTGCAAATATTAACCTTTTTAAACATCTATAATTTTGTCAAAATGTGAGAATGGGTTGAATGATCTAAAGATCTTATACGTAGGCCTCATTTTGTGTCATTTTTATATATTTGATTTTTTCACTGAACTATAATTCTGGTACTATGATGCTATGGTGCTATTTTCGTTTTACATTTGTACTCGGTTCCAATAATTATTTTAAATTATTTTCTTTTGGAGGAGTTTTCCCTCCAAATCTTATATTAAAGAGTTGGATCATGAGTTTTCATATTGGCAAATAATTATATAGTGGGAAATTTGGAATAATTTTGCTGGCTTTGGTCTAGGATTGGATTATTGTGATGGGACTTCCAGTCCTAACATTTATTGTTTTTTATATTTTTTATTTAATCTCCCTCCTTTGGCAATAGTGAATGTGTTTTGGCAGGTTCCCTGAGCTCATGTGCAGTCACACCAATGAACCGATATATTTTTTTTATCTCATGACTAGCAGCATTTGCCAAAACTTCAATTTTCATTTCAGGTGTTGATGTATTTATAGATAACTTACAGGGGGTTCTACTGGTATCCCAGCCCATTAAAATACAGATCCTACATTCCTGGGATAACACATTCTGGTCCAGAAGGACCACTGCCAATGAAAAACAGTATACTGCAACATACTATGCTCATATATTCTACTATTATTTGATCGAAACACAAACCCTACCAACACCTAAGAAGTATGAACACTTAAAAAACAGAACACTGCTTATTTACCAGCTCAAGGAACTTATGGACCTGTAAGCAACAAGCCAAACTAATATGATACTCTAATGCCCATATTGGCATCTACACCATGCCCATCATTATCAACAACTTGTGTCCAATTCACCACCCTAGGAACTATTTTCCCCTGATGAGCTCCTGTCAAGGAGGGGAAACATAGCAGTGTAATCACTGCCCACTTCTAATCTATCCTGGGAATGCAAAGAGTGTAAGCACTTAAATTTTTTACCAACCTCACTACAGACAGTGTGGAAAACCAACCTGAAGATGGAGAGCCTCAAGCTACTCCCTGCAGTGCTAAGGAACTGAAAGAGGAGATTGAAACTGCAGTCTCCGTCTTTTCCACTTTTATGCCCTTCTCTCTCTGAGTCTCTGCAATACATTCTCTTTAACCAAAGCCATTGCCTTTAATTGGTCCATAGGAATAGCTTAAAAAAACAGAGCCTCAATTCCATGTCTTAAATAAAATAGGTAAGGGTGATAATAACGTCTCAGCAGATAGCTGCCTTAGGCCCATTGCCAAAATATGCACCCTTAACACGAATACTTTTGATGAATCCTAGTTCAGCTTTGGATTCATATTGAAAATTATCTTCAACTTCCTGGTAGAAATAGAGCTATGAATTTTTCTCTTCTCCTCCTTGCCCAAGCTCTTTTACTTGCCATTGTGCTCACAACAAAGAAACAACTGCCAAGATGCAAGTGAAACTAGAGAAACCCTTTAAGCACTTTCACCAATATTGGTCTTCTTCAATCACATTCATCTCAACTTATTAGCATCTTCCAATGCACAACAGAAGATAACAGTTAATGGCTCCTACAACTGTATTTGTGCCAAACAATATTTGCCCATAACCTTGCAATCCACCACATCTGGCTCTCCTAACCAATAACACCTCAATCAGAGCCATTCACATGCTTCATCCCTACTTCAGACCAAAAGAGCACAACTCTTAATTGGAATGGTGGGCCTAATTATTTCTTATCATTATGAAGGACCTTTCATAAGAGACTTCCCTTATCATCTCAAGGAGGTTTAAATGTAACTACTGTTCAATATCAGGTCACAAACTTAGTAAACGACTTTGTATTGCTTTTGTCAACTCTTGATCAACTCCCATATCTTGAAGATAGTCTGCTACAGAGACTAGATGACTTCTACAATGGAGAATAGACTCAAAATTGTCCTTTAGTTTTGATACTTCTGTATACCTATTAAGTCTCCATTTCCAATTGACACCTTTATAATATAATGTCCCTTCTTTGGGGACATTGGAAATTAACTAACAACTTAACAAAATATTAAAAATGACTTTATTGGAGCTCAATGCAAATTAATATAAGCCATTTTAGTATTAAAAGAGATTTGAAAAGGGACAAAAAGAAAGAAGACAAAAAGACAGGAGTTGGAAAACGAAGGGTCACATGGATGCTTTTTAAAAGAACAAAGAGAAGCTAATTGGGGGTCTGCTTGGTTTATGTTTTGATTATTGTTCTGTTTGAGAATTTAGAAGCTTCAGGCTTTCAGCAAGTTTGACAATGGAAACCCTTGAGCTTTGGAGTGGACGAAAACCCATTTTTTGTTGAAGATATCACTCAGGTGTCTCACCGTGCTTCAAATTCATATATCTGGTTATCCAGTCAACTGTATGTTAATTGTGACTATGACCAGATATTCTGTTGTCCCGTTGAAAATTTAAATGCAATATTTATGTCTTTTTAGAATGTCTATTTGACTCATTTTTATGATATGCAGTATATTTGTTGAGATTCATTGGAATCAATTTTATGCAAGTTAATTGTTAAAATATCTGTGGTAAAATTTGGAGAAAGTATCCTAGGGGGATATTACTGTGGTATTAGAGCTAGTTCTCTTGCAAGCTTGTGAGATTTTTTTAACAGAAAGGTGCAATTTAGCTGCTAGTTGGATTTTGGAACAACTACATTGAAATATAAATTCGAAGCCTTATCTCTTATTGAACAGACTGTTTTTATTTCACACGATTTATTTCCAAAAGCTGGGAGATGTGTGTTTAGGGGTTTGGCAAACTTGTGTTTTTGGATAGCATATATGATATATATATATATCTCCGCACAAGGCTTTAATTTATTAGATTTGGTGCAATATATATATTTTTTGATCAGTAAACGGCTGAGGCCATAATAATTGATTAATAAATAAAATTAAATACAATAGCGTTCCACCGTTTAAACGGGCACTGGTAGGAAAGAACGGGGAAAGAAAACCTCCAGTCTAGCCCGGGACCATGGTACTTTGTTATTACAAAATAAAAGGGGCATACCCCAGTCAAACTATCCTTATTACAAGCATTACAATATAGATCTGATGAACAAAATAATTAAGTACATAGCTCCTTGAAGCTTTCAAAGACCTCTTGGCGAGGATACAATACTTCTCTTTCCTTTCATAAACAGAATCCGAATGCGATTATCCCTGTCTACCTACCTTCCAATCAAACTGGTTAATGAAATTACATGATTCAAAGATAAATGACTATTTATTTCTAATTAAAATTGGTGGAACCCTTATGGATAAAATGTCTATTGGATAATCCAAGAAATGAGTTAACAATCACCAAAAATAATCAAAGAATAAATTAGGCCTGACACATTAAAAGGGGAACATGAAAACCTACCCTTATTGCCTCACGTAGAAATCCAAAACGAAGCTAGCACGACATGCTAAACTAAACCTTAATACCTAAATATCACTAATTAACAAAATCGATCATTCAACGAACATAATAAACCATCCAGACGAAAAGTGGCATGATAAGCTAGAACCAAAAAACATGATAACAAAGCCACGAAGACAAAAAAGAAAAATGTTTCCACCTTTCACAATGATATGCAGGAGTGGAAGGCTATCAATGAAAACCCTATACGAAAACCTATAATCATACTGCCAACACCTAATAATGTATAAAGACAACTCCATGAGAGAAGAACAATCCAAAAAACTATTACCTAAGAGGATAGAAAAACCTAAAAAGAAAAATTAAATAGAATTAAAAAAGGGGGGGAGTATTTATAACGAAAACCTAGGGATATGATAATATCTAAAAAATGTATAAACTATATATCGTTAGACCTGGAAATTAACACCATCAGCTCCTTTGTTCGCTAAATAATTTGCCTTTTGGTTACCTTTTCAGAATATATGACATATCCGACAATCAACGAACCAGTCGAGTAGATTAAGGACTTTGTCAAGTTCAGAATTTAGGACCTAGTTAGGGGTAGCACGTTTCCTAATCGCGTTTAGGATGATCTGAGAGTCACCTTGTATGATAACTCTTGTCAACCCTAACTCGTGACATAGAAGTAGACCTTTTTCCAAAGCTTCTAATTCAGCCAAATTGTTGGACGTAGGCCGAATCGACATGGCTTTTCGAGCTATCCATTTGCCTGTATCATCATTAATGATGCAACCAATTCCTGCTATATGAGGATTGCCTCTACCTGCTCCGTCAAAATTGAGTTTATACCATCCATATGGAGCGGGGGGGGGGACCATTTACAGCTTTCTTTGGCCTCTTTGTTTTTCTTAAAGTATACTAGAGGCGGATTAATCAGGTTGGTCCAATTCTTCTTCATGAGACCATCCCAAATAGAGAAAGATCCTTCTTCTTTCCTAGACTTCCTGAGATGTGAATTAGTTACTTCCACAATGGTAGCCTCTATTTTTAATAATAACTCTTCTAGTTTCAATTCGGTGTCTCGAAAAATGTGTTTGTTTCTCTCCTTTTAGATTTCCCATGACACAATAGACGGACAAATGTTCCAGAGTTTGTTGTAAATACCCTTAACCATGTTTGTGGGCCATCCTTTGAGGAGATCAAAAAAGGATAGCGGCAAAGGGGTTGACCACCCTAGCCTGAGTCTAAGCCATTCCCAGCAGGCTTGGGAAAATGAACAGTTATATAATAAGTGATCCAAATCCTCACTATTGTGTTTACATAACGCACACTTGGATGGGCCTTGAAAGCCAAATTTGTGTAACCTGTCTACCGTCAATATAATATTTTGAAAAGCCAACCATAAAAAGAAACCTGCCTTGGGTAGACAAGCAGCATCCCAACAGAGATTGAGTGGAATTTCTATATTATCCTATCTTTGTGAGTGTAACAGAATATTGTATCCATTTCTCACGCCGTATTTTCTGTCATTTGAAGCTGCCCAAATAAGATCATCTTTCCTCTCGGTTTGCTTAACTTTCCTATCTAACAAAATCTTTTCATAGGCCTCTCTTGCCAGAGGATCTACCCCCATCCCATCGAAAGATTTCCAAACACATCTAGAGGTTCCTTCCGAAGAGGATTTTATCTTATAGTTACTAGCTTTGACCCCCCAAAGAGAGACTAATTTATCTTTGAGGTCCTTAGGGAAGGGCCTAGAGACAATTGGAGGGAGTCCATCTTAGGAGTCCTCCCAGAATAAGGCCTCATCACCTAGACCGACATCCTAGGTTAGAAATTTGCAAATTAAATGACGACACTTTATGATGAAATTCCAACTCTCAGATCCTTTGGGAAGGTTCTTCATTCTAAAAATCGATAAAGGATCATCCGCATTAAGATATTTATTGTATAATATCTTGGCCCACTTATGATCTCTTTCTTTAAATAGATGCCCACTTAGTTTTGCATCTAAGGCTTCGTTTTACCATTGTAAATTCTTAATCCCAAGACCACCCATATCCTTGGGTTTACATATATTTTCCCATTTAATAAGCACCAATTTTTTTATCTTCTTCACAATCCTTCCAAAGGAAATTCCTAAGCTTAGCTTCAAATTTAAGGAGAGAACTCCTAGAGAGAGGGAGACGGGAAAGAGGAAAGGTAGGAATGGCTGATAAAACAGATCTTATTTTTGTACTTTTTCCAGCCTTTGAGAACCATTTATCTTTCCAACTTCCAATCCTAGTGTCCAATTTTTCAAAGGTGTTATGCCAAACCTTGCTAGATTTTGAGCCCTTCTCTAGAGCAATGCCCAAATATTTACAAGGAAACTGACCTTTTTTGTAACCCATTACCTTACAAATCTGATCTTCTACATCTTTTTTAGTATTTAAGAAATAGATCTCAAATTTGAGCTCATTTACTTTTTGACCAGATGCAACCATATATGATTTAATGATGGTTTTTAGACCCACCTCTGTGATTGTACTTTTATCAGGCAGAATAGTATCATCTGCATATTGTTGATGCGTGATATTGGGCATATTTCTAGCCATAGTAATACCGGAGATTTTTTGATTATTGTAGGCATCTGACACAGCTCTCCCAAAGGCCTCCGCCATGATGATGAAAAGGGAAGGAGATAAAGGATCTCCTTGTCTGATATCCCTAGATATTTCGAGAAAACCTTCTGGTGTCCCATTAATAAGAACTGAAATTTTGGGAGTAGAAATAAATTTGAAAATGAGATTAATCCATTGATGCAAGAATCCAAAAGTTTCAAGAACCTTACAAAGAATTCGCCAGTCAACCATGTCAAGCTTTTTGAATGTCTAGTTTCATGAACATGCTTGGCTCTTTGCTCTTGCAAGCAGAATGAATAGTTTCTTGAATAGTAAGGATACCATCGAGAATGGATCTTCCTGGGACAAAACTTGTTTGTTCCTCAAAGATTATCTTCGGGAGGAAAACCTTAAGTCTATTTGCTAAAATCTTGGAAAGAATCTTATAAACCGTGTTGCATAGAGCAATAGGTCGAAAATCCCCAGCAGTTTCAGGTTCAGACTTTTTGGAGATCAAAGTAAGAAAGGAGTAATTAATTTTCGATAACAGAGCTCCACCATTCCTCGAGGCTTCAATGGCTTTCCAAAGGTCTTCTCCGATAATATCCCAACATTTCTGAAAAAAGAAGGCGTGAAAACCATCAGGACCAGGGGATTTATCAAGATTCATATTAAAAACTAGCTTTCTAACTTCTTCCAAAGTAATAGGCTTATTTAAAACCTTATTATCCTCAGGTATAATTAATTTTGGGATAAATTTGAGTAATTTAGCTTGCGCCTCTCTATTAGACCCTTCGTAATTATTTAAAATATCCTAAAAGTGTGTTACAAAAGTATTCGCAATTTCGCTTGGCTTTTTAGTCAGGATACCCAATTCATTTTTAATACTAGTTATTTTGCTCTTTGACCTATTGTATAGGGTGGAATTATGAAAGAATTAAGTATTCCGATCCCCTTTATCTAACCACTTCTCCCTTGATTTCTGTCTCCAAAAAGTTTCCTCTTTGGATAATATATCCTCTTGTTTAGCGAGTAGATCTTTTTCTAACAAATAGCGATCATTATTCATGCCTTTCTTAATTACTTCTAGATTTAAGTCTCTTAATTTCTCTTCTATGTCTATTTTTTCTTTAAAGATATTGTTGAAGTGTTCTTTATTCCATTTGAGATCCGTTCTTTCAGCATCTTCATTTTAGAAATGGAAATAAACATTTTGGAGCCTTCAAAATTATCTTGCTCCCACCATTCTTTTATATTTTTGATGAAATTAGGGTCTAGGAACCACATTTTCGCACATTTAAATGGATTCCTAGCAGGTTTTGTTGGCTCTATAAAGTCTAATCGAACTAGGTAATGATCCGACTCAGCAATTGGCAAAATAGAAGAATGAATATTAAAATTATTTGCGTCCAAATCACCTTTAAAGAAAAACCTATCTAATTTTTCAGCAATGTACACAAAATCTTTCCTCCTATTATTTCATGTGTAATTCCCATTATTGATTGGAATGTCAATCAAGTTATGATTACCACACCATGCTTTAAAATCCAAAGAGGATTGCAAGAGGTGTCAAATGCCACCTACTTTTTCAAATAGGTCTAAAACAATATTAAAATCACCACCTACTAAGAATGGACTATCCTTAAAATTATACATAAAAGAACTAATTTCTTCCCAAACAATAATTTTCCCCAAATAACTAATTGGACCATATACATTAATTAACATGAAGTGAAGATTTGATTTTAGACTCTGAACACTAACACTGATCCAATTATTACTACAATTAAGATAATCTATGGAGACTTTCCTAGGGTTCCAAAAGATTCCTAGACCCCCTGAAGCACCTACTGACTCTTGAAAGATGGAACTCCATAGACCAAGCATCTTATCTAATTTCATTCCTTCTGCCTTATTCAACTTTGTTTCTTGTACTAAAATGATATCCAATTCAAATAGTTTAAGGTTTTGTTTTAGTAACCTTTTTTTTGCTAGGGGCATTTAAGCCACTAGCATTCCAAGTAGTAATCTTCATGGCTCCTTGGGAAGGCTCTTCCTTTTCCCAATGTTAAGTAAATGATCTATCTTTTGCTGTTCTCTACTAAGACCATCTGCTTCCCTGAGTTCCTTCAAAGATCTTCTACCTCTTTTGCCTTTCACTTTGCCATATTTGGGTGAGCTTAGACCTTCCTGTTTCATTTGAATCCCTAGATGCTCAATGTCATTCTGAACACCAATAACCTTATTGTAGACCTTTCCTTCCGTTTCATCAGTTTCGAGTTCTCTTATGATTTGGTTTATTATGCTTGTATGATCTCTTTCTTTTGATTCTAAATCTTCTGTGTTATCCTTATCAACCCCTTTGTCTTTTTGCTCTGAAACCATTGCATATTCATTTGACTGAATCTGACCCTTGTTATTATCCTTAGCCTCAATATTCTATAGATCTCGTCTTAAATCTTCACATGTGTAGTTGTTACCACCTAATTTAAGAATTCTCTAAATCAAATATTCCTTTTGAGTTTCTGTGCTGCTATCAATGGTCTTAGGATAGAAAACTTGAACTAGTTCATCAGTTAACTGATCAAGAAACTCATCTTCTGATTTTTGAAGTACCAATTCTGAATCCATAACACTATCCTTATTTAAAAAATTCTGTAGCTCTTTTGACAAGGAACTTTTTGCTTTCTCTGCATTACAGTCCACACCTTTTTGATTGTCAACTGGAGTAAATGGTGAACCACCAAAAGCTGTTGGAGTCTGCCAAAACTTGGATGATCTATTAGAGACCTCTTTGAAAGGTGTTATATTTTTGTCCTTTGAAACCTGTAACTGACATTGCTCCATTTTAATCACTTCCTCCGAGTTTTTGTGTTTTTCTCCATTATCTAAACTTGATTCAAATAATAAGAAGTTCTCTATATCTTCTATATTTTCTTTTCCAGTAATCCATGACGCCTTGATTTGCTGAGATGTTGAAATCTTTCTGTCTAGGGCTTCCTTGCCTATACAATTTAGATTTTTATCCGTATATCCTCTGCATAGAGGTGTGTATAGTTCTTGCTGCTTATTATCAATAGAACTTAATACACTCCCCTTTCATAGGATTCCAACTGATTTTGAGTACATTGTGGATTCATCTCACAAGTTTCTATGCCTTTACTTTCTTTTGGTGAGTTATTCTGCCTTGAAATACTCTTTGTGACTTCTTGCTTTCTTTTAGATCTCTGTTTTACTTTTGACTTATTCCCTTGTGTCATTTTTGTATTCTTCTTAGGATCAGCCACTATGATTGATTTCAGGCTTACTTTAGCTTCTGAGATATTCTTATTATTCTCAATGGCATTCCTTTCAGTATGCAGAAGATTTGTTTGTCTCTCATTCTTTTGATAGACCTGTATGGAAGTATTCTGATCTGAGGATCTTTGTCTCAATTTCTTTTTCTGAATCCTTATCCAGGGGAACTTGCTATGAAAGTCTGAAGTGAGCGGCAAGGTTTTGAATCTGATTTTCCTGTTGTCATCTAACTTAATTAGATTTCTGATATTTTCCCCTCAAATGTTTGGAGATTTACATCATAGGATGCTCTGTTTGTTATCACCTTCCTATGCATTTGAAATGGTTGATTAAGCTTGGTTCTGATGAGCAATTTCACACTATTGCAGTACTGAAAGGAGGAATCAATACCTATGAGTTCTCCCAAAGTAGACCCTAACGACCCAAGAATCTCTATTTGGATCAACTCTGTCTGTTAAGATTGAATGCTAGACCACGTAGGACATATAATATCTAACCCTTCTACTCTAAAATTTGGATGCCATTCTACAAAATTAATAGCATGACCATTGAAAAAACATTCAGACACAGAAATGAACTCTTTCTTAATGGATTCATCCATACATTGCAAATATAGGATTCTGTCCGAAAAGTGAGAAATACTTACCTGTTCTTCGTAGTTGTCTTCTAACCAATTTGAAAGGAGAAATAAATCTTTCTTTGGGCCATTCCATATCGCAAAGATTCCAACTTTTTGACAGTCATTCCATAAATCTTCAATTTTCTCATTGGAGATGAGGATGGGATTATCCTCAATTTTTGGGGAAACCTAAGAACCTCGAAGACCTCTAGGGTTTGGTGAAACCACAAAAACCTCAGCTACGGGTCGTTGATGTGGTTGAATATATGGGCACGAATATAAATTAACAGGGGATGCATTAGATCTTATCCTATTGGAATGCAAAGGAGCAGAAGGCGCTAACAAATTGGACCCTACTGGAGATGGGGGCGGGGGGGGCTTGCACATACTAGGGTGAGCATACTTAGTTAAGTTAAAGACCCTAAACTAATTATCCAAACTATCAATGGTGAAAATTGGCCGAGGTCACAAGTTACCAATCATTCCTGAGACATTGTGAATGGATTCGACCTGGGCAATCTTTGGTACTTCTAACCTTCCATTTGACGCTTTTTGCTGGGGAATTGCCACATGCTAGTTATGTCGATTATGTCTTTCCTTCTCCTCTAAATTCTCCAGAATGGAGAATCTATTCTTTGTCTTGACTGCATAATCAGAAATCCTCAAATGCTTGGCAGAAGGCAATGATCTGAAACAATTCTTCGAATTAATCTTTGGTTTTCTATGTGCGCCCTGTAATGACCTAGGGTTTTTGTTTATTTGATCGAATGCTTGCTCTGCCTTTTTCACATTAACATTGAAGTTCGCCATTTTTTTGTAGATTCTTAGATTTGGTGCAATATTAATTGGGACTATATGCTTTAATCTATAGAACAATATATTTTTCAAGACCTAACAATTAATATGGTTCAGAACAAATATACAAAAGCAAACCACATTAAATGATATTAATTAATAAAGGGGAATGTGTGCTTGCTGCGAGATATATTGTTTTCCGTTAAAGTCTAGTGTTTACCACATAAAAATTAAGCCTGATATAAATATTAATTTGTTAATAAGTTCATTTTGCTTACTATTCTATGGTCGAGCATATATATTTTTTGATAGATTGATAGTGGGAAAAGGAGGGGCTCACACTTCAAAATTGCAAAAAGGAAGAATCGAGATCTTCAGGCCCACGACTGTGGAACTCCAAAATATGACATACACAAAGGAAGAGCCTAAAGAACACATGAACCCACAAAGTGTTTCAACAAACTAGTGTATTGAAAAAGCAATACCACTTCACCAAACATGTCCAACCCAAAAAAAAACTATTTCCAGAGATCCTTCCTCTTGATCCTAGTGAGGAGGGCATCCATGGTCCATTGAGTGCCATCATCTACCGCCTCACGACCTTCCATGCGAAGCTTTTCGGCTTCAGACTTTCGACCCTTCTTTTCCTTGGTGGTAAAATTGGGCATAGAGACAACACTAGCAGTTGGAGAGATAATGTATTGCTTCATAGGAATCACAACATCATCGAAGTCATAAAAATCATCAAAGTCATTGCCCAAATCCTCCATAAAGGGATAGGAGCCCTTAAGGTCATGCCCCTCACCAACAACCCCCCATTAGATTGACAATCCTCAAGCAAAGAGGGAGCAGAGGCAGCTAGAATGATAAGTGGGAGAGGCTCAACAAAAGGGGCAATCCCGTCAGTAGCATGACTAGAAACCCTAGACCTATCGAAGAATTTTCCATGATTCCCTCCATATGGAATCCAGATCAGGCTGAGTAGCCTTCCAGATCCACTTATAAAAATTGAAAAGTTTGGGACCAATAGATCTGGAGGAAGAGCGCTTTGCCACCTAATGCCCAAGAAAGTTACAATGAAAGCATCAAAGAGGAATGATTGAGAAATTGGGTCCATGTGCCATGTGAGGAATGAATTTAAACATAATGGTAAGTCGGCTGAGCGATGTCAATGATGGCACAATCCCAAGTGTAAGGACAATGAGGAGCCATAGAGTCAGAGTCTAGCTTGACAAAAGATCCAGTTTGATCAATCATATTCTTGATGAGCTTAGGATCCCGCATGATGAGGGGGAGGTTGCATAATGGGGACCGAGGAAATAATAGCAAAAGTAGGATCAAAAAAGGGTGCCAAGAGGTAATGAAGAGGCTCGACTCCTCATAGAAGCAAGGGCTATTTTGTTGGACGAATTTGCGATCAAATAGAGGCAAACTGGATCAGGAAGAAGCCAAGATCCAAGATCCAAGATGTCAATGACAAAGGTAAAAAGGATGCACCCGAAGTTTTCATCCATTTAACCGAAGAGGTCAATGGGAGGACGTCGACACAAGCGCCAGACAATGATGGATGGATATCCAACCTCAGTCAAGAGAGAATCAATGCAAGAGTTAGAGATATGGAAAGAAGGGGGATCATAAGCCATTTGCACCAAGAGATCCCCTAATGTGAATTATTGAGATTCCAATTGGGCAACATCAAATTGAGTGGGAGCTGAAGTAGATGACAAGGAACTAGGGCATGCAATGGAAACCTGTTGTTGACAAAAATCAGTGCATTAATGAAACATGTGGCTCTGATTCATACAACCTTCCACAATGTGAGCTGAATCATGATGAATAGGAGGTTCATAACAGGCATCCTGCCTAGAAGAAACCACGGGAACCATACCCAGTGGCACAAACTTAAATTTCTGCTTGGATTTCTTCCCCCCCAAACACAATGTTGCCGAGTTACTCGCCAATGTGTTGATTTGCAACTACATTGCAGTTGCTGTTATGCTCAACAACCCTTACATTTTGCACATTGCAAACTAGGGATTTTGATTTTTCATTGGTTCAAACATATATTGAATAAAGGTTGCAGATTAATTTCTGAATGTTGTATTTGGGCATTTTATATCTCGTCAACTATTGGCTGAAAAATAAATGTTCAATGGCCGTTCTCAGAAATTTGTCCAAATATGTTGAATGGGCTTTTTTATTAAAGTACGGGACTGAAATTAAAATTGTCGTGGGCATGCCAACATATTACATTGAAGTGACCTTAATAGATGAAGAAATAAATATGCGATGGAGCCTGCAAAGTTTAATTAAAGAATATAATATGCTGGCAAAAACTTCCCTAGGAAAGGACGAATATAAAAGGTTGATAGTGACTTTTGTGGCAATATTTGGGTGAGATCAACTTTATTGTATAATGAATGTTTGAATAAATCTTTTTTAAAATGGGGAATGTTTGGTTGGAGATGAACACTTGAGACTCTTCACATGAAGTGGTAACTTTTGAATGTATGAGTACATTCAAGCGTTACAAGAAACAACTGGGTATCGATTGCATACTTTCCATAAATAAGAGTTACAATAGAGTTTCAAGCGTTAAATTTTCTGGTAGAGAAGTAACAGGGAAATGATCTTTTTTAAGAATCAATGTGTGAATGAAATATTGTGGTAGTAGAATTGCAGAAGTTTCCCTTCTTGAGTGAGAAAATTATGACCACAAAGGCCATCTTATGGTTGTTTTGAATATGTGAGGAGCTTATTATGAATTGAGATGAAGGATTTCAAAAGTTTCGAATTTTCTAATATTGGCGTGATAGCAATTTGGGAGTATTGGATTGTGAGTATAATCATATTTTTGAGTTTTAATGTGTATTCCCACGGTTGGACAACATTGGTTTTGTATGCTAACTAAATTTATTCCCTACCAGAGGCAGAGGTAGACCAAAGAATATTGTAAGAGTGCAAGGAAAGGTTTCTGGAGGAATTAGAGAGTTCTTAGAGCCATCACTATCTTCAGTATTGCAAGACATACCCAGGATAGCTGAATCAAAGAGTTTGGTAGAATGTGATTAGTGGTGAGTAGCAAGAAATAATATCTGAGCTTACTAAAAAATGCAAGTCCTAGTAGAATAGGTAATGTGATGAAATGATGGAAATGGTCTAACTATGGTGAAAGTCTTAGTAGAATAACACCGCCCAAACATTGATCAATGGACAATTTTTAGCATCTTTCCACCAATCTGAAACAATCGTAACCCCTATCTCAATCCATGAATCCTTCATGGGCTTGAATTGGTCATAAATCAACCTGACCTCTTAATCCAGCAAGGTAGTTCGTAGTCTCTAAAAACCGGGGCCCTGATACCCTATAGGAGCTTCATTAGCACTTCTCAACATCTTCTTCCAATATGGAGAGCAAACAACAGTAAAAGACAACCCATTTGCATACAAGCATCTTGCCACATCAATGTCGGCAATTTCCCTACTCTAATTTTGAAATGCAGTTTCTAGTGGTCCTTTTCTTTTGTGTTTAAGGGGTGCATCATTTTCAGAATCAAGGGCAGCTGAGGTAGTATAGAAGGGGTGATCTTCTAACACAACATTGATGGGGAATTTCATTCCCTTTGCATTTTTTTTACTTTATGCTAGTCCCATCAATGGTATTTTGCTTACATTCTTCTCTATCTTCTACTTCCTCATGCTCTTGAATATATTTTAATATTGTTGAATTTGGTACAGGTGCATTTTTTGTTTTCAAGACATTTCTTGACTCCTTTTCTAGGTTATCCACACAAATGGCCTACCACACAAATCTATGAACTATTCCTTTGTACATCTCAACCCCGACATTTCCAATGGAATGCACCACCTCATGGAAGGGTACTTACAATATCTACATACTTCCACAAAGGAGAATCAGATAGGGATTCTATTTTAGCATTGCCTATTGAGGAATATGTAGATGCCATTGTAGTTCCTTTTCCAATGGCAAGAAATTGTATACATAGTCAATACAAAACTTAAAAGCAAGGGAATGAATTTTTTTGGAAAACAATGGCTAGATCTTATGGACAATGAAAGATAAATGTAAAAGATCAATCTTCTAATTCCTCCTTGCACAACCAAACTCTTGCTCAACCACCTATCTGCTGTTGTTCAAGACAAAATAACCTACATGCACACCACAAGTGAGAATTATATGCCAACATAAGCCTTTCATTTCCAACTTTTAGGGTTAAGGATATCAAAACTTTATTAAATTTGTCAAAAAACATCACTTAATTGATGTCAGCAGGGCCTAGTTCCTCGAAGTTGGAACCAAATTTGCCCGGGTTTGATCTGTTTAAACCTGGTTCGCAGGGGTTACATTTTCCAGCCTACCAGTTCGAATTGGGGCCCTGGAATTCGAACCCTGCCTGAACCAGCAGGCGAACTGGACCAGGACTAGGTACTAGTTTGTACCCAGCCTGGTCCAGTAGGGTCTAGGGGCAAATAAATTATTTTCAACAGCATCATTATCTTTCCTTTCTGACAAGGTTGTTTATTTCATTCTTCTGTTTCGATAGCTCTTCAAATAGCATTAAACCAATTTGTTTCAATGCTTAGCACTTATAAACAGTTCTGAAACTATTTTCTGTTTTAGTAAAGTTTAAATTGAACAAACTAATTTTAATTTGGCTGCATTTCTTTGATGTAGAATGTAGATGGTGTGAACTATTTACATGTAAAAGTTGCTGGACTGTTATTTGTTGCAACTACAAGAGTAAATGTGTCACCTGCACTTGTGTTGGAGCTTCTGCAGCGGATAGCACGTGTTATAAAAGACTATCTTGGAATTCTAAATGAAGATTCACTTCGGAAGAATTTTGTCCTTGTTTATGAATTACTTGATGAAGTCATTGTGAGTCCCAGATTTTTATCCTCTTTCTTTTTTTCTTTCCAAAATATGAAAACTGTATTTATGTTTTGATCAAATATATCTCTTATATAGTTCTATAATTTTCATTTTACTTTGAAGCTTTAATCTATAGGTCATAGAATGTTTAAAATTAAGATTTCAAGCTTTTCAGTACTGCAATTCTTTACACTCCTACATGCTAGCAGACTTGTCACAGGGAATTCATGCTATAAAGTTTGCTGGAGATTAATGAAAACTTGAACAGTAAATTATCCTGAGTAAAAGGGTACATTTCCCTAGACTTCTAGAGTGCCAGTTTATTTTAGTAATGTAGAACTTTTTGTTTGTAGTGTTGTCTGTAACTGAAGTGTGACAATACCAATTTCTCAACTCTACATTTGTGCTGTAACTTGAAATCTCTGCCAAATTCTGTTTCAATGAAATTGTTAAGATCACTTCCGCATTTTAAGGTTATTATCTATCAAGCATGTTTGAAGTATCATCTGTTCCAAATTGGGAAATATTAATCTATGAGAAAATCTCATTCAATTACTTACAATTTACTAGACTTTCATTGTAGAAATTCTGACTTTTGTTTTGATTTACTAATTGTGCTTACAGAGGAATCAAAGGGTTACCATTCAGAACAAGATTTTTGGAATCTATTGAAATCAAAATCTCTTTTCAAATCTCTGCTTTAGATCTGATTTACTCCAAGTGTCATTTGAACAAATTATCCAAAAGGAATGACATGATTGCCATTGTATTTATTATTAAAATAATGTCTTATGATATCTTTATTATTCCTTACTTAATGGTCAATATTGCAGATTCAAAAAATTACTAGATAGTTTCTGATTCTACAATTTGTTCATAATAGAAATATCATCTCTTTGTAATCTATAAATTAATGCTTGTTTTTCATGAATTCATTCAATTTTTACCAATTACCTTTGTAATATGGTATCAGAGCAGATCTAAACAAAATCAGAAAATTTATAATTTCCTTTTAAAAATTTATTCACTAAATTTTTTCTGATTTTTTTTTTGCTTTCCTTTTGTTTTTTCATAATCCTTTTTTGCAAATGTTTTTGAAGTTCACGTCTGTATTTTCCTTGGTTGTGTATTCTGCACTTAATGCCCTTTTTGGCTCTGGAGAGTAACGAGATTTTGTATGGCTCAAATGTGCATTTTTTCTGAAGATTCATATTGGTCGCCTTTCGTCTACACAGTTAAAGCACTGCATTTTCCTTCATGCATGACCCATTTTTGTTATTAATGACTACTATGATAGCTTTCTGCGTTCTTATGACTTTCTAATCTGTATTTTTCCTAGATTGCTTCTTGCGGCTAGTGTTCGACCTAGGGCACCTTTATGGTTGTTTTTGTAGACGGACGGTTTTTAATTCTTAAGTCTTCTTTGGCTTGAATAACCACTATCATGGTCATTTTCTGCTCTCAAACATCTCCAATGTGAGTTTCAGCCGTTTTCTGTTCTCACAAGGTGACAACAACATTTTTCTATGTTTTTTTAATTCTGCCAAATCCTTATTTTCTCCATTTTTGCAGACCTCTTCAGCTGACTAGGGTTTTTATAAAATCCTTTAGAGTTTTTTGGTCAGATTCAAATTTTGCTTGTAGATTTCTTTTGGGTCTTTAACCAGTTTTTTGGTTTTGCAAAAGATTTGTACTTTGAGGTTTGTGCCAGCCGTACTTCATCTTTCTGGAAGTTTGTACTTGAATTTACCTTTGTCTTTGCATTGGGATCTGTGCCTTGGGTCCCATACTCTATTTGTCATCTTGTTTAGAATATCTTTTTTTTTTTAATCTTGGAAAACATGCCAATGGCGTCTTTGACTAACATAATGTTGGAAGGCAATCAACAATTCAATGGCAAATAATTACAACATGCGGAATTAGGGAGGGTCTCAGCCTAAGGCCAATGTCATAGAGCACTCTAAGTAGAAAGATTTTGTATTTTATGCTTTTATAGAAAAGCGACCTATGCATCATGTGAAGTCTTTTTCTTGGTACATAGACTTTGGTGCTTCTCGACACTTCACTTATTGGCATGATTGGTTAATAGAGTTCTTGTCTTTCACTTACTCAACCATTTTTGGTTGAGGAGAAGAGTTTACAGTAATGGCAAGGTCAACATTCAAATACAGTCTAGTAGGAGGAATCTCATATTCCTTAATGTATACTACGTTCCTAGTATGGAACTCAATCTTCTCTCATTGAGCTAGATTATATGGCATTCTCCTTAGCTTGAAGTGGTTTTCACTTCACACGAGTGTTCGACTATTGAACATGCGACTTGCACTATTGTGGCCGTTGGCATTTAGGATCATGGTCTGTACAAACTTTTGGGTTTGGATGATTCTCTTGAGCATGCTTTTACGGCTATATCATCTTTCATTGAGAGTCTCTGGCATCAACGCTATGATCACTTGTACATTCACTATCTTTCTCTGCTTGTTCGAGAGGATCTTGTACTTGGTTTTACTTGAGGTCTAGACACAAAATCATTGCATTTGTGGATCTTGTCAAGATGGGAAGCAACGCAGGATGCCATTCAAGGATGGTGACTCACAAAGAGCCTCAAAGGTATTCTAGTTGGTTCACGTTGATGTATGTGGTCCAATGAATACTTTTATTACTGGTGCTAGGTATTTATTGCTTTTTGTTGATGATTTTTGTTATAAAATGTGGTTTTACTTTCTTAGACAAAAATTATACGTGTTTACCATATTTCAAAAATTTAAGGCTCTAGTAGAAAAAGAGTCTCGTTGTCCTATTGTCACTCTTAGGTCAGTTAATGGAGAGGGGGGGGGGGGGGGGGAGTTTTGCTCTACTACTTTCTCCACTTTCCATGATACATGCAACATCAAACGCCAGTTATCCACACCTTACACTTTACAATGGAATGACATTGTTGAATGTTGAAATTGTACTATCATTGAAATTGTTAGGTCACTAATGGAACATAGGAGTGTTGCTAAGAAATTTTGGGTAGTAGGAGTTTTCACTCCCACACAGGTTGTTAAGGGGAAGACTCCTGAAGAAGCCTGGATTGGTTGCAAGCCTAGGATCAATCATTTGAAAGTCTTTGGCCCTTTAACATATGTATGGATTCTAGGTGCCTAATGCTTCAAGTTGGATTCCAAGAGTTGGAAACTTATGTTCACAAGGTATAGTGACAACCACAACGCTTATGGGTTGATTGACATAGAGACTGATTGTTTTATCTTCAGTCATGATGTTGTCTTTGATGAAGAACAAGGACCTTCTCAAATTCCTTCATTTGCACAACATTTTGAGGATCAGCCTTTGAAGGCTGTTGATTTGGGTGCCTATCTTCCATTTGGTTCACCTGATGGGAGGGATTATGCAGATTCTAAATTTGATGATGCATTTGCTGAAGTTCCTCTAGATGGTTCCCCTCTTGTTCTACATGTTCTAGTTATTCATTTTGCATTTGATGTTGGTTCTATCTCTTGGCCTAAATGGTGGGCTAAGACTATCAATGATCTTCGCCTTGATGTGCTCATTAAGAGTAGATCTTGTAAAAACAAGAGCAAGTAGCATATTGCAACCAACTTTGCTCTCATGGCTAAACATTCATTGAATTTTTGAGCCTCAAACATACACTGAGGCTAAAGGGATTGCTGAGTGGGAAATGACTATGGAAGTTGTACAAAGAATCTTTTGAAGAATAGCACTTGGGTCCTTTTTAATCTTCCTTCAGGGGAGAAGCACATTAGCTGCAAATGGGTCTATAAAGTTAAGTACAAAACTAGCAAAACCCTTTACAAGGACAAAGATTGCCTTGTTGCTAGTGGGTTCTTATAGAAAGCAGGCATTAACTATGAGAAGGCTTTTGCTCCTATAGTCAAACTGAGTACCATATGACTCTTTCTTGCCTTAGCAACTCAATTTTGTTGGATAGTCCATCAGATGCATGCTAAGAGTGCCTTCTTGAATGGTGAGTTGTAGCAAGAAGTCTACATGGTGGAGCCTCTTGGTTTAAAGGTTGTTGGAAAAGAACACAAGATGTGCAGATTGTTGAAATCACTCTATGTCTTGAAACAAGCTCTTCAAACTTAGTAAATAAAAATTTACCAGTACCTTTCAGATAAGGGTTTTTAGAGGAGCCCATCTGATTCTAATGTGTATGTCAAAAACATTTTTGGTGATATTCTTCTTGTTAACTTGATGAACTCATTATCACTAGTAGTTCAACACTTTTGATCGATAAGATCAAACACATTTTCTTTCAATCCTTTGACACAACAAACTTGGGCCTTCTACACTGTTGTTTAGGTGTTGAAGTTTGGCAAACTTAAGGTAGTATCTTTTTATCTCAATCTAAGTGTGTCCACACTTTGTTGGACAAGTTTTAGATGCAAGACTGCAAACCTGCATCCACACCTATTGAGAAAGGCTAGAGGTAACAGCCCAATCAGATTCACTTGTGGTGAATGAATCAACATTTAGGCAATTAGTGGGCAGTCCCATCTAGCTTGCTGCTACCAGGTCTAATCATAGTTTTGCTTCATGATAGTCCCTAAGGCTGATCACTAGGTAGTAGCGAAATGTGTGCTACATTATGTGAAGGGCACTTTTGATTTTGGCCTTTGTATTGCATAAGTCATAATCCTAAACTTATTGGTTTTACAAACACAGTTTTGGAGGTTCCATTGATGACAAAAAATGAACATCTTCGTATGTTTTCAGTTGGAATTTGGCACAGTCACATGGATTAGCAAGAAATAGCAGGTGGTGTCTCTTTCCTTGACATAAGTTGAGTATCGAGGAATAATTAAGGTAGCTTGTGAGGCAGTTTGGCTTCAAAGGATTCTTTCAGAGATGCAGATGTCTAAAGAAAGTCCTCCACCCCTTTACTGTGATAATCAAGGGGTACTCAAACTGTCCAAGCATCTGGTCTTCCATGAGAGAGAGCCAAGCATGTTGATCTTCATTGTCATTTCAGCTGACAACTGGTTGAAGTTGGATTAGATCAGTTGCTGTATATTCTGATTGCAGATCAGACATAAATATTCTCGCCAAGTCTCTAAGCCTAGACAAGTTATTAAAATTCAGGTGCAACCTGATATAGTTGATAGATTGACCATGAAGGGAGGGTAGTAGAATATCTTGTAATATCTTTATTATTCCCTTTTTAATGGTCAATATTGTAGATTCTGTAAATATTAGTTGTTTTATAATAGAAACATCATCTCTTTGTAATCTATAAATGAACGCTTGTTCATTCCATTAATTCATTAATTTTTTTACCTATTACTTTCACAATATTTATAACAATTAAGAGTATGGTACTAATATCAATCACTATGCTCCAACTAGTAGTGCATGAGGGAATGGGATGAGGTATATATACATTATTTTATGTTGGCTCTATTTTTTAAAAAATAATTGGCTTTGCACAACTATCTTTTTTCTTTAAACCAATAGATGATATTTTTGAAGAAAAAATAATAATTATATCTTGTGATTTTCAATAGATTCTTGCGTCTAATATATATTGACTAGGCAAGTACAACATTCAAACAAGTAATCTAGAGTCTAGCTATAGCAATGACATGAGCTATCATATCATTCCATGCGCCATTCAAATGAATTATCCAGACCATAGGAATTACATGGTTTCCCATAGCATTTTTGAAAACCAAGTATTTGGTTTTAATACTAGTCATTTTGCTATGGCCGATTTATGTAGGAGCACCCTTGGGTTGTTGGTAATCTTGCATCACCCAAAAATATTTCCTCTCAGTTTATTTGTTTGCTGTTCATTTGAACAATTTTCTTACTTTTTTAGGTTGCAATCAATCCGGTTGGCTCATTTTCTTATGCGATCCTTATGGCATGGTCTAGGCATCATGAGCAGCCTATATTTAGCGTCACATCTTGTTTTGATGTTTCCAGATGAAGTTTGCTTAAGACTATTTTGGTCCTATACTAGCTTTCCCATTCTAACGACTAGGGTGGTGAGTTGTGGCTTGCGATACAGATTCACAACATGTAATGCTTAATGGTGCCTGTTCTATGTTGTGATATGATTGATCAACCCTCTTGCGTGTTCACTTGGTTTATTATATTCATTTAGGGTTTTTCTTATGGTTTGGGGTCTTGACCTATATATTTGTAACATGTTTCCTTGTCTTGGGATTTAATGATAAGATAAGTTGACTTGTGGCTTATATCCTATGTATAAGTAGGGTAGTTGTTCTTGTTTAGGGGGACATGAATTAGGAGAATTAGAGAAGGATTAGTGAGGATTAGAGAAGTATAGAGAAAAATTGGTAGAAGCAACTTCGATAGCTAGGGTTTGTTGAAGTTTCATAATTTTGAGGGATGATCAATTGCAAGTAGGTTGCTAAATGAAACAAATGTATCTATCTTGTTGTAGTTGTATATTGATAATGGAAAATGTAATATCTGCATTTGCAAGCCAACTTGATGATAATCCAATGATATTTCTTCCTTTGATGTTCATTTCTTATTAGTTTGTTTGAGCATTTCCTCTGTGGCATATCTAGTTGCAAGGTTAGACATTTCCTTCGTGGGTTCTCTTGCCTTGAGTGTGTCAAGTGATATCAGAGCTAGGTTTTGCATTAGATCAAAACAAGACTTGGAATCCGATGTCTCTGACTTGCATGCCTTGTTTTGGAGTGGCAAAAGTTTAGGATCTGATCTACATCAACCAAAGGCTAGTGCAAAGTGGCTAGAAAAGGATTGGTTGCTTGGAAGAATTGGAGATCACACTTGTGAACCTAGTTGTCGGGTGGTTGAAGATTGGATCTGATCTGCAATTGTGGAGGGTTGCACAAGGAGATCAGTTGGTTGAAAAAGTTTATAGTATCCTA
Organism: Cupressus sempervirens; assembly: GCA_028749045.1. Classification (NCBI taxonomy): domain Eukaryota; kingdom Viridiplantae; phylum Streptophyta; class Pinopsida; order Cupressales; family Cupressaceae; genus Cupressus; species Cupressus sempervirens. The sequence goes on from CM053790.1 coordinate 325,597,464, forward strand.
GTTACTGATCATAGCTAGTTGCTTGAGGCAAATTGTTGGTGGTGGTAGATTGATGGATCAGATTAGGGTAATCAATACTCGTGATCAAACTGCCTAAACCTAAGGAAATAGAAGATTGGCATTCTTGTAAACATGTCACGTATAAGAATGATCCTAGAATGTTAGAGAAATGGAGGATTTTAGAAATGAAATAAGGGACGAGGTCTGGAATGCTCTGGTTGGGGCTTGGAGAAACCTTGAGACTAAAGATAATTTTGAGGAAGTTGCTGAAGATCTCGAGACCGTTGAAGTTGAGATCTTGATTGAAGAAGAAAGATTATTGAGAGCTATGCCACAAATGGGTAAGAGTCATAGAATGCTTGTTGCATTTTTTTTGGTTCTTTACACGCGGATGCATTGATAGATTGGATTAATTAACTAGAAGATTACTTTGATCTTGAAGATGTTAGAGATCCACAAAGAGTTAGGTTAGCACAAACTAAGTTGAAGGGTTATGTTGTATTATGGTGGAAAGAATTGCAAAAAGATAGGGAAGATGATGGAGAACCTAAGATAACTTGATGGAGAGTTATGGTTCCTAGACTTAAAGACCAAGCTCATACCGAAGGATTATGAATTGGAATTGTATAAGAAATTGCAAAATCTGACACAAAAATATTTGATAGTTAAGGAGTATACAGAGTAGTTCTACAAAATGATAATTAGACCTCGTCACTGAGAGTCATCCAAGAATAAAGTGGCTAGCTATGTTAATGGTTTGAGACTAAACATTCACGATCAATTAAGTATGTTTAGGATTAGCACAATTGAAGATGCTTATCAGAATGCTTTGAAAGTAGAAGATAAGTTGAAGAGAAGACAAATTACCCTAGGGTTAGGGATAAACTAGTTGTTGATAAGAGCAAAGATAAACTTGCAATTGAAGAGGAACTTGATCCGAAGATTCCTAGAAAGGGCAAGGCAACAAAGAGTTCAAAGTTACTTGTTTCAAATGTGGGAAATTGGTACATGCTCAAATGGTTCTAGCAAAGGAAAACAAAACCTAGTGGCATATGAGGAATCAACAGAGAAAGATGAACTTGTAGAAAGGGCAGTCGCACTCGAAAGGGAGGAATCTTTAATGTTCAGGAGAGTTATGTTAAGCAAGAAGGAATCAAAGCCCACATAGAGAAGGCGGTTCTTCTAGACTATTTGTAAATTTGAAGGCAACTATTGCAAAGTGATTATGGATGGTGGAAGTATTGATAACCTTGTATCATAAGAAATAGTACAAAAGTTAGGATTGAGGAGATTCAAACATCCTTGTCCTTATGAAATAAGTTGGTTTCCAGATGATCATATGGTGGAAGTGAAAGAACACTGTTGGGTTAATTTGAACATTGGAACATTCTTGTCCTTATGGAATAAGTTGGTTTTAGGATGATCATATGGTGGAAGTGAAAGAACACTATTGGGTTAATTTCAACATTGGACCATAATGAGATGAGGTATGGTATGATGTGGTTAACATGAGTGTTTGCCATGTTTTGTTAGGTAGACCTTGGCAATATGATGTTGGTGCTATTCACGATTGCTGCAGGAATGTTGTTTCTGTTGTGAAGGATGGTCGTAGGTACGATGAGAACTAAGATGAGGTATTGTGTGGTGTGGTTAACATTACTTCCTTTGGAGGAGAAAGGAATGAAAGTTAAGAACCCAAGTATGATGAGAACTTACTCTTTAGGAGATTAGACTACTCGGATTAGAAGGTGATGGATTTGCGGCAGATGGCTGAAAAAGTTGCTGGGGTGGTACAATTATTGAAGAATTTGATGAGTAAATGTAAAGTAGTGAATCTAAAAACATGTGTAAATTGGCTGATGATGTTACAATAGGCTATTGTGAAATGGTATTAGATGAGCAACAAAATCTTGTGGGTAGATTAGAGAATAAGAAGTTGAATGATGTCACACATGGAGTCAAGAAACAAAAGATGAAGCAAACATTGGTTACTAATTGCAGGAATGAAAAAGGCTGAAGCACTAGGCATGGTGAGATTGATCAAAATAGAGGTTGTGGGCGCAATAGCGGTAAGATACCTGTTGATGGAGTGTATTCGTTTGAATTTGTGGATTTGCAGAGTCAACACGATCATTTCCTTCTTGATGAAGAAGATATGTGGGTCAAGAGTGAACATGGGATATATATTCCGAATCTTATAAGATTTTCATAAGTTCCTCATATGGAATATCTTCTATTCCCTTGTGGTGTCTGAAGGAGCATCTTGCAGTCATTGCCAATCTTGCATCACTCAAAAATATTTCCTTTCGGTTATTTGTTTATTGTTCATTTGGACAATTTTCTTGTTGTTTTAAGTTATGATCTATCTAGTTGGCTCATTTTCTTATGCAATCCTTATGGCGTGGTCTAGGCATCATCGACATCCTATGTTGAGCTTCACATCTTGTCTGATGTTGTATACATGAAGTTATCTTAAGATTGGTTCAGTCCTATACTAACTTTCCTGATCTAACAGTCAGGGTGGTGAGTTCCAGCTTGTAATAAAGATTCATGACATGCGATGCTTAATGACACATTGTTCTATGTTGTTATATGATTGGTCAACCCTCTTTCGTGTTCACATTGTTTATTATATTCATTTGGGTCCTGGCCTATTTGTTTGTAATACATTTTCTTTGTTTTGGAATTTAGTGATAGGATAAGCTGACTTGTGGCTGGTGATCCTATATATAAGTAGGGTAGTGGTTTGGGTTTAGGGGGAGAAGGAATGGGGGAATTAAAGAAGGATTTGAGAAGGATAGAGAAGAATTGGTAGTAGCAACTTTGATAGCTAGGGTTTGTTGAAGTGTCATGATTTTAAGGGATGATCAGCTGGCTAAGGCAACAAATGTATTTGTCTTGTTGCATTTGTATATTGACAATGGTGATGTAATATCTACATTTGAAGGCCAATTTGATGATAATCTAGTGATATTTCTTCCTTTGATGTTCATTTCTTGTTAGTTTGTTTGGACATTTTCGCTGAACCATATATAGCTGCAAGGTTAGACATCTCCTTAAGAGATTCTCTTGCCTTCAATGCGTCATTGAAATTCCAAAAGATAATGGGAGCTTATACATGGTTCTAGATTGGCTCTAATTGGGTATAATTCCAAGGAATGGAGAATTTGTACACTCCAAAGTTTTATGGTTCATCTCACCATTCTTAATGGATTCTCGTTTCTAATACATGCCAGTTATACAAATACAATATGCAAAAATAGAGGATTACTGGAATAATGTATTAGTGTATATCCAGGAATGCATAGTTCTAATTTTTATTATTATTCCAGGTTCTGCTTAAATGTTATTCCAGAACCCTTGTAGGGGCACCTTAGCATTTTTGAGAAGTAAATGACAATCTTAATGTGAAAAACTTTGTGTGAATAGTCTTTAGAAGTATAGTGTTCAGAAAATACCAAAGTTGCATGGACATGGATATGGATATGGTATTGGATACAGATAGGACCATTTTTTAATACCCCCAATATTGGTACAGCTGGATATGATATAAATAAAAAACACATACACATATTTATCACAATTTTCTAAGTTATTCAAGGAGATTTTTTAATTACTTAAAAAACAATATAGACTTATGGCCGTATAGTCCTGACTAATTGCCTTTTACTAGGTTTCCCACCGTGCTCTAATATAAAAAAATGTAGAGGCCATGTTGGAACGTCTCAATCAATTGAGCATATCATCTTTCTTTGCGATTGTAAAAGTCATAACCTACTGGTCATCGATTTCATTAAAGGTTTTTATCGATTTGAAGCCGGAAGCGGTGTGCTCTTGCACTCTATATTTTTTCCATATTCTAGTAGACACAATACAAAGCAATGTTACAACTGAAATATTATATTGTTTTGCAAACTGCTTTCCAGGGTTTTGCCTATATTAAACGTGAGTATTCATAATTTTGGGTATACATTAGAAGATATAAATATGCCAATCTTGATATGTTAGCAGTCCAGTTCCATTCAGATGTTTCCTGATACAAGGTGTTTGAAGTAGAATGTTTAGGCAAGAATTTTTCTGTGATGCAAACTTTTCTCTTGCTGCTTATCCCGTATTTATATGTAGGTCGGGTATGAGGATGCTTCTCAAGGATTGTGGTTTTCCATTACTCATGGAACATACATGAAACTGATTGTAGAGCAAATGGTTTTCCTAAAACACATCATCTGCTTTCACATTATGACATACTACATCGTATATTTGCTTAAAGTATTGAAAAACTGAGTTACTTTAAATCCACGCAAAAATACTTGCAATAACCGAATTTTTTATTTCCTAAGTTACCTTGAGGGATGGGGAAAGGGGTTTTTCGGACACATTTTTTTTGCCATTTTAGGGAACCTCAGGGACTGTAGAGAGAACGAATAAATAAGAAATAGGGAGAATTTAAAATATGTAGGGAAATCTGAAATTTTAAATATATTTGTATGATAACTTCGATAAATTTAATATCATTAGTAATAGACATACATTAAACACATCAATTGAGTTGAAACTTGAAATAATAGTTCAAATTTCAATTTCATACATTCATTCTCAGAGATATAGTTCATTGAACTTGGAATCGAAATGCCCAAAGGCTGCAAGCTTAAATAAGATAAAAAATACAATATCATATCATTTGCATCAATCTATCATATAATATCAAAATTTCCCAAAGACTTTTAAAATTTTTTTTTTTTTTTTTTAAAGAAAAAAGGGGTAAAAATTTATTCACTCAAAACCAAGTAACAGAGCAAAGGCCAAAGGCCCAAATCAACATTACATACTCCTGTCCTCTAGCACCATCTGATCAATGATCTCACAATACTCAGAATGTAGCTCATCCCTATCATTAATAACCCATCTACCCACATTCTCTGACGCCCACTTAGCCAGACAATCCGCCACTCTGTTCCATTCACGAGGGATATGACGAAAGGAAATAGAGTCCAAGGAACTATAGAAACTAAGAATCTGTCTAGCCAAAGAGGCAAGTTGCCAACTAACATCTTCCAACCTCTGGTAACATATCCACAACAATATGAGAGTCGGACTCACAGATGATCCTCTGCTACCCTAACGAACAACCACGCTCAATGGCAACCTTAATAGCCAGGGCCTCCATCAGATTATTAGAATGTTGACCCTTGTAAACAAAGAGTAGAAAAACCACACCACCATCATTGCCTCTACCAATAGCCCCAATACCAGCATGACCAGGGTTCCCCCGAGAAGATCCATCTGTATTGATCTTCAAGAACCCAGTCGAGGGGGGAGACCACATCCCATCCCGACACACCCATTGTTTTACCTGGCTCGGTCTTTTACTGGGAATGCATCCCTGACAGTGATCTCCTAGTTTTAGATTCCTCACAATAACATGGTCCCCAGGATCTATATTAACAAACATATCACACTTTGCATTGACTGTCTCCTGGAGCCTATTGAGAATCAACTTCCATAATTGGGAGCTGCCTAATTTGGAATCACAAAAGATTCTACGATTCCTTTCCAGCCAAATGTTCCAAAGAATGAAGATTGGAACAACCATCCAGGCAATCTGTAAGAAGGAAGTCTTCGCTGGAGGTCTGCCCAAGCTTTCCTAGAAATCAATAATAGAAGTAGCATGAATACAACCATGACACCAAGCCTCCCACCATCTATGCCATATCTCTCTTGAAAAAGGGCAGAGAAAAAATAAGTGGGAGACAACTCCTCATTGTGCCAACAAAGGACGCAAACCGAAGGTCCCTGAAACCGAAGGTCCCTGAAACCCTCGTTTGCGGCGATTCTCCCAAGTGAGACATTTCTTCTGAGCTAACAACCATAAGAAAAAGTTACACTTGGCCCAGGAAAACCTGCTCCAAACCTTCTTCCACCAATTCACTTCAGCCAAACCGTGTAATTTCCTGTCAAGAATAGCATAGCCTTGAGCTATTGTAAATTTACCTTTTGGACTGGGGCTCCAAGCCAAATTGTCCCTCCCATTGAGAGAGTTGCAAAACCTATCCTCCAGAACTCTAGAGAGAAGGGCCCGATCCTCATCAGAACCACCCATCGGCCACTCCTGAGAATCCTTCCAGCAAGTCATCTCAACTTGCCCCAGGTGCTTGATAGTCTTAAAATGCTCCACCTTAAGCCAGCCAACATTAGTGAAAGATTGGGAAAGGGGAAGAAGCTGGGGAAAACTGGAAAGAATGGGAGGATGGCCATCACACGAGTCTTGCCAAAACAAAGTATCTGATCCTCTGTTACAAATCCAAAAGAGCCCCTCTTTAACAAGTTGAGCTCCCTTCTTAAGAGTATCCCAAATGCAGGAGCCTTTACCCACCAAAGGAAGACGTGGTACCTCAGAGCAATCTGCACCAGGAAAGTACTTATGGGTAAGAATCTTAGCCCATTCTTGATCTTGATTGTTACACCATCGCTAGCATAATTTGGCAGCTAGGGCCGTGACAACAAGAGCCATCGAGCGAAGCCCAAGACCACCCGCATGTTTCGGCCTACACACATACTCCCACTTTACCAGGCTCCACTTCAGGGATAGGAGACTCCTAGACCAAAGGAATTGCCAAGATAAAGCATCAAAGTCCCTCACAAAATTAGAAGGGGGAACCTGAACACAACACCTGTAAATAGGAAGAGACTGCACCACAGTCTTTAGTAGAACCACTCTCCCAGCAGGAGATAACCATCTATAGGTCCAGTGACTAACCTTACTCCTGAATTTATCCAAAATCCCCTGCCAGTAATCCTTCCATTGAGCACCCAAGAACAAAGGGACCCCAAGATACAATAGGGGAAGGGAGTCAATTTGGAATCTAAGAACTCTAGCAATCCTGTTCTGAATAAGTCGAGGAGTGTTAAAGAAATAAATAGAAGACTTGTCATCATTAATTCTCTGTCCTGAGGCTTTCAAATATATATCCAAAGCTTTCTTGATATTCATTGCCTCACTGATTTTAGCCATGCCCATCAAACTGGTATCATCCACAAACCGAAGATGAGAAAACGAAGGAAGGTTGTTATTGCAGCTCCAACCTTGGATAATACCCTGCCGCACTTGAGCTTTTAAAAACCTGCGAAGACCCTCCGCCATGATAATGAACAAGTAGGGAGAAAGAGGGTCACCTTGCCGAAGTGCTCTAGATGCGCCAAACAACTCTGAAGGTTCTCCATTAATAAGAACTGAGGAGGAGGGTGATGTCACACAACTGAGAACCCATTCGACCCACTCCACAGCAAACCCAAAAGTCAAAAGAATTTTTTGCAAGAACTCCCAACTCACCCGATCATAAGCCTTAGCCATGTCAAGTTTAATGAACATAGCTTTCTCCTTTGAAGTAGCCATAGAGTGGACTGCCTCTATTGCTATCACAATTCCATCCAAAATTTGTCTTCCGTCAACAAAGCCACCCTGTTCAGTAGAGATCAAAAAACCAAGGAATGGTTTGAGCCTCTCAGCAATCAATTTGGTGATGATCTTGTAGACAACATTGCATAATGCTACAAGCCTGAATTGATCCAGCCGATTGGCCCCTTCCTTCTTAGGTATGAGAGCCAAGAAGGTTGAATTTAAAGACTTCAGCATCTGTTTATTCCTATATGATTCTTGGACCACATCTAGGAGATCATACTTTATTATCTCCTAGAATTCTTGGAAAAGCTCAATCGAAAACCCGTCTGGACCAGGGGCCTTACCTTTCTTCATATTAAACACAATTTTCTCCAACTCTGGAAGCAAGATAGGGCTTAAGAGGGTGGCATTCATCTCTGCAGAGACAAGATGAGGGATACAGTCCAAAATATCACGCTCTTCAGGCCTAGCATGAGGATCCTCCCTAGAGAAGAGATCAGAGAAATAATTGACTGCTTCCCTTGAGATGTCTTCACGAGAAAATATCTGAATTCCATCCAATAAGACAAGAGAGGAGATAGAGTTCCCATGCCTTCGTGCCTTAACAAAGTTGTGGAAAAAGGCCGTGTTCCTATCCCCCTCCCGAAGCCACTCAATACGGGATTTCTGCTTCCAGAAAATCTCCTCCCGAAGCTCCCATTCTTCCAACTCCTTAAGAGCTAGGGACTCAGCTTCACTCATCACAGAGTTCAACCCCTGGTCCCAAATCTGGTGGGTAATATTATCTAACTTGGTTTGAGTAGCAGTCTTTTGTACAGGTAGATACCCGAAGCACTATTTATTCCACCTCTTAAGCTTGTATTTCATATGTTGAAGCCTCTTACTAAAAGTATACATGGCTGTACCATGATCAGGCATTCCCTCATACCACCAATCCACCATAAGATCATGTAGAGACAAGTCTTTGAGCCACATCAACTGGAATTTGAAAGAGGGATTCTTGGTGACTCTGTATTGAGTGATGGAAAGCTTAACGAGCCAGTGATTTGATCCCCTCCAGTCAAGAATTTCAGAACTAGTGATCCACCTGTTGTCCATCCAATAATCGGAATCCAAAAATCTGTCAAGCCTTTCTGAGATAGCCTCACCACCACATCTTCGATTATTCCAAGTAAAGACACCATTAGTCGTCGTCACATCAATAAGAACCAATGAGCCAATCATATCTCTGAGCAGATTTGAGGACTGGTCCAGCCTAGCTAACCCTCCTCTTTTTTCCTCCAGGATAATAACTGCATTGAAATCACCTGCCATAATCCATGGAAGATAGGGTTCCAAGGATCAGATGAATCTAATATGGTTCCATAACTGAGATTTACCTGGAAAATTCGTAGGGGCATAAATATTGGATAAGAGGCACCTTTCTCCATTCTCAAAGCTTGTGTCAATCAAAGAAATGGATGACCGGCTGGAAATCCACCATAGTGGGGAGACTTTCCTTGGGTCCCAGAAGCAAGCCACCCCTCCAGAACTATTCAAGGCACCCACACCCTGCCAATAGCCTTGGGGCTAGATATATGCGGCAAATTAGCCAATCCATCCAACGAAAGTTTAGTTTCCTGAATAAAGATCATATCAGAAGACTGGGACTCAATTAATCTGCGAACAACCTTTTGTCTGGGGATGTTGTTCAACCCCCTTACATTCCATGATAGCACTATCATTTATGGGGGTGAGAGAAATGAGAATCAATGGGTCGCATAGACCAAGACTCAACCAAATTTTCACCCATTATCTTCACTTTCTCTTGATCAATCTTCCTGCCACTTTTTGACGGTTTATCTAAAGGTCCCTTTTTGAATGGTTTTTGGTGAATGCCTAGAACAAGGGGAGCCTTATTGCTTTTTGCAAAATCAGATGTCCCCTTAGACCTAAGGGGGTCAGTGGCCACGAAGACTGGGCCCTGCAAACCCTGTGATCCACGAAGATCCCCGATATCCTGAATTGGAGGGGGCAAATCAATATCCAACTGCTTAGCTTGTAGGTCCTCTGTAACTAGAATCTGATCCTCCCTTTGCATGTCTCCTTCCTGAATCTCATGCTGACTTTGGGCCTCAGAAGAGAGCTCGACTGGGATGCCTTCCTTCTGGACCATGTCTCCAAGAGCCTCAAACCTGTTAAAGGTGCCATCAGTCCGCCTATCCATCCAGGTTCTCTTCTTACCTTTGCCCTTATTGCGAGATTTAACTTGAGTAAATCCCTCACTATCAACAGGTCCTTTAGATACTGTGGCCTTTCCCTTGTCCTCCCTAGGGGGACTTGGATCATCCAAGGAAGGGATCTTATACCTAGGACATCTGCGAAGAAGATGTCCATATTCATGGCATATTCTGCATCTAAATGGTAGGGTCTCGTAATCCAACTGCTGAATCCAGGAAACAGATCCCATACAAATCTCCTTAGAATTTGGCAACGGGTTATTTAAATCAACTTCTACACAAATGCGAGCAAAAGAAATTACCTTTCGATCTTGAGTTTGTGTAGCCGATCCCACAGGTTTTCCAAGAAGCATCGAGATTGAGTGAAGAATATCTTCCCTCCAGAACTCCAAAGGAAGTCTTGGCAAGCGTACCCATACTAGAACCCGAGAGGGAATTTCCTCAGTAGAGTTAAAGCCCGTGTGCCATGGCTTGATGAATAGCCCCACTTGGTTAAAGAAATAAGGGCCACCTTCAAAGGTCTTATTCCTATCTGACATGCATGAGAAGATGACCATAAAGTAATTATTAGCTGCTAACAGAATTTCCATGTCTCCTTCTGGGTTCCACACCCGATGGGCCCAGGAGTCCAACATAGGCAATGAAAGACGAAGACCCAGAAATTTGCAGATAAGAGCATGATTACTCCAGTACTCAACATCCTCTGAAACTTGTTCAAGTTGAATGACCAAAATTGGTCGGACCTCGGCTTTCTGCAAGCATCCATTAATTTTTTGTAGTCGGAGCTTCCCATTGGAAGAGGATTCTCCTTCCCTCGATTGGGATTTACCATTCAAAGCCCTACTATTGGCATGCACCCCCGAAGCCAGCTCACCCATTGCCAAATCTTCACCCGAAGGACGGGGAGAGGCGACACCAAGGTCCCCCATTCACCCTGAGCTTGGATAAAGCACGTCGGCAAGGAAAAAATCGGGCAGGAGCCCCTCAACCTCGCACTACCGCGGGTTCCACCAAATACGCAACAATGATCACCAAAAACGAACTAAAACAAAACACCCATGGCCAAAACGGGTTCCTACGCGCAGAGCCACACCACACAACAGTCGGCAACAAGCCGCGAGCTACAAAGCCAAGAGGATAGACGTCGCAGCAAGAGAGAACACGGGTCGGGCTAGGGCACGCAGGCCCTAGCAGACCAGGAAGCGCCTACAGAAACTATCTTTCGAAGATTGAAATACCTCCCAAATCTTCCCCAAAGACTCTAAATCTTAAAGTCAAAACTTAAAAGTTAAACAAAGATAGTGTGCTTCTCCTAATCTTTATCCATATCAATGTCATTTCCATTGTCAGCACAAGCCTCAAAGGTTGCATCATCCAATGAATCCCAAAGGTTGCGTTGTTAGATGGATCACCACTTGGTCAGAGACGATCGAATCTGCCACCTTTGCACTTTATTTGAGACAGTTTGAGATCCATTTGATCTTTAGATGTCCCATCCCATCTACTACAAGATCAGAGGCAGGTTTCATTGCCTATTCAGAGACTGCAGATCTCTGTCGGCTTTCTTCAACTACCCTGACCAACGATGTTTAGCTCTTTACCTTTGGGAGACTTCACAGCTCTGTGACCACAATTTACAGCTCATGTTTCCTCAGAGCCAGGCCTTGAATCAGCGTATCACTGCCTTCTTCCCGCTCTTGTTAGCCTCCGAGGGCATGAAGCAACTAGTGGACACACCCACATCGGGATACACCAGATCTATTAGACTATGTCGTGGACTCATTAGGTAGTGACATTCTACTCCCTGTGCTACTTGGACTCGGTCTCGGGCCCCTAGTCTTCCTTCAGTGATGGATTTCTTTGTACTGAGAAAGGATATCTAATCCTTCTCTCGTTTGTTCATTCTTGTTTCCTCTCTTTGTTTTGTTGCTCGTTCTTTCCCAGACACCGTATGGTGCTCCTGTTGGGTTGATTTTCTTCCCTGTTGTATCTTCTAGTCCATTGGACCCTTTTGTTGGTCTTTTGTCGAACATTAATATCATTATCTTATCTTATCTTGTGCATCGTCCTCATCAACTTGGGTGGCATCATAGCGATTAATATCCCACCATAAAGTTGGAGTCCATTGATACTTTGGAATTTGATGATACCTAAGTTGTACAGCCCTGTGCACACTCGCTAACTTATTTTGTTCGTCTAGAGGTAGGCCTATTCCTCATCATGGAGTCAAGAAAGCCATATGTAGACTAGTTCCTCTTTGTAGCAGAGGAACTAGCAACTTGTGAGAGGACGTGAATAGCAAGTGGCTTCAACTCTAGTACATTTGACCCATTACGTTGCCATCATTCAATAGGGTATTTTTTATGTTCTTACTACTTTATCCATTTTCACCTTTGGTGTGTTGAACTTTGGACCATCTAGATTTGAGAAGGCAACCCAATCTTCACAAAGCATATGAGAGTGCTTAGGTGAATACATATTTTGAAGGGTCTTCATCAACCCACGTCTCACCTTGGCATCATCACAAGGAGCGGACCTTTTAGGCTAGGGCATACCATTTTTGATTTAGTGAAATGATGTAGTGGAGTGTTCATAGTGCTCCACCTCTACATGCTAATGGGCTTATTATGCTCCTCATATAAATCCAATTTATTACCCTTTAGCTAAAATGTCTTCTTTCATCTTTTGAATTATACTATCAGAACCCTTGTATCTCTCTCCAAGGCTAGAAGAGTCTCTATCACCATATCTGATGACATCTACAACAAATGAGATGGTGGAGTAAACACATTTGCAATAGTAAAAAAATTAAAATAAGAAAAGAATAAGCATTAAGATTATCAATCTCAAAGTTGATTGACAACTAGGGTACTTTGAAACATAGAAACTTTGAAATATTCAACAATAAAATTAAAATATTAAAATAAGGATTTTTTTTTTTCAATTAAATCTGAAAATCAGCAATGTCATCAAGAATATTTTGTTTGATGGCTTTTCCTTCTGCAGTGTTTGCAGTAGGCCATCTACTCCACTTAAGTTCAACACCATCACTTGTAGAGAATCATGCACCTCAATCATCCTCTCTAACAAAATGATGTAATTGGCATAGTTCCTTCTTTGAAAAATTCTTGACGAGAGTGAGTGAGATATGGTGGTCGCCAATAAACATTTGAATATTTCTAGCTTGTGTCACCACTTCCTTTACCCAATCTAATTTCCCTATGCCCTTCAATGCATGAAAACAACATGGAGTCCAAGAGATGTGCTTGCAAGCACCCTCTGCCATCAAGTTAGCCAATTTGCACAAATGTGCTGAACTAGGTATCACCTGAACAACATTTGAGGCCACAACCATCACCTCTCTCCAAATGCTAAATTGAAAGTTTGTATCCTTGCATTTACTTGGACAAATGAATGACTATGAAAATAAGAGCGAGTTGTGCTTGTGATTATGATGTTGATGAGTGGTTGATGACTAATATCAATCTACCCATCCATCACAATAGAAAAATCTGTCCTCATCCAAGTTCGTCTCACATCCTTCATCACCAAACTTAGTATATGTTTTGTCAAGGAGGGTAGTGCGTAGTTTATTATCTCTAGGGGGTGCAAAAGAGGGATCAACACTAGCTACATCTTTGATCTTTTTCTTGAAGGAGAATTGGCAAAAACGACATGGTATGGGCATTTAAAAACCAGCAATGGAAGTCTCTGTCATTTCTTGTGCATGCACATTGAACATATTTGAAATGAACCTTGGCTGCTCGCTATTTAAAGCCGGGTGTTACTTTTTTGTTTTTGTTGTTGATTGACACCGGGGACAGCCAGGGGATGTCTCAGACCTCTCCGGCCATCCGAAGGATGGTCAGCACTCCAGAACTCATCTATGCTGTTTCTGCGTCTTGGGGATATTTCCTAATTTTCTTGCCTGATTGGGGATGACTAGGAAGCATTTCTCATTGTCCCCCTATCCCCAATGTAGTACTCATTTCCAAAATGATGCTAATTGGGGTGGAAATCTGTATTTTGGTTATAAAACCTTTAAAATTCATCTTCCCTAAACTACAACACAAAAAAGGCACTATATTAAATGTAGAAACATAATCATTATTGTGATCACAAGGCTATGACTTTGGTTTTTAAATTACTGCCCCATGGGTAGATGACTCTAGGGTTAACAAACTAAAACATTGTCAAAATATACAAAGCAAATTATTCGTGTAAAGTTAAAATACCGTATTCATGGTACTTTGGATATTTCCTGGTGCATTTGTGAGAGCTTGAAACGTTATAAAATATTCATAGAATCTATGGGTTTTCCTCGGTTTTGTGTCTATTTTCAGTGCTCCCTACTGTCAATTTTTGAGAAAATAGTTGCTCTGTGTTGCTGTTGATGTGAGCTGTGAATCCAAAATAACAAAGGATGGGTAATCTTGCAAGTGCTAGGGGTGTTCAACCTTGGAAGAGCACCGCAAATCCTATGTATGGGTGTGGCAACTTACAAACAATATTGAGATGAGTAAGAGTCAAGACCTCCTTCACTTTTGGTTTTGCAAAACCAAAAGGGAGTTCCTTAAGATGCTGAGTTGTATGCTGTAAGAAGGATTAGGCAATTGCCTTGCTACAAACCATACTCAGTGCATGATGTACCTTTATACTATTTTCAGAATAACAATGTGCTGGTTTTAATATGCAAGGCTATGTACATTCACATAATAGGAAAGTCTTATTATGTATGTGTAATATATTGGTACAAACATATAATGTTGTTTATGCACTCATAGATGGAATTGTGACAAACTAACAACATGTTGATGTCAATTTTGTACCACTACATAACATATAGCAATTGAATACTTGATACGGAATATCAAACACTCAATCCCTCTCTTGAAAAGTAAATACTCATGAAGACATGAGAAAAACTCCAATGTTTCTTACACCTATGGATACTAACTTAGATATATTAATGTGATTTGCTGGTTAATCATGTAGGTGGGCTTATGTTATTCATTTGAGGATGTTGGACTTTTCATGTGATGATGACAAAATCTAACTTTGTAACATATATGAGTGCCAAATGATGTTGATGGTGATGATGGAGGGTATGTCCACCAGCAATGCTCTGATTTTCTAACTTTCTTCTTAAATGAACTCCATCTACTCAACTACTTGCTACTTTACCTCTACTCCTAGCGATTGAAAGATTAGCAAATGGATGGGGATCAAATCTGATGAAAGCTTACCAGTGGCTCTACCTCCATAGATGCAATGATTCAAGGGAAAAAGACTAGATTACCATGCAAGGCTTCCTAACTAGCCTCTAGGATGCTAGTGGCCTAGTTTATAGATCCCTATCAAACATCCACTAATATCACCATACAACTATCCATCTATTCATACTCAACAACTTTCTTGAAATGAAATCTACTTTAACAACTTCAATGAAATTTAACTCTTAACTATTGGAAGTAGAAACCATGCAATAACACCAAGTGTCCCTAATCACCATGCAAGTCACAACAATGATAAGAGAAACAATTCTGGTATTATCTTAAGCAACAATTTTCTTCAACCCTTTACAAATGAGAGCAAATGGCCTTATATAGGAGCCAAAATTACAACTAATGGTAGAGATTAAGAGGCAAAATCAACGATTCACATTGGATTCCATAAACCCTAATTAGATTTGCCACCTCATCTGCCAATGAGAAGACGCCACCTCATCAATGGACTAATGAAAAAAAGGAAAAGTGGCAACCAATAAGAAGGAATCAAAATGGTAGCCAATCAGAATCAGACACCTATCCAAGAAAAAGGAAAATTTGCCACTTGGGCTTAAATCAAATGATCTTCTAATATAATTCTACCCTTTTCTTTCATCTTCTTAGCCAAAGCAATGAACTTGGCTAGCCTGTCGTTGAATTCCTTCATGGGAGGGCAAAGTGTGTGCCTCATCTTGAGCTTAGCTGAATTCATCATGTTGCTTGCTGCTTGCAGTGTCTTTTCATGATCCTTCTCATACTCTTTCGCATATCTGATAAAGACATTGAGAGTGGCAAGGGTGCCCAAATGCTTCTTCTTGATGGCAACCTTCCCCAACTCATCCACTCTCGATCTAAACTCTGTCTCATTGACGTTCTCCTTCTTGATATCTTCAAAATCAAGTGCAACCCCAACATTGCCCCACATGGTTGAAATGGAAGTGTCAATGTCTAGGCCATGCTGTGCAATCTCATTCCGTATCTCTTCAAGCATCCTCAATCTGATGGTCAAGGCAAAAAACCAAGACTCCACCGTACTCATTCCTCCTTCATCCACCAACTTGGTTCTCTCCAAATATCTCTTCGGTAGCTTGATAAATGCCTTTAGCCTGGGAATGGCTAAGTCCTTGACTGGATGGAAATCCTTCCGCTCACCTTCAAATGTTCTGAATTTGTCTTTAATAGCCACTAATGACTTGGATGTTGAGATAAAGGAAGGAAAGAAATTTCGCCCATCTTGAATTATAGCATTGATCCAATCCTTGATTTCATGTAGTTGAGCCGATATCTCTTCTATGTTGCTCCTACTATCTTGCGGAAGGGTTGCTTGATGTTCTTTACTTTTATCAACCTCCAAATTTCTCTTCTTGCGCTTAACTACTCTTTGTTGCTGGCTATTGCCTCCACCTTTCTGTTTGAGTGACTCCGCTGGACCTCTTTCCTCCAGTTTCATCTTCTCATAAGGCGTACCCTCCGACTTTGTAATTGCCTTAACTTCTCATTGTACCATGACTCAGTGTGTAGATCAACTGTCCTTGTAACTGCCTCTAAGGAAGGATCCTAATGATCATCCCAATCCACTAGACCCAATTTTGTTCCATCCACTGTATCATAATCTTCTCTTAGCACATTTTGATCATCTTCTAGTTGATCGGGAATATCAAGGCCTCTCCATCTGATTGCCCTCATTATGTCCATTGACAATCTTGAGAAAGCTAGCCTTCTCACATGAAAGTCATCCTATGCATTGACCCAAAAATCTTCTATAGTAGGAATATGTTTGAATGTGCTTGCGTAAGATGCCTTGATAAGACCATTAGGATCGAATCCTTGTCTTGCTCTATACCATCCTAGATGCTATCGCTCTAACTCCTTTTCCACAGCTTCAAAGGCGACAGGATTGGGGCAAGTATCATTGCCTATTCCAAATGAGAAGGTAATCTCTGTCTCACCTTTAAGTTTAATCATTTTGTCATAATGCTCAAGTTGCCTAGCCAACTCCATCAAAACTATCTTGTCGGGTGGGTACCTTGGAAGTCTCTTGGAACAAACTGTACTTCCTGCTACTCTAATAAATGTAAATTGAATAAACCAACTCCCATACTTCTTAACTTTTACTTCAGCTTCCGTTGAGAGCCTTCTAGCAGGTGTCCCTTGTAATATCCTTACTGTCTTCATGGCAAAGGCGTCATAAAACATCTTATAATCTTTGGTGTTGTGCAAATGAAGCTGTGGATAACACTCATGCACCAAACATTGCCCCGACTCATTGCCAATCACTCCTAAGTCCTCAAGTCTACGATTTTCATATTGTCTCGCAATCAAAAGATAGGATCCCATGTAGAATTGTTTTTGATTTTGCACTGTACTAAGTTGCAACTCTAGATTTT
Organism: Cupressus sempervirens; assembly: GCA_028749045.1. Classification (NCBI taxonomy): domain Eukaryota; kingdom Viridiplantae; phylum Streptophyta; class Pinopsida; order Cupressales; family Cupressaceae; genus Cupressus; species Cupressus sempervirens. The sequence continues at coordinate 325,614,736 of CM053790.1, forward strand.
CATTTATGATTCTAGCCCAATCAAATTTTCTCTTTCCATTTTCAATTTCATCAATAAAGTAGTACATCCAGTTCTCAAATTGCATACCTTGAGCCACGCCCATGATTCGGTTGAGAAGCACAATAAGATCGCCATACGTCGGTTTGAAATCTGACTTGGTAAGCTTTGATGACTTGGTGACTCCCTTCTTGCCTTTGTTTAACCAATTCTGCTTTAGATGAATGAAGTAAGCCTCCTAGTTACTCTGAAAGAACTTGGTTGTTTGATTCATAGTTACCACCGTCATGCCTCTATGCTAGGGAATATTGAATACTTCTTCAACCACTTGTTTGCTGATGTTAGCCAATACTCTCTTCCCTTCATAAAAAATGGACTTGGTCACAATATCAAATCGGGATGCACATTCCATTACCAATTTTGGACAAGGCAAGGTAGGAGGGAAAACCGCCGCGTGTACAATTCCGCTCTTGTAGATCTTCTATGCCATGGGGGATTGTCCTTCCTTCATTTGTCCTTCAATTGTATCATGTTCATTGTACTGATATTTGTATCACTTATTCGCCTCACTTTTGAGAAAGTGGTGAATTTAGGCATCATGTCTTCTTTGTCTTTTTTGGTATTCGTTTCCTTTGGATTCTTGCTTGCACTAACATCTACCATCCTAAACACTTATTTCTACTCTGAGGTCGTTCTAAATGATATGGACTACACTTATCAATCTCCAACCTTCTTTCTATTGATGAAATCTAGCTTATTTTTGCCTCTCCAAATCCTATCTCTACATTTATCAATCTCCAAACTTCTTTCCTAGGGATGGGACTACCACTTATTTCTGCCTCTTTGTTACCATAGGATGTGTTGTGAGATTTTCACACCTCCGCTCCAAAATTTTGGGGACCCCCTTTTTTTCTCGGTTGCCTTAGCAAGCTTTTCGGAGTTGTTCAAAAGTTTTCGATTTGAAAATTTTACACTCTGGACGCCTTCGGGCCAAGAGGGATGTGGTTGGATTTACTTTTTCACTCGGTGCAAAACTTGATTTTCCGAAAAATGTAATTTTATCCTTAGGCCAAATAAATTTCAAAACAACATTTTTCGATGGTTAGAATAGTATTCGGCAGGATAAATTTGCAAAATTTTGGACTTAGACGGATTTTGGAAATTTGATATAATTGTATAGACTTGAACATTTTCAAAATGACATTTATTTTTTAGATTTAATTGTTTTGGAAAATCTTGAAATTTTCGATGAAAAATAAATTTTTGATAGTGAAATTAAAAATTGGAAAATCGATTTTGAACGCTAGAAAAATGATTTATTTTGGTTAAAATTAAAATTGCGTTGCAAAATTAAAAGTGGATTAAATTGCAAAATCTCATTAAATTGGTTAAAATATTGCTTAGGAGATTTTTAAATGTTCAAAAGAAATTGGTAAATTAAAATTGAAAATCGATTTTGGCTTGCTAGAGTTGATTTTAATGATATTTTAATTGGTAAAACGTTTTTAAATGAAAATTTTGGCGTCTCCTAGGCTTTCTTGTTTTATTTTGCAATTTTTTATCACAATCGACAATTAAATAGGTTAATTTCACTTTGAGCTAAGTAAATTTAGCAATGCGTTTAAATTTGGGCCATTACTAAGGATGCTAATTTAATTTTGTTCTCCTCCAGGGCAAGTTGGCTAGCTTGGAGAGACATGAAATTGTGGTATAAGAGAGGCTCCCCTCCTCTTATCTCCTCATTCCACCTTCCTCCTCATGTGTTGGGTGATTTTTCTTGAAGAGGCAATTTCCAGCCTAGGCGATTTTCTTGTTGGAGTAGATTTTTTTCTTGCTTGGTAGCATTTTTCATTTTCCATCTTGGGCGAATTTCCACCCTAAGCGATTTGGGAGTAGATCTGAATATTTTCTCTTACTTGGGCGATTTCTCAAAGTTCTGATTTTTGCTAGAGGCTGCGAATTTCTGCCCTAGATTTGGGCAATTTTATGTGCTAAAGGAGATACATGATTTAAGGTCTGATTTTTGGCAAATATATGGGCAATTTCAAGGAGAAAATTTTGATTTTTGCTAGGGCATCATTATTTGCAAGGAGGCTTGAAATTTTTGAGATCTGATTTGAATTTGAAGAGGGGCTGGTTATTGGTAAAGACAAAATTAAGTTGCAATTCTATTCATTTTAGAGGTGAAGATTGTTAAAGGCGGATTCTATTCCTTGTTCTTGCTTGGTTTCGTTTCCCTTATATTCTTCTTGCATCCATCATCCACCACTTCATCATCCCATTGATAGGTTGAAGTTTGGAGAGATAAGTGTAGATTTCACGATAGGACACTTGGCGAGGCAGAAATAAGCTAGACCACCCTAGATTGAAGTTGGGAGATATAAGTGTAGTCCATCCTAAGGTAACAAAGAGGTAGAAATAAGTGGTAGTCCCACCACTAGGTTGAAGTTTGGAGATTGATAAGTTTAGAGATAGGACTTGCGGAGGTAGAAATAAGATAGATTCCATCAATAGAAAGAAAGTTGGTGATCGATAAGGGTAGTCCATATCATTTAGAACGAAGGGGCAGAAATAAGTGTTTAGGATGGTAGATGTTAGTGCAAGCAAGAACTGAAAGGGAACGAATATCAAAAAAGACAAGGAAGACATGATGTCTAAGACCACCTTCTTCTCGAAAGTGAGGCGAATAAGTGACACCAATATCGACACAATGAACATTCTCATTGGCCAATGGAGTGGCAACCCTAATTAGAGTTTCTAGGATCCAATTTGGATCGTTGGTTTTGCTTCTTAATTTCTACCGTTGGTTGTAATTTTGGCCTCTATATAAGGCCATTTGCTCTCATTTGTAAAGAGTCAGAGAAAATTGTTGCTAAGATAATACCAAAATTGCCTCTCTTTATCATTGTTGTGACTTGCATGGTGATTAAGAACATTTGGTGTTATTGCATGGTTTCTACTTCCAATAGTTAGAATTAGATTTCCTTTGAAGTTGTTAAAGTATAATTTATTTCAAGAAGTTGTTAAGTAAGAGTAAGAGTAGATGGGTAGTTGCATGGTGATATTAGTGGATGTTTGATAAGGATCTATAACTAGGCCACTAGCATCCTAGCGGCTTGTTGGGAAGCCTTTCATGGTAAACTAGTCTTTTCCCTTGAATCATTGCATCTAAGTAGGTAGAGTTGTCGGTAAACTTTCATCAGATTTGATCCCTGTCCATTTGCTAATCTTTCCATTCATAGGAGTAGGAGTAAATAGAAAATAGTTGAGTAGTCGGATTTCATTCTAAGAAAGTTAAGAAGGTAAAAGTCATTAGAGCATTATTGCCTCCACCATCACCACCATCAACGTCATCTGGCATTCATATCGAATCATCACCATCATCCCAAAGTCCAAGTTATCCTTGAATGAACAACGTAAGGCTGCCTACGTGATTACCAACAAATCACATTGATATCACTGAGTTAGTATCCATAGATGTAAGGAACATTGGAGTTTTCCTCATGTCTTCATGAGTATTAACTTTTCAAGAGAGGAATTGAGTGATTGATATTCCATATCAATGATTCAATTGCTATATATTATGTAGTGGTACAAAACTAACATCAATAGGATGGACTACACTTATATCTCCCAACTTCAATCCTAGGGTGGTCTAGCTTATTTTTGCCTTTCCAAGTGTCCTATCATGAAATCTACACTTATATCTCCCAACTTCAGCCTATCAATGGGAATGATGAAGTGGTGGATGAAAAGTGCAAGAAGAAGATAAGGGAAATGCACCAAACAAGAGCAAGGAATGAAATCCGCTTTTAAAACCAATCTTCACTTCTAAAAATGAATGAGAATTTTACCTTAAATCTGCCTTTACCAATAACCGGGTCTCTTCAAGTTCGGATCTGATCTCGGAAATTTCAATCCTCTTCCAAAATATGAGGCCCTACCAAAAATCAGAATTCACCAACCTTGCTAAAATTTGCTCATGCCACTGAATTTTGACCTTAAATTGCCTCTCGAATTCACCAAATAAAATTGCCAAGCTGGTAGAAGAAAATCGCAGCCCTTCGAGGAAAAATCAGACCTCAAAATTGTTGCCAATCTCGCAAAAATCAGGCATCTTCACCACAAATTTGACCTAGGGCAGAAATCACCTAACTTGCAAAAATCAGATCTGTTCCTTCAAATTCGCCCTAGAGTAGAAGTTGCCCAACCAAGGAGGAAAAAATCGCTGCCAAAGAAGGAAAAATCAGGCCCCAAAAATCACCCTCGCTGGAAATTCGTTCCCTAGAAGAAAATTGCTCCAACTTGCAAGAGGAGGTGGAAAGAATGAATGTGGAAATAAAAGGGGGGAAGCCCCTCTTATACCAAACTTTTGCCTCTTTAAGTGGGCCGGCCTGCCTGGAGGGAAAACAAAATTAAGTTAGTCCCTTAATTAATGGCCTAGATTTAAATGCAACATTAAAATTACTTAGCCCTATAGTGAAATTGGCTCATTTAATTGCCAGTTTTGATAAAAAATTGCAAAATAGAAACAAGGTATGCCTGGGAGATGTCAAAATTTTTATTTAACAATGCCTTGTTAATTAAAATATCATTAAAATCAAATTTAGCAAGCCAAAATCGATTTTCAATTCCAAATTACCAATTTCTTTTAATATTGCTAAAATCCCCTAGGCAAAATTTCAACCAAATTAATGCTATTTTGCAATTTAATCAAATTTCAATTTTGCAATACACTTACAATTTTTTAACAAAATATATCCTTTTCCTGGCAATCAAAATTCAAACACTAAATTCAATTTCATCAAAAAATTTCTTTTCACCATCAAAGTTTAAGATTTTCCAAAATGACCAAATCTAAAATTCATTTTGAAAATGCTCAGTCTTATACAATTATGTCAAATTTTCAAAAATCCATCTAAGTCCAAAATTTGCAAATTTATCTTGCTAGATATCATTTTAACCATCGAAAAAATGTTGTTGTTGAATTTTGTTTGGCCTAAGGACAAAATTACATGTTCCGGAAAAATTAAGTTTTGCACCGGGTGAAAACAAACCAAATCCCTTTTGGCCCGAAGGCATCCAAGGTGTAAAATTGTCAATTAAAAAAAAACTCTGGACAACTCCAAATTTTGCCAAGGTGACCAAACAAATTCCAAAATCTGTGAAAATTGCCAAGGCCTACCCGGAAAGGGGTCCCCAAAGTTTTGGGGCAATGGTGTGAAAACCTCACAACACAATACAACTAAAAGAAAGTGGTTGTTAATGTTTTTAATGTTGGGGTGATGAGAAATGGACTCAATAGAAGTTTGGTCTTGATTTCCAAGAAGGGCCAGATTCATGGCTTCATCCAAAACATTTAATGATTGAAATCCTAGTGGAACACCTTAATGAATGTTTCACTAAAGACAATGCTTTGTAGAACACACAAGTAAACTATGTTCTACACGTGTATTCAAAGAAAAAACTAAATATATACAATATGAAATGAGCCTCTTGTTAATCCTAGACATAGCTGAATAAAGGTATTACTATGAAGTGTTTAATGAACAAAATATCAATTCCATACTTGAAAGACATTTTTCATAGATTCCGAGTTCAATACAAATTTGGGATGCACCCAGATCTTCAAAAGACAAAAATTGCTTTCCCTATACTGAAATAAAATCCTAGCTACATGGAAGTGTTTTATTCCATTCTTCTTGAATCTGATTTTCCCATTCTTTTAAAATGAAAAATAAGGTAGTAGACCCAATGCAGCTTGTGCCATTTTGGGAATTTGTTAATCTGCATCAAATTCTTTAAAATCTGCAATCTTTGCAATTGCAGCGGTGCCCATACCTTGGCAACTATTATCATAAATATTGTATGTTAATCACTTTTTTGGGAACCATAAACATTTGGATCCACGAGAAAATCATTCTTTGACCATTTGCTAGACCTATAAACATCAATGGCATGAGAAATCTTGTGTGCGCTCTAAGGTTGGTGTGGTTTTAAAGGCTTTTCTTTGGGTTTGGTGGTGGTGGTTTCGCCCTTCACCATGGACACTATCCCTAGATCTTATAAGAAGTGTTACCCTTGACCTTTTCAAGGTGTTGCCCCAATACTCCCAAGAGGGGCACCATCCTTCAACCCCTTTGGGGGTGTTTCCCCTAACTCTCAAAGAGGAGCACTGCTTGCCTCCATTTGTTGGTATGTTTCAACTAGGTCTTGATGAGGGGCATTGCCTCGACCCTTGTGAAGATGTTGCCCCTAGATCCCCATGGGAACTGTTGTGGTTTCACAACACATCCCCATTTCTCCTAGAAATGGGGACACTCTAGTAAATTTTTTGTCTCCTAGATCGCTAGTCTGGGGCCTGGGTCATTCTAGAACTCTTCACGAGTCTGGATCAAGCCTCAGTCTCTGACTAGGCGAGTTCGGGGAGTCAGAAATTGGAAAAATTGAAAGATTCCAAGTGTTTAGTGCATAAATGCGCACTAGTGCACGTGCACACCTTCTCGAGGTGTGCAAGTGCGCTAGGTGTGCACTTATCTCCCTTCGGAGATAAGGGTCCGGGTCTATATAAACCCTGGACCCCTTCCCTCCACTCACTTGTCTCCTCATGCTCCCAAGAAACCAGACCTCTGCACCTTTCACTGTGCACTTCCATCTTACTCTTGCAACCAAAGAAACACAAACAACACAAAATGTAAGACACCAAAGGTGCTCACATGCACACCTCCTCAAGGTGCGCATGTGCACACCTTTGTTCACTAAAAAAGAGAAAAATCTAATTAAAACCTAAAAGCAACTAAGTCAAAGAAAGGTACGCACATGCACACCTATTCAAGGTGCGCATGTGTGAACCCTTTTTAAAACTAAGTTAAACATAAAGCCTAAGGAAAGGTGCATAAATGTACACCTTTTTTGTGCTTTCATTTAGCAACCTTAAGGCATATATAAGGGTTCACACATGCGCACCCCATAAAGGTGCGAATATGTGCACACTTTGTGCACAAAACACAAGAAGCAAAAAAGGGACTTGAGTCCTCCCTACATTTGCCTTGTGCATGTATGTAGTTGCCCACATCCTCACCTAGGTGCGCAGGTGTGCAATTGCGCTAAAATGATCCCAAAATGGTCATTTAGTGCACTTTACAGGTGCGCTATTGTGCATTTCAGGGCTTTGTGGGGGGGAAAATTGACTGTTTTGATTGTTTTCGAGTGTTTTGGGCTATGTGTTTTGTCAATTAGGGTTTGTTTTGGGTTAGATTTTTAGCTCTCTAGACTAATGTCTTCTTTTTGTGCAGATAAAATGGCGTCTTCATCATCCTCACTTGTAGAAAAGATTGCTTCTAAACCTGTAGTGTTCAAATATCAAGGTACGCTAAGGAAATTTTGCTTTCAAGATGGACATTCTGAAATCAGAGACACCGAGCTTGGACACATTGATTGGAATGCCTTCCTCACCATTTGCAATAAGCCAAGAGAAAGATTCGGAATGGTGTCAACACTCATCTGATCAGGGTTAGTTAATGAAACATCAAATCCTACTTCCGTGCAATCTTTAGAACTCATCATGGTGCCGAAAACTGTCACTGAAGAGAAGGTTGTCAAGAGTGTCACAGGTGAGATAGTCTTGGACCTCCGACCTCGTAACAGTGAGAAAGTCTTCCACTTGTCTAGAGCCGATTAGTATGTACACATATCTTATGAAGGAGCAGAAAGATGGTATCAAGATCATGAGAAGGAAGCCAAAGAGATAATCCAATCATCATTTTTGATTGATAGAATACCAATGGGCCGCAGAATCCGTAAGGTAGACATGACCTTGGGATACATGAAGGATGACATGGGATATGCCATTGTGCTTTTAAGCAGAGTCATGGGTCTACGAGCAGCTTGACATCTCAATATTTGGATGGTCCATTTCATAGAAACCATCTGAACGGCCAAGATACCAATTGACTGGGGCACAATGCTGAGCGATAGCCTGGATGAGCAATTCGTAACTGTTAAGGCCGACCCCAAATTCTACATGACATCATATTTGGTGTACTTATTGGCGGCCAGAACAATCGACTAACCAGGACTTTACAAAAAGGGTAGCATGCAAGATGCTAATGCATGGCCCTATGTGGTATATCCTCAGTTGGTGAAGAAGAAACTTTTGTATTAGAGCAAATAATACATGATAGTGAATGCCAGATTTATATTCACAATCATCCGATTCATAGAGGGTGATTATGCTAAACGGATATCAGCAGAGGCAACAACTAGAATCATAGAGATCGATACCTACTACATTCAGTTCAAAACATTCACATACTTCAGGGTCGTAGGCACACAAGTGAACTTAATGAAGCTCCCAAGATATCCATCAGATAGGCTCATTTTGTTGGAGATTGCCAGGCAACTCACATCTGCATATGATAGAGTGAGGAAACAACACAAGAAGACATGGGTGTGGCCAATCACCATAGGGGCTTTCAAGGTCAAGCAGAAATAAGACATCATGACCTTTGATTCAAAATGGGATCAATATCCCTTAGAAGAGTACAACTCCCCTCACCCATACTTTGATAATATCGGGATGGTGTAGCATCTGGCAGGAAAGCAATTTGTACATGAAGATGCATTGGAGGATCACTGGATGAATGCAATAGATGACAATGATATCTAAATAAGGGATTATTGTAGAATGACTATATTTGGCAGAAAAGGCCTTGAAAATGAGGATTTGTCTTAAGGTTGTCGAGAAAGACATCAATGTCTTGGATCCTTTGTACAATCGGGACAAAATCTACGACAGGCCAATCATGAATGCGGAGATTGGTAGGGATGAGAATGCGAACATCAACAATAGAGCCCATCGTATAGTCCAACTAATGAGGGAATGGATCAAGAAGCCCTTCAAACTTGATCTAGTTCCATAGGTTGTTCCTCTACAAGCCACAACATGGCCTATCAAAGGCAAAGGTGTAAAGGTCACAATACCAACTTTCCCGGCTCAATCCCTAGTGAGGCTGGAAATGGTTCATGGACATGAGTGGGAATTTGAGTATTTTGAAGCAGATAGTGGAGTGAAAAGGAAGAGAGGGGCAAAGGGTAGCAAATAAATAGCCTAGGCCCAACTGCCTCAACAATCACAGCAAGATCTTGAACAAGCGGAGCCTCAAGATGAGCAGGTAGCTCAAGTCCAAGAGACTGAGCAAGTATCTCCACCAGGACAAGAATAGGAGCTAGAGCAAGAAGAGGAAGAACAGAGGGTGCCACCAGCAGGTCAAGAGGAGGAAGCCTCCCCCTCAGTTCCTAAAAAGGCCAGGCTTGAGTCCACTATGGGAGGGACACGTAGGGGAAGATTGAAGAAAAAGAATACTCCTCCCCCATAGGTGCTTGAAACAATTCTAGAAGCTGAAGTAGAAGAAGGGAAACAAATTGAATGCCCCCTCGAGTCAGAGGACTCTCTTGGCTAGGGCCATTGAAGAGGAAAGACGAAGCTCCACTATAATGCCACCATCCATTCCAAAAGAACCTTTTCAGGTTACTACTTTAGAGGATGAGCGACAACAATGGATTGCAGACATGGAGGGTCAAGAGACAAATGTCTTTGACCTCTCGGATTTTGATTTCATGTCGGTGGGCACCAAGATGGTGGGGGAGAAAATACTGGATACTCTTACGAGTCAATCTCTAGGAGAGGATTGGAAACAATTACCAACTCTGCCTCAAGGACCTTTGGGCCTACCACCACTACCATCTCAGGATTTGTCATTTCTAGACAAAAGCTTGGCAAAGCCACTTCCTCTCGTAATAGACTTAGAAAAATAGGCAATAGAGGAAGAAGAGCCCAACAAATGCAAGCCGATGAAGTATCGAAGGAGGGGCAAATACATGAGGAACCTCAACAAACTCCTCAAGATACCGAGGTTGGGACCTTAGCCCAAGTATATATAGAGATCAAACTGGTGATCTCTCTCAACGAGAAAAGACTCCAGAGAGGACTCATAAGGGAAAGGGACCTGCAGTGCATACCCCCGCTTCAGTCAAATATATGTCTCCAATAGGTACTAGACTTGCTTGGCTGAAGAGGGAGGTCATGGTTCGACAAAAGAGGCAGCTGAATGTAACTGCTAAGGAGGGAATGGATGAGCTAGTAAAAGCCATCAAGAAGCTTGAGCCACCTACAGGTGATTTACAACCATTCACCTTCATTATGAAGAACCAAGATTAGGACTTGCTTGCACACATAGCCATCCCTCCTCCACATGCTGACACTGAAGATTTGACTTGTAAAGATTATCAAATCAAGGAGGTCCTGTTGGGAAGGCCTACGGTAGATACTGCCAAAGTATTAATTACTACGGGCGTAAAAGAGGTGTTTAAACATATGGATAGAAATGAGTCTGAACTGCTGATGCTGTGGAGACAAAATGAGCTTATGAGAGGCTACCTACATGGAATAGTGGGCCAAAAGATCTGAATCATCTAGAGATCACTCTTGCTGCGACACTAGAGAGAAAGGAGAAGGGGACTGTACAAATGGATTCATTTTTGGGAGCATGTCAGCATTGGTATGACAATTTTGAGGAAAAGGGTGTATAAATAATACAGGGCAATTTGAACCTTTTGCACTACATTTAGTCCAGCGCGGATAAACTGGTGTCCATAATGAACCAGGATTTTGGATTGATTGATGAGGTACAAACCTGGGCAAAAGACCTAAAGATAGAGAAGCGCTGCTCCTATTTTCATTGGTTTCCTACCTGATCTTTTCAATGATTTAACTCGCAGACGTGTTGTTATTGTGGTTTATGTCCGTTAGGAATTTCCCTTTCAAGTTATTTGCTTTAATCTCTCGTTACCTTATCTTTGTTATTTGCTTTGCTAACACTTGGTTAAAATAAGAATTCATATAGTTGCATTGATAAATTGCATTCATCATAAAACATAAAATACCAAACACATATCTCTCTTTTGTGGTTACTTCTCAAAACAGCAGATCAAACATCTTGTCTGAAATTGTTTGGAAGCAACAAAGGCCTCCTTGTGAACAGACACATTTATCTTCAATTGAGTGGATTCCAGTAGGTCTCAAGATTGCCCGGAACCTTGGAGTTGATCCTAGATTAGCTTTTCAAGGGAGGAGTTTGAAAGGATTCTTGGCATTGAGCATCGTGCAAAACAACAATTCAACTTGAACTTATCATATAAGAAACTCGATTACAATGAGTGGGTGGGTGGGGGTGGGGGGGGGGATTAGGATCTAATTCTTAATTGTGCTGATGGAGACATTATTGTCAAACATCTGGTCAATTGCTCTTTAAACAAGTCAATATCTACGTATGCTATGGCTAGTGGTAGTGGCCTTGTAACATATTATGGCTCAAATTTATTAAATTTAAACCAAATGTTGACTTTGATGCTCTCAATGAAGAGAAATATGAAGATTGTTGAATATTAATTGTTATTTTTATTGTGCATTCTGTAGCTAAAAAACTCACCAAAAGCAATAACTCACCAGGGCCCATGAAAAAAGACTTGGCAACTTAATTTTTTTATAAATATAATTAGAACTGCATTTTTTTGCAAAATTCAATGAGGAGATGCGTCCAATGAGTCAACAAAGGAGTACATAAAAGAAACAATCTGATTCTAGATATATTTGATTGATTTAGATGATAATTGGGTACAAAATGGCATCCTCATCTGGAATGCTGATAGTTGGTAGCCTGATAGTCTGTAGTTAAATTAGAATAGCAAATTGTTTTTGTAAAACTAAAAGAAAATGCAACGTCACTTCTATTTTACATCTTCCTCTTCACAGCTCTAGTAAAAACTAGGGTATAGGTAGAACTAGAGGGTCTAGTCGTAGGAGTACTTTGTGGCTGCACCTCCCTGGTTGACAGGATATGCTGTGACTTGACCTGCATCCTAGATGCAAATAATGCTGGCACTGGCAATGCTGATCCTGTGCTTTCCAGTCACTTTAAAGACCATATCATACAAATCATTTGGACCATCTGATATTTCTCTATCTTCCTTGTACACAACTGAAGATTATATGGCACAAGGCAAGGTCATTGGGTCATTTATGAGCTAACTAATTCCCCTTCTTTGTGTGGATGGCCTCGAAGAAGCTCCAATTGCACTTACAAATGGATTTACAAATGGATAAAATAGAAATCTTCACTCTTTGGCACTAAACTGCTTCAAATGTCCTTGTTGAAGGTTGGGAGGATGTCTTATCACTGGAGGAGCAAAATAGATTAGTAAAAATGAAATTAAAATGTGTTTTTTTTTGCATCTGAGGTATTATATTCTTCCACTGCTGAGTTTTTGGCAGAAATGCTTGCCATCCAAAAAAATCGGAGTTTTAAAAATTTTGGCTAGTCTTTGGCGAGTTTTGCAACTAAGCTGTATTCTATTGGCATTGACAAGTAACTGAATTAGAAATTTAGGAGTCGATTCTTGTTTGGAAATTGCAAGGTATTTAATTTTTTTTTAGCAATTATGAGTATCACCATTTCTATTATTTATAATTTATGAGCGAATGGAAATTGAGTTTACTAGCAATTTTTAGCGTGGCTTATTATCAGATAGTATTTACACTGCCAAAAAAACCATATTTGCGCCATGTATGATTCTTTGTTTGTGTGACAGGATTTTGGCTATCCACAGACTACTTCAACTGAAGTATTGAAGTCCTTTATCTTTAATGAGCCAATTGTAGTAGATGCTGGACGTTTGCCATCACTTGGTCCTGCTTCTTTGTTCATGGTAGTAATATTGAAGCCTTTTCTTTTGCGTTCTCATTTGAATTTCAAATAATATGAATTTATGATTAAGCTTTATCCAAGAGGTTTTAAATTCCAGTCTGATTTATTCCAAAGAAGTTAAATGAATGTAGCTTTCACCACTGAGCTTTGAGATTATACAGCAAGGATCAAAGCGAATGCCAGGAACAGCTGTTACAAAATCAGTTGTGGCCAATGAGCCTGGAGGCAAAAAACGAGAGGAAGTTTTTGTTGACATCATTGAAAAAATAAGTGTAACTTTTAGCTCTAGTGTAAGTACTTCCACAAAATCTCCTGAAAAGTATGAAGTTGTGCATTAATGTTGCATATAATTGGTTATTACAAATTAATTGACAAATCAAATGACTTTGAAATGCATGCATATTGAATGCTTTTCTGTGCCTTAACTTTTACTACAGATTATGAATTTAATAATATATTTTTGTGATGGAGCCATAACCCGTAACGGTTAACCGATATGTAACAGGGGTATATTCTGACATCTGAGATTGATGGGACCATTCAAATGAAAAGCTATTTGACAGGCAACCCTGAAATTCGATTAGCCTTGAATGAGGACCTGAGCATTGGGAGAAGTGGTCCTTCCAGCTATGGTATATGCGTTTTTAAGTTATTTGACACGATTATAATTTTTTAGCTATTTCTATTATTGTGAAATTTATTATTACTCGTTTCAGTTTAAAGTTACCAAGTACTCCCATAAGGCATCTTGTACTTGTACTGGTTATAGATTTTGCTTGGGTGTACATCCTTGGTGTGTACCTGGGCATCTGGGTATGCCCATATATGTATCCGGACGTACCCAGACATAACCAAAGGCATTGAGAGCCAGAAAGTAACAAAATAAAACATTTTTGGACCTTTTTGGTACCCCAAAACCCTAAAATGACCCTACGCATCATTTTGCCTGATACAAATCACTTTGCTCTCTTGATTCTCCTTTCTCATTTTCTCCAAAAAACCTCTCTTTTCTCAGTTTCTTTTAAACACTAAAAGACTCTCTTTTCCGATCTTCTCTATTTCATTTTTTCTCTGTACCCCTTCGATCATTGGGTTTTTCTCACATATAATAGCTTGTGCAGCTCGTCATTTGCTACCCCTCAGAACCATTAAGGTCCACACTCCAAAAATCTCAGTGTAGTGGGATCTTGTCATATGAAAAATGTGATTACACTGAGGGGGTCTCGGAATGGAAACTAGAATCAAGTACGTAGACAACTAAAATTATCACTATAGTTGGCAACATTCTGAACAAAGAAAGGATTTGGAAGCTAAAGATGGCAACATTCCTGATAAGCTCTTGGAATATGAAGGTAAGCTCTCCCAGTTACTTAAATCCTGTGAGCAGAGCATGTAGAATGTTACTTCCAGTCTCCTTGAGGTTGCAGCTAAAATGGGCAAAGGTTCTTCTAATGATACCATGATTAAAGGCTCTCCAGCAGCTGATATTCTGAGTGGTGGTTCGAGCAAACACACTAAGGCAAATATAAAGAAGGCTACTCCTGTTGCCACTACTTCTGTGAAGGACACTGTTGAGGAGGTTGCTGGGGTGGGAAAGAGTGGCTAATGCAATTAAGGAGCTGGTTTAGTGTCTTTCTTCTTCTGCTGTCTGTTTGTGTTTTTTTGAGTCCTTCTGGTCTTCTGTGTTGGTTGCTGGTTTTTTTTGCTGGTATTTTGTTTCTTTTGGTATTTTTGCAGTTCTTTTGGTCTTCTGTAGCCCTCATGGGGTTCTGATCCCTATTGCTTTATCTTGTTGAGATAGTATATGGGTTTCAGGTCCCCTTAAAAAACCTCTGTTTACCTTAATCCAAAATTAAAATTATCACTATTAATTTATATTTAAATATTTAACTATCAATTGACATTAAAAATTTATTTATCACTACCACTTTGGCATTTGACATTGATCAATGATGAATTATGATACCATAAATGTATTTAGTTTTACAATCCTGTATATTTTGTCAAATAACAGACAACACCCCGAAATCCATGTACCCATGAGGGAAAAATTTGCGCATACCCACGTATCCAGTTCTTGTGCCCATACCCAAACTGGAATTTAGGTTAAAAGTATTTCTTTCTTTCAACATTTTGAATTTTTAGTTTAATGGCTAAACTTATCATAGCTTCTTATTGAATTGATATTCAAGTCCAATAATATACTAGCTTAAATCTCATTTTAACCTACGGCAGACATGCCTACCTGCAAATATTTAGAGGCAATTAATTTGCACTTTACTGTTTAAGGGTGCTAAAGTTCTAGTTGCAGCTGTATGTTGTATGCATTATTTATTCTTGTTTAAGAGTAATTAGTTTACTGACTTAAAGATGTATATCAGATTACAGCAGCTCAGCTGGGGCAGGAATGGTAGTGTTAGATGACTGTAATTTCCATGAATCAGTTCGGCTAGACAACTTTGATTTGGACAGAACATTAACACTGGTGAGAGTAATTCCAGGTTTTGTCATGATTTCGATGGCAATAATGGTGCCGGTGAGGTCAGCTGCAAAGCTTAGTTCCATCTCAAATATTTATTTGCTAATGTATTGCTTATTATACCACTTAATGTATAGGTGCCCCCAGATGGAGAATTTCCAGTTATGAACTATCGTATGACTCAAGAGTTTAAGCCTCCATTTCGTGTGAATTCTTTGATCGAAGAAGCTGGTGCATTTAAGGTTTGAATCCCTAAATCATACTTCATAAGTATCTTGCACACAAGCTTTTTTCTGGAAGTATGGTGTCGTATTCTATTAACTTACATTGTTGATGATTGCAGTTAAGCAATTGCTAGTCTTGCATCATTGGAAAAGTATTTTGAATATTAAAATTGATTTGCTTTTCCTTTTTATATTTTTAACTTTTAGGCAGAGGTTATGCTAAAAGTGCGTGCTGACTTTTCAAATACGATTACAGCGAACACTATTGCATTGCAAATGCCTCTTCCAAAGTACACGACAAGGTATTTTTTCCTATATTAAAGAACTTCTGCATCTTTATTGTGGTTTGGGGTTTTGTGGGAAACTGATTTAAAACATCTTCATCTGCTCATTAAATGCACATGTAACAAATATAAAATATCATGGCTGTTCATGAGACATTAGGTCATTCCAAAAAGCATTTAAAATAATGTAACATCTGCTCATTAAATGCAAATGTAACAAATATAAAATATCATGGCTGTTGATACATTCCTTAATGTCTACATAAAAACACCTAGGTCATTCCACAAGGTATTTAAAATAATCTAGGTTGCCTAATCAGCAGCATGTCATACTGATTCTGGTTATGAAAGGTCCCAGAATTGGATTTGTATTAGAATCTTCCGTGAATTCATTCAGGGTTTTTCATTTCACAGGCTTAAATGATTTCATTAAAAAGCTTCTGAAACCGCATGAATCTGACAATGGCATAATGCTTCTAGATTAGTTTGAAGTGTTAGTGTTGATTTTTGACATTTTTGTTGACTTTTCAACCTCAGAAAATGCTAAAATTTGACACTTCCTTACATTTGTTTTAACTTTTATGCACTGATTTCACTTGTTTTAGGCAACGGGCAAATGCACGAAATACAAATGCGAACACCTGGCAGTATAAAAGTTGTCACCATTCATGTTGGCGTTAGCTTATTCCCCCCCTCCCATCTTTCCCCCTCTCATTAACTTCATTTAAACAGCCATAATAGGATAAGTATCAAGCAACAATAAGAAAATAATAAGCTATCAAAAGGTTGAGGGCTTTAGATTAAAAAGGTGCTTATCTTCTCCCTTGCTTCTCTCACTCTTTAGAGTAGTTCATCCACTTATGGAAAAAGAGGGATTTTATTGAGCCCCTCCCCACAACCCTGTGGGTCATATCCTTGTTTTGTTGGTTGAATTCTGAATTCTGGACTTGGAGTGACAAGATAAATACATAAGACAGATGTAAATACGTTATAACACAAACATCAGAAACAATGATGTGAAATTTATACTCTGCTGTTTGAATAGTCTGTTGTGCTGCTAGGAAGGTTTATTTCATTAAATGACCTTTGTGTATCAGATTTTACTTTGGCACCAGTGTATTTAAATCACCTTTTTCTTATTATGACGTTATGGTGATTTTGGCTTATTATATATTATATCTGCTTAGACTTAGCACTGGGACTAATCTGATTTGCTATTTACTTTCACAAGGAGGAAAGTGGAACATAGTTTGAACTTGAAGCATTGCAGATTCAACTGAAGAAAATTGAAGGCATGTGTGAGAAATACACCAAAAAGATTCTATAAAAGACCACGGGAAAAGGATAGAAAAGATGTAATATGAGAAAAGAAAAAGGAACCCTGGAGGAATAAGAGGAAGATATCTTTAAATTACCATGGGGCCTTTATTTTCTCTTTAAAATATTATCAGTATGTTGATAAAAGCAGGTCTATCAGTCTGGATGTACCTATATCAAATATTAAATTAATGTCGAGATGGAGATGCATCACCAAACTAATATTGTCTTGTTTAGCATGTGCATAAAATATGGTCTTTTAAACTTAGTAATTCTTTTCGGCTGCGAATTTCTCTCTATCCATTTTTCCACATCCTCCTATCCATGTACTGGTACATTGTACCCACCTACCGGAACCTGTACCCAATTTTGATTCAACAACTTAAAATAATAATAGAACAAAAAATGTAGATGTCAAACTGCTATATTATTTATTCATATTCATATCAAATGCTTTATTTATTTGCATGGTCAGGGGTGTTGTTTTTGAACTCCTTTTTTAAATACAAGGTTCTCAGCAGTTTGGAATTGTGTCTTTAGATTGCAAGCTTGGTGAGAATGCAGACTATTGCCAGTACCTCAAATTCAGATCTACAAGTATTCACACAGACTGCTGTGTCTCATCAGATAGCTGTTTCAACCCATAACCCATGAAGACATACCCTCATGCGATCAGGGGGATTTTTATGGCCACTAGACCAAATTCAATTAGTAGCTGAAAATTCATTCCATGCGATCTGGATTGAATAAATAGATTTCCATGTATGCTTGCTGGTTTCAGTATTCTGTTCGGGAATTTTCATTTATATTGGTTATAATAGTATTCACATAGTGTGAAGTTAAATAAAACTGTATAAATGTCTGACTCATTATTTTCTTCTTTACTTTTCTGAATTTGAACATCAAATCTTGATACTTTGCAATGATATTGCCTAACAAGATATATAACTAGTAGCAAGATGTAAGTTGAAAGATAAACAAGTTGATGAATCCAGGAAGTTGTTATTCTGCAGGATATTTTGACTATGGTTGCATGCAAATCAAGAGATTTGAAATTAGAGGATTCAATTATATAAGAATGAATAGAATAATACCATCATATCAAAGTGAATCAGTGTCTGTATGTGAAACTTAACTGTTTGCAATAAAATGTGGGAGGAAACTTAGAATTGAAGGAAATAATTATAGCATCATTATTTCTAGTAAAATCGTCTCTCAGGATCTCCAATATCAGTGTCTACGGGTGGTAAGCAAGCGGTATATGGATTATTTAAATATGCAGTACAATTTCTCAAGGGGTTGCCAGTACCTGTCCAACTAAAGGACTATTATGTTGTATAAGGAAGATTTCCATCAAATGCAATATGATTTTTGTGAGCTCTTTTCATCATCATCAGTCATTTGAACCACTCATAATTCCTTATGATGAAGAGTTTGTGGCTATGGTGTTACATTTTGGAATCGTGGGCGGGGGTTTGAGTAGTCTGTCATAAGGAAGAGGTGTGTGTTGTACCATCCAAGGTTGACTCCTATGTAAATAAGGTTACAATGAAGTAATTAATGCAGCTTCTAATGGAATCCTTTTGTGTATGTTTACATTAAAAGATCCCCCACAATTAAGTCCAGTAAATAAGGGTACAATGAAGTGACTAATGCAGCTTTTAATGGAATCCCTTTGTGTATGTTTCCATTAAAAGATCCCCCACAATTAACTCCAGTAGCTTGCGAATGCTATAAGTTCATTCTTTCTTTGATATATGTGTTAGTGTGGATGTGAGATTTTCTTTTATCAAAAGGTGTAAGTTCAAGAGGAAAGGTCCTACTCTGAGTTAATTGATCTTCCATATTATCCTCTGAATTAAAGAATTTGCAGTGTCCAGACATGCAAGTGATTTTTTGTTTAAATGTTTTTCATAGTCTAACCTATTTTAGTGAGGGTGAACCTTTGCATAAATCCGGTAAATCATATCTTGTCAAGTCTATTAGTGTCTGCAAAAAGCTGCCCTGCAAATATCTTTCATTTGATGTTTATAATTTATTCTGCACTAAGCCGGGGCTGCAATTATTGGAATCTTCATTTCACATTTTATCTTCCACTAAACTGTGGCTGTTCTGAATTAAATAGTAACATTTCTTTTCTTTACTACCTTCCTGAAGCGTCAATTTGTTCTTGATGTAAATACATGGAGGACTGAAGTGAATTTTACAAATTCATAAAAATGGCTTTCATCTCAGAGAGAGTTGTGTTGGATATAATATTGCTAGCACATTTTAGGTAAATGCATGACACGGGGTAATTGTTTTTTAGGAATGTAACAATAATAGTGTTTGAGGTCATTGAATTATTTGTATACTAGCATTATTCCTTGAAGTATTGACTAATCAGTCTAATCCATACTTAATTCCATAATTTACTGTAGCCCAAGCATTATTTCTCAAATTATTAAATTAAGAATGCATTGATTTTCTTTTTGTGTGTAAATCATTTGGGAAAAGGCCAATCACTACAACCGTGGCTTTGATAATTGTCATTAGGATTATAAAAAATCAAGTGTGGAGCATCGGTAATTGGGCCTTTGACCCTACCTGCACTTGTAACACTCCGAAAAGTAGTTTTGATGAATTTGAACATTTCTCTTGGTTAATTGTTCATGTAGCATAGCTAACAACACTAGCCTACAGTAAATTTGCAACCCTCAAATGGTTGCTCAGATTCCAATCACAGTAAAAACATAGAATGTGATATATGCACACCTGGAAAGGGAAGGGTTACTGGTGTCGAAAAAGAACTGACTTCTGAAGATGTTATCCACAGAGTTATCATACAACCCATACTGTAGAATTTTCAAATACGCAATGTCAGAACAAGCAATGCTGTGAACTCATTGTTTGAGCTTCTTAATTTGATTTTACTGTGTCAGTCAGCTTACAAAAATGGACAGACCTAAACCAAAGGATTAATTAGGATAAGAATAGGTTAAGCTCGTTAAACAATTGGTTAATAAGTTGTGAAATCTGTTCTAGGATGACTGTTTGGTATATTGAGGTCCAAACTAATTGCTGTTGTTGCTATATGGCTCAATGATTTGTTTTCAAGGACCAAATTGGTAAAGTGTTATAACATGAGCTTGGCTTTTTGTTTATTCTACAGAACTTTTGTAATTCGTCTTTCATTGTATTCCTTGTCCTCTTAGAATATAACACATCCTAAACACTATGGTCTATTTGGGTGTGAAGTACCTTTTTCATTGGATCAATATCACCTTTGGAATAGTTCCCATTCTAAAAATTTAGGATCTCTAAATATACTAGATTACTTCGTAACATGACAGGGTCAGCTTTGAGTTGGAACCAGGAGCAACAGGGCAAACTACAGATTTCAAGGAAGGAAATAAGATGCTAGAATGGGGCCTGAGAAAGGTTGCGATACCCTTCCACTTTTCTGCTAGAATGGGGGTTTGACATTACTATGGATCATATATATTATGGGTTTGATAGGTTGATTTCTCCTTTGACTTTGACTTACTGAATCTTTGACCAGATTGTTGGTGATGCGGAGCATACATTACGGGCAAAACTTACATTTTCACAGGATACTAACAGTAAGGAACATGTTTTCTAGAGGGATCCGATATGAAGTTTAATTATTTTATAAGTTGTGTTTT
This sequence comes from Cupressus sempervirens, assembly GCA_028749045.1. Lineage (NCBI taxonomy): Eukaryota > Viridiplantae > Streptophyta > Pinopsida > Cupressales > Cupressaceae > Cupressus > Cupressus sempervirens. The sequence goes on from CM053790.1 coordinate 325,635,466, forward strand.
ATTATTGTAGTGAACTGTGGAATGTTCTTACATGCTTCTATTACAATAATAGTTTTTCGAATATTCATGGTTTTCCATTCTCTCACATAATGCAGTGAATATAACGAAGGAGTCAGGTCCCGTCAGTATGACTTTCACTATACCAATGTACAGTGCCTCAAGGCTACAGGTATGTCATAGAGATCAATAAAGAAGATAATTTGCTCTTTTCCTGAACTGTCACAAGTCAAATATTATCTCTACTAGCTTTATTTGGTTGAAACGTTTTGTTTGATCAAAGTTTAATATGTATCCTAACACAAATACAGGAATTCCTTCTGAACATTCACATTAGGATTGATAATTGGTGCATTATCTTAGTCAATATAATTTGTTTAAGCTATAATGAAATTAGATCCTGGAGACTTGTAGAGGATCATGAGTCATCATATCTTTAGGGCCTAGGCTAATTCTTCTCCACTAGGCTAATCATATCTGGGCACTTTTGCAGACAAGCAAAATACTATGTATCATAAGTTGTCTTATGTGATCTGGGGTAAACTTATATTTAGCAGACACAAGTGCTTAGATTTTTTGCCTATTTCATAATATGTGCCATATATTATCACCCTGCCTCTCTTTTTGCTTGGATGATTCTAGAACTTTGTCTTTTTTGGCCTGTTATCCTGATTCATTGTGCAAACCTCCTCCCAAACTTGCTCACCGGACCTATCTTTCTGTGCTTTTGGTAATCCTTCTTAAACTCTGAATGAGATGTCACACTTAGATAAATTTAAACATTGATCCTTCCAGACAATCAACTTTATAGATGAGCACCTAAAGCAGTTGTATCTGTTGTAAAGCCTGAAATACATTATTTAATTTCCATGGCTACCTGTCGAATCCGTAATCAATATAAACAACATAAATACGTTCTGGGGATCGGAACTGCCTTAACTCAACTTGACCAGCATTTTCTCATTGATAGCTTATACGCCTAAATCCGCTGCTTCATAGTATCAAGCTCCTTGACAGCCTTCATTTGATATGAAGTTCCTGAATGGATACCCATCATGGATGCATGTATCTTGTCTTTGTTGTTTTGAATTCCTAGGAGTTCTTGGGCATCAGTTCCATTTTGCTTGTCTACAACCATCCAGCTTGGGGCTCTGCTGTACAGAGCTTGTCTGAACCTTACATCATTATAAGAATTTGCTTTTCAAGTTGTATAGTCTCAATTTACCTTGTGCTGAATGGGGTATAGTTTTCTAATGGTTATGACTTGCCATCAGCAATGGATAGGTCTACAATATTTTTTAATGCCTTTTCCCTGGAAGCTATCATATTTGATCAACTTGACCAAGTTTTTGTCAATGATAGCTTAGAAACTTAAATGCTCCGCTTCATAATAACAAACATCCTGCCAGCCTGCATTTTGTAGGGAGGTCCTGAATTGGTAAACATCACCAATTCATGCATCTTTTTATTGTTGTTTAGAAATCATTTTGGCTACATCATTCTCATTTTCCTAGTCTACACCTATCCAGCTTGGGGTTTCACTGTACAGTGATTTTTTAAACATCATATTGTTATATGAACTTGCTATATGAATTTCATTTTCTAGAAGTATCTGGTGCTGTAAGGGGTATTGTTTTGCAATTGATATCGCTGGCCATTGGTGATCGATGTGTCTGGACTCTGCTTTACCTTTTTGATGTTCTTTTTGTGGAAGCTGCTTTGTTCTATCAACTTGATCTGTGTTTCCTCATTGATAGCTTAGAAGTTAGAAACCTTATTCGGCTTCTTAATGCTAATTTGCTAAAACCCTGGTTTACATTTTGTATGGAAATTTCGAATGCGTAACCATTGCAGATGCACTTATCTCTTTATCTTTGGTTTTTTTGCCACATTAGTCCCATTTTCTTTGTGTGCATCTATCACGGGATTGTACTGTACAATGCTAATACGGAAATTATATCGTTATTAGAAGTTGCTTGTCAATTTGTATGAATTCAATGTTTGTGGATGGGGTATTCTTTTACAATGGAAATAACATGCAAAGCATTTTTTTTGCATGTATCTTTAATTGCTCACACTATTTAATAAGTGAACCACAAATGGTGTCGGGAATTTTGATCATTTTTTTAGAGAAACTTGCTGCCTGCATCTTGTATGAGTGTCTTGGTGATGTTATACTGTTTTCAAAGTGCACAGGCTATTGGCATGCAAGTTCTAAAATATTGCTGGCTGAACTTGTTTATGTTACACAGTTACAAGAGCTAAAGTGCATATTCAAATCTGAAAAACGTTATTTAAATCTTGGATTTTTTTAATAAGTTTCAACATTTATGCTGGGTATGTTTTTTGATCATATATCTATAACTTTCTTGCAGGTACGATATTTGCAAATAGTTAAAAAATCCAGAACCTACAATCCATACCGTTGGGTGCGATATGTGACTCATGCTAATTCATATGCCATCAGACTATGACAAGTTAAGAATCAAAGATTTGTTTTATATTGTTCAGTTAAATGTGATAAGATACATACATATTTGTAAGTATCACAGGAATTTCATCACTCATAGTGCTGTACTATATATATAATTATATCATACTTCTTATGTGGTGACTTGTTTGGGGAGGCACCCTTAAATTTCTGTCCGTGAAGATCTTTCTCAGGCAAGGGGTGGAGGAAGTGGTTTTGATTAAAAGTGAGGACGAATGAAAAGGTTATGATACCATAGGTAGGTAGTCGGCAGAAACTGTATTTGTTAATTTTTCTTTCGTGTTCCTTGTAAACTGGTTGCAATGTGTTTGCTTTGCAACTGCCACCATCAAAACATTTCGTGGACGAATTAAATCTTCTGTTCTCTGCGTACAATTGATCTCAAAAAGTGCAAGTTTGCCACTAGAAACTCTGTCAAACAGTAGTGACCGTTATTTACTATCTATATGCCTTTATGCTGAAAAGATGTTTCTTTTTGCCATTGGTCTCTCTGCGTCATGAAATGTAGAGTGTGTGTGTGGTCTTTTTCCGATTTGTCTCTGTGGGTCAAGAAATGTATAGTGCGAAGGTGGTTGTGACGAAGTAATCTCATGCTTTGTTAGTATTCTGTCATTTTATCCGTATAGTTTCTAGGATTTGGCATCATAAAGAAATGCTAGACCATCCCAGGGGAATGGTTAATGAGGTGGTAATATATTTTATGACAAACATATGAACTCAATGTAGGACGAGATTATATTAAAACAAAACGTGGCATGCTTGGGAATTCTCAACAGCTGGACGATTCCTTCTTAATGAGCGGAACTACAAAGTAAGATAGAGACGCTAGGAAATAGGAAATATAAAGTTCATTCTTACTAGGCCTTAAGTATCCTTGAGTGAAAAAAAGAAACCGAAGCCTCAGAGAAGTTTAATTTATAGATGTTCATATTGTCAAGTAGAAAATAATTTATATTTATTTTGGCTGTAGTTTGACATATTATCATCTACTTGATCGACAATAAGATTTCTCTCTCAAAATATGGAGGCACAATAATGAAGCCTACATCTTTTGAAGTTCACAAACATTGGGGAAAGTTTTTCAGTATTGATTTATGAATTAATATATAGCTAGAAATATTCTTCTATTTCCTTGAGGTTGTACTGAATTCAGAGTTGGCAAGCCATTCAAGAAAAAATATGGTAAGTTGTCATTTACAGATGCTAAGAAATGATACCGTTTCAGGAGAATGATGGAAAACTAACACTTTGGAGAACATAAGCCACTGTATCCATTCCTGAATCTTAGGAAGGTTAATAAAAGCTACTAAATTTATTCCTAAATTTTAGGAAGGTGTGAATATTGCAGTCCAGCGAGGATAATATATAATTCGAATTATTTTCTGTTGATAATTTACACGACTAGAATGATTGTACAAGGAAAACGTTTGTTTCCTTTCTTTTGCAACACAGCAAAATTTTGTACTATAGAACGAATAAGTGGTTATTGACTTTCAAAGAGGGGAAAGACTCATTTCTTCTTGCGAGGGTATCTTCCTCCCTTGAGAAGGCATTACCGTGCACTTGGGTTGCTCACTTTTATTTTCAATAATTGATGATTTTACTCTATTCATATGCTTGATTAAGTTTTAAAGAAAGGTTGTTATTGGTATTTGTATTAAAAAGAGGTGCAATGATTATATTATATTGATAGTAAGATAGATAAAATAATATATTGATTAATACATTAGAAAAAATAAAGGTATTATTTTATAGTATGTTATGGTAAATGTAGATTAATTCTTTGGTATATGCATAATTTTTTTAACAATGGAAGGAAACAATGAGATATTTGAAAGAAAAAATGTTGAAGGTCGAAGTGCTCGGCAACTAGGGTGTAGGCTTTTCCTTCTGTAAGAAAAGCTTACCCCTTGCCCAATTTGTCGAAGGAATTGATAGTGCCCTTGTTGCAAGGATTTAATGGCTCTTTCAAGGCCATTTTGATTCATTCTCATAAACGTCGCCAATTCTTCTAAACCCATCAAGAAACAATCGACATGTAACACGTTATGTGTTTACAAGCGACTCTACAGGGAAGAAATTGACTTCTACTTACAACCAGAAAGATGTAGCAATGAAGGATGACACTTAGAGACTAGTGTCCTTTAAGGAGGCCTTGCAACAACCCCAAGTCATCCGAGAAAGGGCAAGATTTGTTCACAAAATAGCCACCAGGAGTTAGGTGTAAGGATCGAGCCTCTCTTGCACTCACGCTATGCCCTAATCCCCAAATGACCATTGCTAAAGAGCAAAAAAAAGAGGTAGACTAAAAAGATGTGCTATTTTTTTGCTGCCCTAAATGTTTTTTTATTCCACTACGTAACTACCTCAATGAATCGCTACAAAAATCTTGGATTCAAAAGATGGGGTACCATTTTTCTTTCTATTGTATCTTACAAAAGGGTTTATTTATTATATTTTTCTGCAACCCCTCATCCTAGAAAGTCGTGGTTGATAGGCAATTTTTTTAGTAACCCCTCAAGGAACTATTATTCAAATGCAATTCTTTTGGTATTATTAGTGCAAATACATGGAAATGAGATGCAAACAATGATTTCAGTAATGCCACAATTTTGATTATGAATTATCACAACCAAATCATATGCTGATTAGTACAATGATAATAGTGATGCCTAAGAGTGGAAATGAATCAAACAAAGACAATGTAGCGCGACATCATGCATGCGTATTGTAGCAATCAAAATCTATTCTCCAATTTAAGCACAAAATAGAACTCCTGAATTGAAGCTCTCCCAAATACCAAATTCAATGGATATTTCATCACCTCAAATGGTTGCAACACTGAAGAGTTCGCATTCTCCAATGACTGGTTGAAATCAGAAACTTTAGTTTCTTCTCCCAACTTGATATCAAATGCAATTCACAAAATCAGAGGATAAACAATGAAGCTCTCACCTCTTTTTATACTTTTCTTTGATCCTCGTCGAAGGAAATCAAATATTTAATAATTGCATTCTCTAGAAGTTTCCCCCTTCCAATAATTAATGCACTTGCTAGAAGCTTCTCTCTTGCAATACAATAATTAAATAAAATATTTAATTATTGCATTCTCTAGAAGTCTCCCCCTCTCGATAATTAATGCACTTGCTAGAAGTTTCTCCCTTGCAATACAATAATTAATTGTGCTTCTAGAAAATTAAATTACTATGAAGCTTCCCCCTTCTAATAATTAATGCATTCTCCAATAAATTAAATTAATTAAATATAAAGTCACTTTTTTTTTTTGACTTTGCAAGAAATTAATTTAATCTATTTCTCCACTTAGCCTTCGGAGAATGTAAAGGCTAAGAACTCCATTGATATGCTAAAAAGATGGGGATATTATAGTCTGCCCTCTCTGAAATTGCTTGTCCTCAAGCAACTTTAAGTTCGGATGTTGACAAAAAATCTCCTCATTCTCTCATGTCACATCCTCAACTGGCAGGGCCTTCCATTTCACCAAATACTCCCTTATAGTGCGCTGCCTCAAGTTCCTTTCTCTGAAATCAATGATAGCCTCTGACACCAATATCAATTTTCCCTCATCATCCAAGGGAGGTAATACTGTAGAAGGCACCACATTCTGACCCAACGCCTTTATGAGGTGTGACACATGAAATACATTGTGCACTCTACTTTCTGTAGGAAGCTCCAACTCATAAGCCACCTCACCAACTTGCCTGATGATCCTGAATGGTCCATAATAGCGTAGCCTAACGATCTTGAATGGTCCATAATAGCGTGGCTTGAGTTTCTCTGCACCACTCTTCTTTAGAGTGGATTGCCTATATGGTTGCAACATGAGGTAGACCATATCATCTACCTCAAAACTACGCTCAATCCTCTTCTGGTTTGCATATTGTTTTTGCTGGTTCTGAGCTCTAACAATGTTGTCCCTAAGAGTGGCAACTATATCCTTACTCTCCTATAATAGTTCATCTGCACGGGGTACCCTACTATCACCCAACAACAAATCTAAAAAATTTGGTGCCTCATAATCATAAAGTGCCATGAAGGGTGTCATTTGTATAGTCATATGGTATGTAGTATTGTAGCAATACTCACAGAGATATATCCATCTGACCCAAGCTCCTTGCTAAGCTGCCACATAATTCCTCAAGTACCCTTCCACCCATTTGTTCACAATCTCCGTTTGACCATTAGTTTGTGGGTGATAACTGGTGCTAGGTGTAAGCTCGGTGCCACACAACCAGAATACCTCCTGCTAGAAGTGACTCATGAAGCAGCTGTCCCTGTCACTCACAATGTTCCGAGGCAAACTATGTAATCTAAAAACCTCCCTGAAGAAGACCTCTACCACCTAAGTTGTTGAGTATGTAATAGTGATAGGGAAGAAGTGGGCATATTTTGTCAACCTATCCACCACCACAAAGATATTATCGCGCTCCTGGGGCTTGGGTGAGCTTGTGATAAAATCCATGGAGATGCACTCCCACTTCCTATCAGGAATAGGAAGTGGCTGTAGGAGCTCTATTGGATAAGTGTGCTCTTGTTTGTTCTACTAGCAAATAAGACACTCACGCAGATACTGTAAAACATCAGCCTTAAAGCCCCTTCTAAGTGAACCGCTCTCGAACTAACCTGTAAGTTTTGGAATACCTGGGATGGCTTGATGTAGGTGAATCAGGGAGTGCTCTCAAAATCAACTGCTTCACTTTCGATCCTGGGATTAAGTGAATTCTGTTCTTGTAAATGATCAAATCATCTACAAGAGTGTACTTGGTGTCAATCGTTGTTCCCTCCACTATTTTAGAGGCATGTGTCTCTGACATATTCTGCTACAATCAAGTGTCGCCAATCCTTTGATATCTGAACCATAGAAGTGAAGTGTGGCCTACGAGATAAAGCATCTGCAACAATATTATGTGTCCCCTTAACATATGTGATATCAAAATCTCAGGCTTGCAACTTACTCGCCCACTTTTGCTGACGATCATTCAGGTCCAGTTGTCCCAAAAAGTGTCTCAAAATGTTATGATCAGTTTTAATACAAAATTTGCTGTCCACAAGATACTGTTTGAATTTGGCCAAGGCATGCATGATGGCCAACATCTCCTTATCATATATGTTGAATGATCTCTCGGGCCCTTTGAGTTTCCTGCTCTCATGAGCTATAGGATGCTTGTCCTGCATGAGTACAACACCAACTCCCTCTTCAGAAGCATCACATTGAAGCTCAAATGGCTTTCTGAAATCAAGCAATGCTAATACTGGGCATGTAGTCATTATTTCCTTGAATAGCATGAAACAGACCTGTGCCTCCCAAGTCCACACAAATGCCCCTTTCTTTCGCAAATTTGTCATAGGTGTTGCGTGCCGTGAGTAGCCACCGATAAACGTACGATAGAATCAACATAGACCAAGGAACCCCCTCAACTGTGTAAGGTTCTCTGGTGGTGGCCAATCAACAATAGTGCAGATCTTTTTAGGATCCATCTGCACTCCCTCCGCACTAATGATGTGTCCAAGATACAACAACTTTGTCATCCCCAAATCACATTTGGACTCCTTGGCATACAAGGACTCCCTTTGTAAAATGCTCAATACTGTCTCCAAGTGTTCTAAATGTTCCTATCAAGTCCTACTATAGATCAAAATATCATCAAAGAACACCAACACAAATTTCCTCAACTAATGGTGGAAGGCCCTGTTCATAGCGGACTAGAAAGTGGCAGGTGCATTAGTCAAGCCAAAAGGCATGACTACAAACTTGAAGTGCCCACAATGACATTCGTAAGCAGTTTTCTCAATATCCTGCTCTCGAACTCTAATATGGTGATAGCCTGATCTCAAATCAATTTTTGTGAAATAACAAGCCCTATGTAATTCATCTATTAACTCATCGATGCGTGGGATGGGATACCTATTCTTTATAGTTCTCTTATTCAACACCTTGTAATCAATACACATCCATAGAGTACCATCCTTCTTTTTTACCAAAACAACAGAAGACACAAAAGATGACTTACTTGGTCGGATGTGTCCCATTGCTAGCAACTCTTTGATGGTCCTCTCGATCTCATCCTTGAGTAATTTTGGGTGCCGGTATGGTGTGATCATGACAAGCTTAGCGCTTTCCTCCAGCTCGATAATGTGCTCAATGCCTCTGTTTGGTGGCCTGCCTGGTGGAATCTCACTGAATACCTTCTCATACTTGATTCTTAATTTCTAAATATCTGGATGATATTCAGTCTGATGTTGCTCCTCTTGGGTAGGCATCAATGTGCATATTGCCGCCCACTCTATATCATCATGCTTGGTTAATCTCTCCATTCGCCTAAATGAGATAGTCCTGACATCACCATTATGGATAGCCTTAAGCACATGAGTCCTGCCATCCATCTCAAATCGTATCTCCATATCCTTCAGTCTTAGGGTAACCTCCTCCAAAGAATGGAGCCACTGCATCCCAAGTACTATGTCCATGTCACCCATGTTGACCACATGATAGTCTGCCTTGAACTCATAATTGTTCAGGCGCCAAGGTAGATCTCACACCATCCTGTCACAACGAAGAGTATATCCATCAGCTACCTTGACTCTCAATCCCTCGAACTCCTCAGTAATGAATCCACGCCTCTCCACAAATCGTGCATCAATGAAATTATGCGTGGCATCTGTACCCAATAGAGTAATAACCTTCTGTCCAACCAAGACTCCCCAAAGTCTGAAAGATCCCTCTCTCTGAATACTAAACAGATGTGCCTCTTGTAAATGTAGCTTTGGAGCCTCTTTTTTGTCAACACTATCTACCTCCTATTCACCCTCTACCTCATCAGGATCCTCATCATGGTGCTCTGAGCTATCTGAATTCAGACCCTCGTAATAAGCCCACATCACCCAGTTAGCCTTCCCCGTAGGCCTCATAGGATAGTCATGACCAAACTCATAGGGACCTTTGCAAAAGAAGCATAGCTTCTTTTTACGCAGGTCATTAAGTGTCTCCTTATCCAAAGGTGCAACTGACTTGCCTTTTGAGTCACTAACCTTCTCTTTACCCTTGCTGAATCCCTCTTTGTTATCTCTAAATGATGAAGAACCCTTCAAACTAAATCAGTTTGCCGGAGCTGCAAGTTCCATACTGCAGGCTTTCTTCATGACTTCCTATAATGTAGGAGGAACAAAGGCCTTTACCCACCCCTTGAGTGGTTCAGTCAATCCCTCTGTGAATAAAATGACTAGCCTTCATTCTGAAATGTCAGGCACCATCATTGCAAGCTTTTGGAAGTCATTGATAAATTGTTCTAAGCCTTCTAACTGTCTCAACTGGGCTAACTCCCAGAAATAAACTTCAGGATCCTTTTTATCAAACCTTTCTATTAATCTATCCACGAACCCCTGATAAGTGGTTATCTGATTGTGTTGCAATGTGATCATGCCATGTGTCCACCAATCATGAGCTACCCCGTCTAAGTGTAAAGTGGCATACTTGAGTGTTTCAAATTCTATCATAGTCTTCAGAGATAGGAAAATATCCACCTAATAAATCCAAGCACGATAAGTCATTTTTCCACTGCCATCAAATGTGGGTAATGCTAACTTGTTGGTGACCTGTTGCAACTCACTGTGTTTATCTGCCTGCTTCTGCCTGGTAGCTCTATAGTTCAGGTACCTGTCAAATGTCCATTTGTCTTGTACATATGCTGGTAATGAATCCCACTCATTCCTTGCTTATTGGAGTTCATCTGCAATATTTGTTACCATAGCATCAGGTGTGAGTGCTAGAGTTTCTTCCCTAAATGTAGGACGTGTGGGTCTATCAGTTGTCCCAGATCGAGTCCTATGTTGTGATCCTACTATGCTCCTGTCATCCTGGTCATTATTATGATTATTTCTCCTGTCAATCAAATGTTGCATCATAGCCATCATTGCCTGTGTACTTGCCTCTATTGACTGTAGAAGCCCATCCTGACACTGTAAAGCCTCATCATCTCTCATAATTCTAGGTGGGCTTTGAGAATGTCTATCAGCCATGTTCTCAACTATGCTGGTTCCTTGTGTAAATATAGCCCTTTTGTTTTTGCTTTTGAAAACTAAATTGAATGGTGGCTGCATAAACCCTGTCAGGCTGGTAGGAAACCACTTTGATACCACTGTAATAACCCATCAAGGAACTAATATTCAAATGCAATTCTTTTGGTATCATTAGTGCAAATACATGGAAACGAGACGCAAACAATGATTTCAGTAATGCCACAATTTTGATTTGGAATTATCACAGCCAAATCATATGTTGATGAGTACAACGATAATAGTGATGCCCGAGAGTCGAAATGAATCAAACAAAGACACTATAGCACAACATCATGCATGTGTACTGTAGCAATCACAATCTATTCTCCAATTTAAGCACAAAATAGAACTCCTAGATTGAAGCTCTCCCAAATACCAAATTCAATGGATATTTCACCACCTCAAATGGTTGCAACATTGAAGAGTTGACGTTCTCTAATGGCTGGCTGAAATTAGAAACCTTAGTTTCTTCTCCCAACTTGATATTAAATGCAATTCACAAAATCGGATGGTAAACAATGAAGCTCTCACCTCTTTTTATACTTTTCCTTGACCCTCATAGAAGGAAATAAAATATTTAATAATTGCATTCTCTAGAAGTTTCCCCCTTCCAATAATTGATGCACTTGCTAGAAGCTTCTCTCTTGCAATACAATAATTAAATAAAATATTTAATAATTGCATTCTCTAGAAGTTTCCCCCTCCCAATAATTAATGCACTTGCTAGAAGCTTCTCCCTTGCAATACAATAATTAATTGTGCTTCTAGAAATTAAATTACTAGAAGCTTCCCCCTTCCAATAATTAATGCATTCTCCAATAAATTAAATTAATTAAATATATAGTCACTTTTTTTTTTTTTTTTTTTTTTTTTTCTTTTTTGACTTTGTAAGAAATTAATTTAATCTATTTCTCCACTTAGCCTTCGAAGAATGTAAAGGCTAAGAACTCCACTGATATGCTAAAAAGATGGGGACATTACAATTTTAGAGTTGGGTCATGTGAATTCAAAGCCATTCCTTGGTCTCTTGAGGTTGCTGTCTATGAGGTCCTTCCCCTTTCTGTAATGTCCCCACTTTAGTAGTTGACCAAGTGTGTGCGTTAGCCTAGTTCTACATGGTCCTGAGGGCTAATGAAGGGTTTAAAGGTATCTTAGAGTGTTTTGGCCTAGTCATCTCCAAGTTGGGCTTTACTTAGTCTCAGGCATACTTACTATTTTTAGTAAGTCAGCAAGACACATGAGAGGTTAGTTTTGGTGATTGGATTTGATACTCCTCGGCAAGAGCTTTCTAACAAGCTGTCACTCGTGTTGTTCAAAGTCCGATAGGTAATATATTTTTATGCCTGAAGTATCATTAAAGTAACATTTTAGTTGTAAAATATTAAAGTTTTATTTTAATATTAAATTTTATGGGAATGTGTGCAAATCAAAAGCGGCGCCTAAGGGAGACAAGTGATTATTTTAATATGTTTTATATTGCACATCTTTCATCCCACATTGCTCATGTGAGTTGAATAAACCCTTGGAGAACGGATATAAGGGAGTGTTAGTGGCTTCATTCAGAAAGTTGAATATGAGAAGAAAATTGATGTGTGAGTTGTAGATCCATTCTTGGCATTAGAGGATGTCTATCCTCTCTTGTGACATTCTAGACATCATTCCCTTGGGGTTTGTTTGGAATCCATTGTTATCAACTTCATTATTAGGTAGATTGGGTGCATTTCTAGCTACACACATATTTGATGTTTTGCTCATATCTTCTTCATTACTCATCTGATGCTTATGCTACTTTGAGGGAATGATTTTATGAAGATATTTGACTGTTTGAAAGAAAAAATACCGTAGCAATGCTATTCACACAGACACTGTGCATGCGACACTATTCATGTCATTATAGCAACATGTTTAAATAACATTTGCTGGAGCATTATGTTAATAACATTGGAGCAATTAGTGAGTTGATAATCTGCCCGTATTTGATTTTATTAAATTCTAAAAATAACATCATATCAACAGTAATACAATTTTCAATCTGCATATTATTATAATTTTTTTTTTATCATGTTGAGTGATTTTTAGTTCCATGCAATCAAACAATATACATGTCTCATTTCCAAAGTCATAAGGGGTTAAATTAGTAAACAGAGAAATAAGGAGTTGCATGCAAACTGTTTGACAAAATTTCTATTAGTAGTTGTTTACTTTTTGGACATTCCAGGGTACCCATTACACTTTCTTGCCAAAGATGGCTAATTGTTGGGAATCTTCCCCCACTTTTGTGGAATCTCATCCCTCGAGGTTTACAACCCCTTGGCCAAGTTATTCAAATGGATAATTCTAATGTTCTTATTCCAAATATAGGTGCTAGAGTCTTAGTCTCACTGAACCTAGGTGTCAAAATTCTAGAAACAAAATTGTTTTGAACATAGAATGTTTGGTATTTGAATTTAGAAATAGGTATGATATTACAAAAAGATGCACTCAGACCTTTATTGTGAACCACTTGTAAGGATAAGTTGGGATACTGTGATGTGTGCCATAAGGATTCCCCCTATGGAAACCTTTGAGGAATGGACCATCAGTCTCTCCTACAACCAACTTTCCATGAGAAGAAGGATTACAATAGCGTCATTGCTAAGAATTGGTTGTTGAAACCAAAAAAGGGAGTTTCTCATTTGCCTCGACCTCTAACAAGGGAACATTTGATCAAGGATGTAAGAGACATTGTCATTTCCCTGAGAAGAGTGATGGGCAACCAACATGCCTTTTTGTGGGAAGATTAGATGTACTTTTTCATCTTGGTGATACTTGAAGAGAATAACTACATATACTAGGATGAAGTGATTGTTGGCAAGCTTCATGAGGAATCCTAAGCTTTCAAGATGGTTGGATTTTACATGACTTCTTACCTATTTTATATCAAGGTGCATTGTAGAGAATGGGAAGGTTTGCCAGAAAAACCCTAGGTTGAAGATATGATAATTTATGAGTGTCACCCTTTGCCACAATAGAAAAGGAATCCAAAGAACTTTAGAAGGGTTCAAGATGTGTTTCTAGTAGGCTTGGTGTTTGAATTTTAGGGGAAAGAAAATCAAAGGCTATTCAAAGAGGTAATGCAACTAATTATGATCTATGTTAGTTATTTGATTTTTGAAGTTTACATACTTGATGGTAGGAGGATTTGAAGGAGAAGCATTGAAGTGGCCTAGATATTGTCTGGATAAATATGTGCTAATTGATTTATAGGTAAGTTGATCATGTAGACAAGAATCTCAAGCCCAAGACGCCTTGAACCTTGGCCTTGAGTTGAAGCTTATGAGCTTGAAACCTTATCAAGCCAGGCCTAGGTTTGACATGAAGGGTTTTGTAGAAACCCATTTTGAAGTGAATCCAACATTCATGTGTGAACCTAAATTAGAGGATTACTAGGTTGATCACTCGAATGCGTTTTAAGTCAGAAGGAGACTCTAGTCAACATTTACCCTAAGACATATCATCACTCTTATGTTACTTAAACTTCAAAATCTCCACTAGTTTTTATAGATAGAGTTGTTCGATTTCCCTCTATAGGTGAACCAAAGCTAGAAGTTGACCTTCCTACAAAAGAACCAACCTCAGCTAAAATCTAGTCAGCTACATAATTACTCGTTCTAGGAGCTAGAAGAAGAATAAGAAGGCAAAGAAAACCTCGACTATAGTAGAGCTAGACTTGGTGGACACTTACGAACTTATAAAGGATCCATAAAGGGAGGGTTTAATTGAAGTTGTGGAAGGGGGAGACAAGAAAACATAAGTGGATTCCAATGTCCCTAATTAATTGATATTGGGAAACCCTACTAATTTTTGAACAACATGGAGTAAAGGTCCTTCAAGTGCACTCAAATGGTTTGATTTGTTGGTCAACAAGAAACACAATATTGTTCTAGTTACAATACTAGTTGAACAATGGTCAATAAGTGTTTGGGGAGGACACCCAAAAGAAAAAGTCCAAGGTAGAAGCTATGATGAAGAAAGATGAAAATATCATTGGGTTGCAGACATATATAAACCAATCGTTGATAAAGACTGCAATGAAATAACTCTACAAGAATTCAAAGTATAGAAGGCTGATTGGGGCCTAGCCATCAGAGTATCTGACATGAAGTTCTTCAACTATAGTAACAAAAGAATTTCCTACAGTTATTAGAGGGATTGGAAGGATAAAAGATATTTGAAGCAATCCTTGAAGCTTATGGTAGAATACATTTATGCTTTACAACATCCAGATTCCTTGCCTTTAATAGAAGTCCCTTCAAATGTGGATGGCAAATCTCCTACAAAGCAATTTTTTTTGGATCAAATCAAGAGAGACAGGGTCGTGTCTAGGACATTCAATTACTGGATAGATAGTGTAATTAATGATGGAGTGAGCTATGTTGTTAGCCTTGCTAAAACTCACCAACATGCCGAGGAAATCACTAATGAACTAAAGTAGAACTATTTACCTAGGAGAAGGAGAAGCAAAAGTGGGATAGTGAAATCACATGTATAGAGGAGGTTCAAATATATGGTATCATGAAGTTCATGATAGAGAGTTGTGCCAAGCCTAGATGACAATCTCTTCTATGTCACTAGAGTCAATGTTCAATGGAGAAATGTTGTAATAGGACAAAGCATGGACAAATCGACATAACTCCTCAAGGAAATGGACTGTATTAAAGGCATGATGAACAATAATATCAGGTGTATTGACATCAAACTAATACAAAATAAAGGTCCAACTAAAAGGTTGAACACATAATTGAATCTTTCAAAGAAAAGATGAATATTATGGATATTAAAGACATTGCAATAAAAGACTTTGCAAGGATATCTCACATGGCTTCAATGCTAATTATTTGTGGGGACCACCTTGAGACACATGAAAAGAAAGTGGAGCAAATCCGCAAGGAGAAAGAAAACTGAAAGAAACATAATGAAATATTAGGGTGCCAAATCAACAAGTAATGAAATATTTTGCAACTACTTATAAGAAATGGAACCAAGCAGGTAGAGGTGCTATTGCTCAAGGACAGGCTACTAAATCCACTGCTCCAAGTGACAACTAGATTGCAACTCCAGGGACACATTAGCTAATGAAGGTTGATTCCATATAGTTTTTAGTTATGTTAAATTTTTTTCTTTTGGTAAGGACTCCAACATGAGTCGCTTGTAAAAATTGAATGAGCCCTTCGTGGCTATATAAGTTAAACTTTTAGACTCTATGAGGGACATACTTTGGTTTCAAAAAATACACATTTTAATTTACTATACTATTTTTTTCACTATTTAAGATGCAATAGCAAGAATTGGGAATCAATTGGTTTCTTATATTAGATTATCATAGTTCATGAATTAGTGGGTTTTTGAGTGCATGTGTTTAATTTCAACTAGAATTAAACTATATGTTCCAGTAATTTCTACTTTGCTATTAATATTCACAACTAAATGAGCCCTTTGTGGCTATATATATTAAACTTTGAGACTCTGTGAGGGTCATACTTTGGTTTCAAAATTGACACATTTTAAGTTACTATACTATTTTTTTTCACTAGTTAAGGCATAATAGTAAGAATTGGGAATCAATAGTTTTCTTATATCAGATTATCATAGTTCATAAATCTGTGGGTTTTTGAGTGCATGTGTTTAATTTTAGTTGGAATTGAACTATATGTTCTAGTAATTTATGCTTTTCTATTAATAATGGTAGTGTTATTTATATTTCAATATATCTTTGTTGCCAATCAAGTGATTGTTCTTTTATCAGTGATTAGTTTGTTGGCTTGTTATTAATGAAATACATTTATAAATGTGATACTCCTTTTCTTGTTTATGATGGAATGTTGATGCATTTTGGTACTTCTTGGTATAAAGTACTAATTCAAACTTATTATTTTGTAATAAGATCTCATCAAACAATCATTATAGAGGAAGTTGCACCCTTAAATGTAGAGAGATTAGTTGTGGGAAACTAACTAAACTCTTAGTGATAAATTTTCTTATGTGAATTGGGTTTAGAGTCAAGTAGTTATCAATCAATTAAAACAAGGAAAATTTGTTTACTAACTGATTTTTGGTGACTCTATTGAGGACTCCAGTAAACATGCCATTGAGAAAATATTATGCAATTACATGCAATAGTTTTACGTCACAAAGATTTATTTCTTGTCTTGCAGCCTAACTTGGGATTTCAAGACACTCAGGAGGACATAATATTAAATTTAAATGCAATTGCCTGGAAGTGCAGGACAAGTCAATGACAACACCAACAAGTGAGCCAAGTGTTGGAAGTTGAGGAAGAATTTGTTGAATTGTCGAGAGGACTTCCTATTGGGCCAGAAGTGGTTATAGTTGATATAATAGTCCAATTACCTAGAGCAAATGCATCTACCCATGTTCAATAATCGAATCCTAGAAACAAAATCAATAATGTTAATTTTTTAGTATATTGTCTTATAGGATTATTTGAGTGAAGCTACCAAACATCAACACTCCCTCTTAGCTAGGGAGGTTAAACATGATAAAATATTACACAATGTAAATCAAGAATGCCAAGTTTTAAGGATATCCTTGATCAAAAAAATCCACTATTTAGATATCATCTCATGATACAAAGAGTAATGGCACTAGAATATCAAGTCACATGATTTTCATCAAGTACTGAAAAATGTCCATAGATAATTTATTCTCAATAATATTTAATATAGAAACATTCATGGTCTATATAAGGAACTTAATCCACTATGCAACATATAATCTATCATGATTTGTTTGAAGCATTATAAGGTGTCCATCACCAATAGAAGGCCATGGTTTGTTTAAGGAACTTAATCCACCATGTAAGTTATCATCTTTCATGATCTTCTTAGTGTTAGAATTTGTGTAAAACAAATACAAATAGAATCTAAAATAAAGAGGAAATAAAATTGTCAGAATAACAATACAAAAAAAATCTCTAATGTAAATGCTCAAAGGCATAATAGATAGCATCAATATTTCCTACTGTGTAATGCATAAGAGATATCCTATTTATATAGGTAAGAGCTAGGAGGATATTTGGACATGACTAAGACAAGTGTCTCAACTTGGAGGAAGTAGAGTCCTGGTGGAATCAACACCTACCATCCACCTACAATCTAGAAGGGTGGTGTCCAAATTGGAATTAACCATATGTAATATCTTAGGAGTAGTTGGAGTCAAAAGGATGACTCACAATATCCTCCTAATAATAATATCTAAGAATATATAATTCCTAATAATTTATGAGCTCACCTAAGTAAACTTAATATAATAGTTAAATTGAAAATAACCATGTACTCTAACACCCCCCTTAAGTGCAACTTGGAGTACTATAATGCAATGTATAGCTAATGGGTCCTAGCATGAAAGCAATGTTAGATACCCATGTACAACTAAAAAAAATCCTCTCATAATTAGAGAAAAAGGAGAAAACTTAGTGGGATAGAACTCCTCTCCAAAAGAGAGTCGAAATGAAGCTAAAAAAGCTCTAA
Organism: Cupressus sempervirens; assembly: GCA_028749045.1. Lineage (NCBI taxonomy): Eukaryota > Viridiplantae > Streptophyta > Pinopsida > Cupressales > Cupressaceae > Cupressus > Cupressus sempervirens. The sequence continues at coordinate 325,653,556 of CM053790.1, forward strand.
AAGAAGATGCCTATTGCACCCCAAGCAAGGCACACAAGTGTACGAACTTTCTCTTAGTGAAAGGTTTGGTGAAGATGTCTGTAGTTTGATTGGATGTCTAGTAGTTCTGAAGGTCAAGGACCTTCTCATGAATCAACTCCTAGATATAGAGCTTGTGAATCTCAATGTGCTTGGTCCTTTGATGATGGACTAGATTTTGAGAAATTTGAATAACACTTTGATTATCATAGAAGATGACTATTGGATTTTGGAAAGAAATGCCAAACTCAGTAAGGATGTGTTGAAGCCAAATATCCTCAATGGCTGAATTAATTGCTCCTTGATACTCAGCTTCAGTGAATGAAATAGAAATAGTAGAGTGCTTCTTGCTTGACCAAGAAACTGGACTAGAACCAAGAGAGAAGCAATACCTAGAAGTAGACTTACGATCCTAAGAATTGCAGCCCAATCTTAATTTGTATAGCCCACCAAGTGAATATTCACACCTGTTGCATAATGAATCCCATAATTATGAGTACCTAGATGTAATGAAGAATCCTCTTAGCTTCTTTCCAATGTATATCATGTGGTTTCTACATAAATTGAGAGACCATGCCCACAACATATGAAATATCAGGCCTTGTGTGAATCAAGTGTATGAGGCTACCAACCAATTGATGATACAAGGTAGCATCAACCAAGGGTGAATAACAAGAAGCCTCAAGTTTGACCCCTGACAAAAATAGAGTAAGTGTAGACTTGCAGTCAACCATGTAAAATCTAGAGAGCATATCAAGAGCATACTTAGGCTCGCCAATACATATACCTGAAGGTGACTACAAGATCTCAATCCCTAAAAAGTAATGAAGAAGGCCTAAGCCAAAGATTAAGAACCAATCATGAAGGGTAGTTTTGATTATCGTGATGTGAGATGAGTGACTCCCTGTAATCAAAAGATCATCAACGTAGAGGACAAGGAAGGTGAGAGTATCATCCTACTGCAAGATGTAGACATTCAAATAAAAATGACACCAAGTGAAACTAATTGATAGAACCTGAAGGAATCCATCTTCACATACCAAGTTCATGGATCTTGTTTAAGGCAATAGAGATACTTTCAAAGGTAGCAACCAAGTGTAGGACCCTCAATGAATCCTTGTGGTTGCTCCATATAGATCTCTTCCTGAAGGTTACCATGAAGAAATGCACTCTACACATCCATCTGATGTACTTCCCAATGATGGGATGCACCAATGGCAAGGAAAAGTTGGATATAATTCATCTTTGCAATTGGTGCAAAGGTTTCAAAGAAGTCAATTCCAAGAACTTGGGAGAATCCTTTAGCAACTAGGAAGGCCTTATACTTATCAATTGACCCATTTGCTGCAAATTTTGTTCGATAGATCCACTTGCACTGAACAAGTTTTGTTCCCTTAGGAAGAGGGACTAAATCCCAAGTATGATTCGTCTCTAAGTAACTAAACTCTTTTTGCATAATAGTATCCCACTTAGGAACACCGAAATATTCTCGAAATGTTTTTGGGTCAGAAGTTGTAGCAATAAAGAGATGTGGAGTTTGCTCGAACTGAGACCTTTTTCTCTGATATGAAGTGTCACCAACCCAATCGCCTATTGATTCTAATGTCTATTGAGCCCAACAAGGCCCAATATCTGAAGCATGTGGAGAATCTGGAGGAGAATCATTCTCTAAATAATGACTAGAGGAAGATGGATCCCTATCATCATCATTTCAAGTAGAAGAAGATTCCCTGTCTAGATTAGGAGGATCAAGAATTTTAGAAGAACTATCATCATGTAGTTACAATGTATCCATAGGAATGAAAGATGGAGAAGTGATAGAAGAAGAACTAAAAGTATCTTCCTCAAAGTGAACACTCCTCTCAATGAAAAGCTCATGTGTGGTGGGATGGAGAAGCCTATAGCCTTTGATACCATCTAGATACTCAAAAAATATACAAGGCCTGCTTTGTGGATCCATTGCCTTGCACTTCTTAGCTGGAATATGAACCCATGCGGGAGACCCGAACTCTCGAATGTATTTGACTATGAGTTTTTGATTGGTCCAAGGTTCAAAAGGAGTTACCCTCTTTACAAATTGATGAGGAACCCAATTATTAATGTAACATGCATAGTTGATGGCCTCTACCCAATACTGAGGTGCCAATGATTTGAAATGGATCATACTATTGGCCATTTTCTTTAAGGACCTATTCTTCATTTTGGAAACTCCATTCTATTGTGGACTATAGGGAATTTTATGTTGAATATCAATTCCTTCTGAGATACAAAATTTTTCAAACCGACATATTTCGCCCCCCATTAGCTGTGCGCAAGACCTTGATGAACTTCCCAGTTTGTTTATCTGCAAAAGCTTTAAACTCTTGGAAATACTCAAAGACTTTAGACTTCTGTTTGAGAAAATAAACAAATGTGTATTGTGAAAGATCATTAATGAATGTTAAAACATATTTGGCTTTGCTGAAATAAGGATGTGGAAATGGTCCTGCCATATCACTATGTAGTAGCTCCAAAAGTTGTGTGGCTCTCCATGCTTTGCCTTTATCAAATTTTTCTTCAGGATGCTTGCCAAGAATGCATCCTTGAAAAATGCCATTAGAAAATTGAATAGAAGGAAACCCTGTAACCATATCATGTTGACTGAGTTGTTGTAAGTAGTGGTAGTTTAAGTGGCCAAACCATTGATGTGACAAATGACTCACTTCATCAGAGTGAGTAATGCAAGTGAAGGTGAATTAGGAATAAAGTGAGAGAAGTGATACAATATTGATTGATGTTCTTCGTTTCCTACTGCAATTGTACACCCATTTCTCATCTCACTAATAACCACTATATTTGGAGTAAACTCAACTTGCTTGCCAGAGCCTCTGTGAGTGATCTGATAAATAGATAGGAGATTAGTTGTCAAAGATGGAACACAAAGAACATCATGAAATGTCCCTTCTCTCACATTAGTAGACCCTCTCCCATGCACTTCAACAAGAGTGTCATCACCCAAAAGAATGGATGGCATAGAACATGACTCCAATGAGGAAAAATATTCTTTTGATAAAGCCATGTGGTGTGAAGCACCCAGATCAATAATCCATGAATTTGGTTGTGAGGCAACATCTATTAGGGCCTTACCCTTTCCTTTTCCTTTACTTGATTCCTTGGAATATTCTAGGGATGAATTTTACTTGACAAAGTCAAGCACTTCGATATTGTTCCTTTTAAGAAGATGGGATACATGATCAATTTACTTCTTCAGACATTTATGTTCATCATGACCAAGTTTCTTACAATAGGAACATGTTTTTCTCTTCTTCTTGGGCTTATTTATTTTTGAAGAAGATGCATCATTTACTACTCTTGGAATAGAAAACTTCTTTTCTTGATTCTTTTATGCTTGATACTTTTGTTTCTTTTCTTTCTTAGGAGGCCCTCTTTGTTCTCTTGTCCCCTAATTTACAATCAAGGAATGAGACTTAGATGGCTTGATCGTGCCCATATGGATCAACTTATCTTGTTCCTTTGTGAGTTCATTTGAAAACTCATCAAGTGAAGGCATTGTATAATTGTTGCCTTGGGCACTTTTAGTAGCATAGAAGGTAGAGACAAACAAAAAATATGTAGGACCTATCTTGGAAAGAATACTTGGGAGTAGATGTGAATCTTTCTTCTCAATTCCACATTCTTTTAACTACAATCTTAAAGCTCTCAACTTAGTAAAGAAGTCTTCAATAATATCAAAGTTACATGGATTTAATCCTATCAATTCATTCTCTAATTGATGCCCTCTTAAATCATCTTGCTTTCCAAATAATCATTCTAATGTTGTCCATACATTATTAGGAATTGTAGATGATTCCACATCAAAGAGAAGTTCTGGAGATATAGCCATGCATAAGGTACCATATGCGTCATCACATTTTTTGTGCCATTTAGGCTTTTCTAAAAGTATTGTTGGTTCAATTTCAAAACCCATTGTTACTCTATACAACCTAACTGCTTAAGATAGATTGTCATTTTAGACTTCCACTCATAATAGTTATAGGGTGTGAGTAATGGTATTGTTGATTGATCCATTTTAGTGTAGAAATAACGATTATTTTGCAAATTGAAAGAGAAGCAAGGTTAACACAAGACAGAAATGAGAGCACAATAGAGTACACACAAGACTACCCCTTTTTACTAGATCAAAAATCACCCCCCAAGATGCAATGATTTTGGCACTTTATAATTCAATGCTTATACAATTGCCACTTTTGCAAAATATGGATCAATGTGGACTTGATTTTGCAATTAAAACTTCCAATCTGAAGAAAATGAAGACTCATGTAGTAAGGAGTACAGATTTCTATGAATTCAAAATATTACAATTGTCAATTTTGGCCAAAGGCCGAAAGTACAATTTTCATCCAAATAAGACTATCTTTTTATAGAGTATTTGGATTCTTTTCAAAAAATTATGCACTTTAGAAACAAATGGCACTCCAAAATCTGTTCGTATGAGCCTGTACGATGCTCCGAAATTTTCCAAATATAGGATTAGACAAGAGCCGCATTAAAAACCTGCAATTTGTCAAAAATTGAGCAGTAAAATGCCAAAATACTACCACCAGTAGAAAGCTCTCAGAATTCTAGCCCAAATGAAAAAAAATGGTTCAAAAATCAAACTAAAAAGAAACAAGATATGGTCGTTTGAAAATCAGGTGCAAAATGAAAATGCATTTGGTGCATGCATAACATTCAAATCTGACGACAGGTAGATGAATGTCAATTTAAGATAGATGGTCAATGACTTAATGCATAAGCATTTAGTCCCATATTGATGAACTTGAGAGACTTCTAAACACTTCAACGAGTTCTTACTTATAAGTCAAAGTAAGTGGTAGGAGGTCTACTTTGGTGACACTTGAAGGCTCACATGGGCAGTTTGTTGACTTTGATTGTGGCGGGTTTTCACATGGGCCATTTTTTAACCTTGATTGCGATCGATTTTCACATGGGCGGTTTATTGTTGTCTTTTTTTGAAAAAAAAGTATTATTATTTTAAAATAAAAATAATAATATAGCCTTGATTTACATGCAAAGTAAAGGCAAGTACATTTTTTCCATAAACATATCTAAGCACCAAAATAGGTCAAATTTTATATGAAAATTCTTTGTTTGAAGCTTCTGACGCAATGAAAAGCTCAGTTTGGGCCTAAAAATGTTCTGTTTTGCATGTTGTTCTCCGAATCTAAGCTACAAAACCTTGTTTTGTAACTTCTGCAGATGATCTCCTAAAAGGATGAAACAAAAGCCAATCTTGACTTTCTCAAGCCTTCTAGACATGATGACATAATCAAAAATGCTCCCCGAATCCTCTAAGGTGTTGCAATAAATAGATCAAGAAAATACACATATTTGCAAAAGAGATATTACTGGGTCTTCATAAATCCTTTTTGATTCTCTAGTTCATATAGAAACACAAGAGAAGAGCATATGAGATTTTCCAAGACTTGTGAAAAAAATCAAACTTTCTTTAATACCATGTTAGAATTTGTATAAAACAAGTATAACCATAATCTAATGAAAGACATAGATTAATAAAGAGGAAATGCAATTGTCAGAATAACAATACAAAAATAATCTATGATGTAAATGCTCAAAGGCATAATAACATCAATATTTTCTAATATTTAGTGCATAAGAGCTAGCCTATTTATATAGGCAAGAGCTAGGAGGATGCTTGGACAAGATTGAGACAAGTGTCTCAACTTGGAGGAAGTAGAGTCCTGGTGGAATCAACCAGCTATCATCCACCTACAATCTAGAAGGGTGGTGTCCAAATTGGAATTAACCACATGTGATATCTTAGGAGTAGTTGGAGTTAAAAGGATGACTCACAATATCCTCCCAATAATAATATCCAAGAACATAGAATTCCTCCTAATTTATGAGCTCACTTAAGTAAACTTAATATAAGAGTTAAATGGAAAAGAACCATTTACTCTAACACTTAGACATCATAAGTTGTCCATCACAATTGAAGGCCATCATCTGTTTAAGGAACTTAATCGACTATGTAAATTATAGTCTATCATGATTTTCTTCGACATCATAAGATGTCCATCATAATAGAAAATTGAGTTATTGAAAGATCATCACCTTTCAATAACTTCTACAGATACAAGTGATAATCATTTGGAAGTCATCACTTACTCATGATATATACAAGGAATAGGCCCATTAAAATCATGTAGTCACATACATGGATTTTCAAACTCCCTTTGAATATCAATCTTTTTGAGATTTTCATTGAAAGGTGCCCATGATGAATTGTCATAATCCCTTTGAATCTAATATTGATCTTCCTTTTCTTGAAAGAACATTTTTGGAGAGAAGGAAAAGATCAAGGCAAATAGCTCTTATAGTACATATAGAAATACAAATAAGAGATTAATTATATTAGGAATATAATACTTAAAAATCACACTAAAAAAAGAATACTTGTCTCATGTAGTCGAAGGATAATTCCCTCCACATGACTCCTATTAAGTCATTGTTTCTAGGATAAGCCACTATTGCCAAGGATTCCCTTCTCAATTGCATGCTTGTCGGTTGTAATGATATAACCACTATCCTTATGAGATTGATTATATGTTTATAATCATTGACGAAACTGAGCTACTTCTAAATTAATATTCATTCCCAACTTTTCCTAAATCAACAATGGACTCTATATCACATGTGGGGCCCAATATCTATTAATCTATGTTTTTTGTCGATCTTGTAGTTTGATGAAGTCTTATTAATTTGATTCCAATATCCCACTGCTATCAACGTGTTTTTCCTATAACATGTGTTTGGATGTAAATATGTATTGATCCCTTCTATCCTTGGTTGCCATTAACAAATGTACGAGACTCCCTCTGAGTCTAATATCAACCTGCTATTCTGAGGCACATCTTTAATTGCATGCACAATTTTTTTGGTAATGACTAGAACCATCTTGACTACTGCCAAATTGGCTTCGGTGGCCATCCTCGACACCTGGAATTAGTTTCTTATCGACACCCATTTGAAAAATCCAACTTCATATTGCCAACTAAAATGTTCGTCTCCATCTACATTACTATCCACAAATAACATGTAATAATCATTCCTTCTCTTGGAGGGCAAGTTAAAACTTTGTATATTGAGAGCGAGTTGTTGAAAAGTTCTGATAAGTTGATAGACTTGAAATTGTGATGCCAACTTGCATCAATGTTTGCAAGGATAAGCAACCAATTTCTTTTGGCATTCAATGTCTATGTTTTGATGGAATGTAATTCTTTGCTTAAGATGTGAGAGATAGTTGTGATGTGCGTCACATGAGACTTGTGAAGACTAGGCCAGAGTGCATGCTGGATCATAGTGAATGTCAATTTGGCCAATGTTGCATGGATTATTGTGTAAGGGTTGTGATGGTAGAGAATGAGTGGGTTGCTCATGGATATGCATGTACTGCGAATTGGGCTAAAGGGAGGCCAATCTGGAGACCTCTTGCTTTGTGGGAGATTAGATGCTCAAGGATATGAAATAAGTTAAATCTCCATTCTTTTTCACTTTCTCAACCTAATAAGTAACTTTTCCAGTGTGTAAGTCATCCAAGGAAAATGTTGACCAAGTAGTAGGCACATGAATGATCAAGTTTGGCAAATATCGTGCAAACTTTTATCTTCGAGCTTATTATATATTGGATTTCTCCTAGTGTTGAATCATATCTTCTTATATATTTTAATCTCTTAAAACATATTTCTCAGTGATTTTATCAAAATACCACTGCTACATCTGCCTGCTTTGCTTATTTCCTCTGTCGATTGTGATGCTTTGTAGAGGAAACTTTAAGCTTGGTTGATCAATCTTGGGAGAACAACCATTTCCATTATTTGTGAAACCTCACATGTTGGGAAGGAACCTGCTTTTCTAATACCATGTTAAAATTTAGAGGATTTCTACAAATGTAATAGCACTATATGGATGATATGTGTTTTTCAAAGGAAACGATATCTCTAATATTAATATTGTAGATGAGGCATGGAGAGACATGTTCCTACATGGGACATGTCTCTTCATTAGCACATACTCATTTATATTTATATATGTATGTATGTATGTATGTATGTATTTTTGTGTGTGTATATAATTCATACATACATATATATACACACATATATACATACATACACACATACACATACACATACACATACACATACACATACACATACACATACACATACACATACACACACATACACATACACATACACATACACATACACATACACATACACATGCACATACACATACATATTATCTCATAGGTTTATCCCACTGAAGCTACTAAAAATCAACAAATAAGTTGGCTGAGAGAAGATACACAAGGATCAAGCCTCTCCTACACTCACAATATTCCCTAATTCCCAAATGACCATTGCTAAATAGCAAAAAAAAAAAGATGTGCTAATTTTTTTTGCTTCCCTACTTTTTTTTAATTCCACTACATAACTACCTCAATGAATGGCTACAAAAGTCTTGGATTCAAAAGATAGGGTACCATTTTTCTTTTTGTTGTATGTTACAAAATAGTTTATTTATTATCTTTTTCTACAACCCCTCATCCCAAAAAGTCATGGTTGATAGGTAATTTTAGAGAGTTGGGTCATGTGAATTCAAAGCCATTCCTTGGTCTCTTATTTTTGCTAGCTATGAGGTCCTTCCCCTTTTTTGCCAAAGATGAATGATTGTTGGGAACTATTGTAGGAACAACTAGGTGGGCTAACAAATGCTTAGGGCTCCCTTTAGGATTTTTTCTTGTAGTGGTTCTAGTCACACCACTAGGTGAATAAAGGGTATTTTTGGTCCTAAGAGTGTGGGTGTTAGGTTTGACAAGCCCAAATAGGTCAAAGTTGCTCGTAGTTGCATACTAAGCCAAACTAGGTGTTTTGGGCCCTAGAAGAGTATAATGGTAAAAAAGAGGTTTTGAGGTCATATTTAGGAGGTTTAAGTCCTATTTGGATATTAGGATTATCTTTTATGGCCTTTGGAACAAGTTAGAGGGGCTAAATCAACAAGATGTGATATTGTCGTTGACAACATTGACAACTTTTCTTGCAATTGTGCAACTTTGTCAAGAAGAGGATATAACTATTTGACATAGTTAGGAGCACTCATGGTAAAGATAAATGAGACCATTCTCAACCTATTCAACCTAGGTTGGAGAAATTTGAGGTTGGATTGTATGGACTAACAATATTAGTTACAATTTTTGGGTGTTTGGCAAGTGTAGTGTGCTCTATTGGATTGAAAACAATGGATTAAACATTTGGAGTGCTACTTTAGTCCATTTTAAATCTCTATTCATCCTTGGTTTTTTATTTTTAAGCTTTTCAGTTAGTTAGATAAATTATTTTGTTTTCCACTAACCTATTGTCTTGAATAAGGTTGTTTACAAGAATGGGGTCATAGGACCACTTCCCATCGTAGATTCTATATGATCTTTTTGGATTTGGAACACGACTCCATGTAAATATTGTATAGTGAAGATGGGGCCTTGGAATGCTAAGGAGCCATTTTTGAAGTGAAGCCCTAGGCAAGTCCTAGTAATTTGGTTAGGGATCATAGTGCAAAGCAAGTGGATTTGGAGAGGTTGAATGCTGGAGTAACTTCAACTAGAGCTTAAGGAGGATAGAAGGAGGTGTGTTGGAGCCCTAAAAGGAGTGGGAGACTATGGTGGAGTTCCCTTGAATGGTAAGAAAAAAATTCTTGATAGCCCCTAATTTATAGGCCATATGGAGAACCATACGATACAGATAACTTGGAGATTTGAAACCTCAATAATCCTCATGAAATCTGAAAAGGGTATTCAAATAAAAGATTAGTTTCTCACCTTGTTTGGAACATTTTCATGTTATTCAAGATTCTTCCTGAAAAATAGGGCTAATTCTACTAGCCCTAAGTGCAACATTTTGCTAGTTTGGAGAAACCAGTTAGAGTTTATTTGTAAATATCATTACAGGGCCTTTGGAAAGATCTAAACATCATCCTAGAAGGTTCTTCCTTTTTCAGGACTGGAGATTGAGGTGTTGGGGAAAGGTTCCAATCTTGGTGCAAAAGTATCTAAGACTACTTGTTGAGTTAGCAAGCATGTTTGGTCTACCTAATTGATGTACACCAATTGAATAGTTTAGGATCTCTTAAATAGAGTCCTAAGGAGTATAGGGTGAGTAGAATTCCAATTTGGTTAGGTGGATGACATAAGGAAACCCTAAGAGAGATTGGGGGAGAAGAAAGATTGGTTGTTACATCAGAGTGGTATTAGAGAAATTTGAGGACTTGGGAAGAGGTGTATGTCTATAGCTACAAGAGAATCAATGGGTGAGTCAAGTATGGTGACTAATGGAGACCTAGCTAAGGAAGTTGATGAGAAAAAGGAGAATAGACTCCTTGAAATATCCTTGGAAGAGGTAAAGACAAATTTGGATGAAGTTGTTGATGCAACTAAAAGGAAGGAAGAAGAAGACAATGACAAGGGTAAGGAGGTGGTAGAAGAAGATGTTGTCCCTGAATCAGACACTGTTTTGAATGAAGAGCCCTTTTTGAAAGCTATTAAATCCCTAGGAGGGAAAGCTTTGGAAGGTGTGCCACTATTTAGGGGAAAGATGGATATAGATAAAGTAATGGATTGGTTGGATGGCATGGAGAACCATTTTGAGTATGAAGGGTTATCAGAGGCACAAAAGGTCAAAGTAGCTAACTCAAGACTCAAAGGATCTACTTTGACATGGTGGAAGTATGTACAAGATAAGAGGATCAGTACGGGCAAGAATCCTATAGCCAACTAGAATGCCATGGTTATCGAGTTGAAAAAGAACTTCCCACCATAAGACTTTGAAATACAACTTCACAAAAGGAAACAAGGATTGAAATATAAAGATTTGGATGTAGCCTCTTATATAGAGGAGTTTCAGAGGTTGTTCCTTAGATCCAAGAAGCAAGAAGAGGAGCTAATAAAGGTGGCTAGGTATTTGGGTGGTTTGAAGTGGAATATCCAAGAGGATCTTAGTTTGTGGGCACCTAATACAATTCAAAGGTGCCATCAGCTAGCTCCAAAGGTTGAGGAAAATAATAAGAAGAAAGGAGATTCCAACTTCAAAGACATAGGTAAGGAAAAAAATCAACAAGGGCAAAGAGGAGGATAGCAAGGTAGAGGCGATGGAAAGTGAAACCAAGGTGAGACTAAGCTCATTGAGCAAACCAATGAAGGAAATCCTAGAGGAGGTTATGGAAAAGGAAGGGGTAAACAAGGAGGCTCAAATAGAGGTAGAGGACTAGGCAAGAATAACTCATATTTTTCCACCATGAAGTACCATAATTATGGACAACTAGGCCATCCGACATATAGATGCCCTGATAAGCCCTCTTCTTCTAACCATGATAAGAGAGTAACCTATGTTCAAGAGGACAACTATAGCAAGGACTATGAAGTGGACCTCATAGAATCACATAGGGGTAAAAACCTTATGTTTAGAAGGGTACTAATTAAGAAACTAGCTCCTGATGAACTTAGGCATAGGAGGGCTTTATTTAGGATTAGATGTAAGATCCTAGGGAAGGTGTACAAAGTGGTAGTAGACTCTAGATCTACTGACAACATAATCTTAGAGGAGATAGTCAATAAGATCAAGTTGACCAAGATACCCTATGTGAACCCCTATAAAGTGACTTGGCTTAATAAGTGGTCAAAGTATACTAGTAAATGAATAGACATGGGTGGATTTTTCTATTGCAAGGTATAAGGATAGATTGTTGTGCAATGTCTTACCCATGGATGCTTCCCATATGCTATTAGGAAGACCTTGACAATTTGATAGAGAAGTAGTATATGATGAAAAGGAAAATTCCATCTCATTTAAGAAGGGTGGAAGAACCTTTGAGATTTAGTACCTATTGGAAGAAGATGCATCAAAATCCAAAGTGCCTAGTGTCTTGTTGTGTAGTAGAAAGGATTTTGTCAAGGACCTCAAGGATGAGGAGAGCCAAGGTTATGGAGTAGTATTGAAGTCCAAAGGAGAGGAGAATACAATCAAGGAGCCATTACCAAAGGAGGTACAAGCATTGCTTGAGAAATACAAGGACATAGTAAGTGATGGAACTCCTGCTACCCTACCTCCTAGAAGAGTCATAAGCCATCAAATGGACTTTGTTCTTGGTGCATTCCTCCCTAACAAGGCAACATGCAAGCTCTCTTTAGACCAAAACTTTGAAGTAGCAATATAGGTACAAGAATTATTGGACCAACGTCTAATTCAAGAGAGCATAAGCTCATGTGTAGTCCCTATTGTGCTAGCATCGAATAAAGAGGGGAAATGGGGATTATGTACAGACTAAAGAGCCATAAATAGGATCACAATTAGGTACAGGTTTCCCATACCTAGGATTGAGGATCTCATGGATTGCCTTGGAGGAGAAATGTACTTCACAAAATTGGACTTGAAGACTAGATACTACCAAATCAAGATTAAGAGGGAGATGAATGGAAGATAACATTCAAGACCATAGATGGGCTATATAAATGGTTAGTGATTCCATTTGGTCTCTCTAATGCTCCTAGCACATTCATGAGGCTCTTGAATGAAGTGCTTAAAGACTTCATAGAAATATTTGTGGTGGTGTATCTAGATGATATACTCATCTTCAACAAGACTAAGGAGGAACACATCAAGCATGTGGAGGCAGTATTGCGAAGACTCCATGAGGAAAAGCTTGCTATCAATCTTGAGAAGTGTGACTTGTTCAAGCAAGAACTTGTATACATACGCTTTTTGGTGTCTAAGGGAACCCTAAAGATGGATCATGAGAAGGTTACTGAATTCCTAAACTGGCTACCACCTACTACATCTACAGAGGTAAGAAGTTTTCATGGTCAAGCTCAATTCTATAGGAAGTTCATTAGAAATTTTAGTGGCATATGTGCACCTTTGATAGATACCATAAAGGGTGGGGTCAAGTCCAAGTTTAGTTGGACTTTAGAAGCTCAAAAATCATTTGAGATGTTCAAGAAGCAAGTAGCTACCCAACCTATTTTGAAATTACCTACCTTTGTAAAACTCTTCATCCTAGAGTGTGATGTAAGTGGCCTAGCACTAGGGGGAGTGTCGAATCAAGAAGGTAGGCTAGTAGCCTTCTTTAGTGAAAAAATCAATGAACCAAGAAGAAATATTCTTCCTATGAGCTTGAACTCTATGAATTACTTCAATCCCTTAAGAAGTGGAGGCACTATCTATTGCCCAAGGAATTTTTTGTATTTACTAATAACCATGTCCTAAGCTACATCAAAACTGAAGAAAAGTTGAGTAATAGGGGCTTGAAGTGGATGGAGTACTTGTAGGCATTCACTTTCACAATCAAGCATAAGAAAGGGAAGATGAACAAGGTACTAGATGCCTTGAACAAGAGGTTATTAACTGTCCAATAAGTTTAACTACATAGCATTGAGATAGAGAGATTGAAGAGTCTCTATAAGGAGGATGAAGACTTTGTAGAGGCATACAAGGTATGTTCTAATATTGAGAACCACTTTCACAGAAGGTACTCCAAATTTACCTTCCAAAATGGGTTTCTCTTTAAGGTTAGTTAGTTGTGTGTACCGAGGGGATTCATAAGGGAGAATATAATACAAAAGAAGCATAATGACAGTCTAAGTGGGCACTTTGGTGTCAACAAAACCTTAGAACTGGTCCAAAGATTTTACTATTGGCCTAAAGTAGTCAGAGATGTGACTAAGTATGTGGAACAATGCATGGTATGTATGAAAGATAAAGGAGGGATAAGTAATGTAGGTGTCTATTAGCCATTACCAGTCCCGAATAGACCATGGGAATGTGTGAGCATGAAATTCATAGTAGGACTACCCAAGACAAAATAGGGTTATAGTTGTGTCTATGTAGTTGTTGACAGATTCCACAAAATGGCGCACTTCATTCCATGAAAAACTACCAATGATGCAAAACACATTGTAAATTTTTTCTTCAAAGAGGTTGTGAGGATTCAAGGCCTTCCATTAAGAACAGTTTTAGATAGGGATGTGAAATTCATGAGTCACTTTTGGAAGACTTTGTGGGGCATACTGTGCACAAAATTGTCATTTAGCTCAACCTATCATCCTCAAATTGATGGTCATACTGTGGTGGTTAATAGGGTTTTGGGTAACCTCTTGAGGTGCCTAACTAAGGAATATGGGCAAACATGGGATGTTGTTGTTCCCCAAGAAGAGTATGCTTATAATGATAGCAAGAATAGGACCACAGTAAGAAGCCCATTGGAAATTGTATATGGGATGCATCCAAGGGGTGTATGTGAATTGGAGATCTTTGAGGCATGGAATATAGGAGTGGGCATGTTGATGATTTTTTCCAAACAATCAAAGAAATGCAAGAGTAGGTGAGGAAGACCATCCAAGAAAATATACAAAGGCTAAAAGCCAAGGAAGATGAAATGAGAAAGGACATTTAGTTCTCCATTAAATATTATGTGATGGTACACTTAAACAAGGAAAGATTACAAAAAGGTATACCTACTAAGTTGCAGATGAGAACAGTTGGACCTTGCGAGATCATAGAAAAATATGGGGTAAATGCATACAAGGTTAATTTACCATTAGATTTGGGAATATCTCTAGTTTTTAATGTGCAAGACTTTTTTTATTTCATAGGTCCATGGTCTACTTATATTCATAGAAGTCAAGGACTTTAGGATGACTTGGAACCCACAGTAGTCCCTTCCACCAACAAGTTGGAAGCTGAAAATGTGTTAGACTCAAGAGTCAAGAAAGCCACTAGGAACAAGATGTATATGGAACACTTTATCAAGTGGAGAAACAAACCAGACTTAGAAGCCACACGGATTGCTTCAAAGGACTCCAAAAAGATAGACATTAGCACAGACCTATTGTCCACAGGAGTGACATAATTTTCCTCTGTGGGGGAGTATGGTTTAGCGGCACCTAAGTGGGATAAGGAATGCCTAGGGATCCCTTTGGGATTTTTTATTTTATTAGTGCTATCCACACCACTAGGTTAATAAATGGACTAATGTGGTCCTAAGAGTGTGGGTCTTAGGTTTGACAAGCCCAAATAGGTCAAAGTTGCTCGTAGTTACATACTAGGCCAAACTAGGGGTTTTGGGGCCTAGAAGGGTAGAATGGTAAAATAGAGGTTTTGAGGTCATATTTAGGAGGTTTAATTCCTATTTGGATATTAGGGAAATTTTTATGGCCTTTGGAACAAGATGGAGGGGCTAACTCAACAAGATGCAAAAGTTGCTCAATTGTTGTCAATATTGCCATTGATAACATTGACAACTTTTCTTGCAATTATGCAACTTTGTCAAGAAGAGGAGATAACTATATGAAATAGTTATGAATGATCATGGTAAACCCATATGAGTCCATTATCAACCTATTCAAGGGGTTTGAGAAGTTTGATGTTGGATTGTATGGACTAAGCAACAATATTAGTTACAGTTTTTCGGTGTTTGGCAAGTGTAGTGTGCTCTATTGGATTGAAAAAAATGACTTAAACATTTAGAGTGTTGCTTTAGTTGGGATAGTGTGATGTGTGCCATGAGGATTTACCCCATAGAAATATTTGAGGAATGGACCATCAGTCTCTCCTACTACCAATTTTCCATGAGAAGAAGGATTACAATAGCGTCATTGCTAAGAATTGGTTGTTGAAACTAGAAAAAGGAGTTTCTCATTTTCCTCAACCTCTCAGAAGGGAACATTTGATCAAGCATGTAAGAGACATTTTCATTTTCTTGAGAAGAGTGGAGGGAAACCAACATGCCTTTTTCTGGGAAGATTGGATGTACTTTTTCATCTTGGTGATACTTGAAGAGAATGGCTACATAGACTAGGATGAAGTGATTGTTGACAAGCTTCATGAGAAACTCTCTCAAGATTTTAGGATGGCTGGAATTTACATGAATTATTACCTATTTCATATACTGGTACATTGTAGAGAATGAGAGGTTTTCCACACAAACCCTAGATTGAAGATATGATAATTTATGAGTATCACCCTTTGCTACAACATAAAAGGAATCCAAAGAACTTTAGAAGGGTTAAATATGTGTTTCTAGTAGGCTTGGTGTTTGAATTGTATGGTAAGAAAATCAAAGGATATCCAAAGAGGAAATGGAACTAATTATGATCTATGTAAGTTACTTCATTCAATTTTGAAGTTTACATACTTGACAGTAGGAGGATTTGAAGGAGAACCATTGAAGCTACCTAGATATTGTCTAGATAAATATGTGTGAATTGAGATTTATAGGAAATTTGGTCATGTAGACATGAATCTCAAGCCTAAGACACCTTGAACCTTGACCTTGAGGTAAAGCTCATGAGATTGAAACCTTATCAAGCCAAGCCTAGGTTTGACATCAAGGGTTTTGTAGCAACCCATTTTGAAGTGCATCTAGGATTCATGGATGAACCACAATTAGAGAACTACTAGGTTGATTTATTAGATGAGTTTGAAGTGAGAAGGAGACTCTACTCAATATTTATCCTAAGGAAAATCATCACTCTCAGGTGACAAATGAATATTGAAGGAGTTGAAGAGGCTAAAGATGAAGTAATGGATTTAAAATACTTAGAACAAGTCAAAGGCCTACTCATAGTTGAGATATAATAGAGAGAGAAGGGAGAGGAAAATATACAATTCAAAACCTTCAATGTCATAAGGATGACAAGGAAATGGTCAAGGGAGAGAAAATCCAAGAGATTAGATGAAGTTGAAACAATGCCTTAAGGGGAGGTAATGAATTAAAGTTCAAAATCTCTACTAGTTTTTACAAATGAAGTTGTTCGATTTACCTCTATAGGTGAACCCAAACTAGAATTTGGCCCTCTTGTGCAAGAACCAACCTCATCTAAAATCTAGTCAATTGCACAATTACTCATTCTAGGAGTTGGAATAAGAATAAGAAGGAAAAGGAAACCTCGATTGTGGTAGAGATAGACTTGGTGGACACTCACGAACCTATAAAGGACCCATAAATAGAGGGTTCAACTAGAGTTGTGGAAGGGGGAGACAAGAAAATATAAGTGGATACCAATGTCCCTAATTAATTGGTATTGGGAAACCCTACCAATTTTTGAACAACACAGAGTAAAGGCCCTTTAGGTGCACTCAAATGGTTTGATTTGTTGGTCAACAAGAAACCCAGTATTGTTCTAGCTACAATACTATTTGAAGAATGGTGAATAAGTATTCGAGGAGGACACCGAAAAGAAAAAGCCCAAGGTAGAACCTATGATGGAGATAGATGAAAAATTTGAGCATTGGGTCAAAAACATATATTAACCAACTATTGATAAAGACTGTGATGAAATAACTCTCCAAGAATCCAAAGTGGAGAAGGCAGATTTGGGCCTAGCGAAACGAGTAGTTGACATGAAGGTCTTTGACTGTAGTAACAAAATAATTTCCTATAGTATTTTGAAGGAATGGAAGGAAAATAGAGATTTTAAGTAATCCTTGAAGCTTATGGTAGATTACATCTATGCTTTAAAACATCCAAATTCCTTTCCTTTAAAAAGAGTCCCTTCAATTGTGGATGGAAAATCCTCTACGAACCAAAAGTTTTTGAATCAAATTAATAGGGTCAGGGTCATGTCTAGGACATTCGATGACTGGATAGATAGTGTAACTAATGATGGAGTGAGCTATGTTGTTATCCTTGCTGAAACTCACCAACATTTTGATGAAGTCATTAATGAACTAAAGTAGAACTCTCTTCCTAGGAGAAGGAGAAGAAAAAGTGGGATAGTGGAATCACATGCATAAAGGAGGTTCAATTTGTGATAGAGAAACTTGTTCTAGGCCGAGATGACAATATCTTGTATGTCTCTAGAGTCAATGTTGAATGGAGAAATGTTGTAATAAGACATGGGATGGACGAATTGGTGTAATTCCTCAAGGAACTGAACTACATTAAAGGCATAATGAGCAATAATATCAAGTGTATCAACATTAGACTAATAGAAAATAAAGGCCCAACCGAAAGGTTGAACACATAATTCAATCTTTCAAAAAAAAGAGATGATTATTATGAAGGATATTAAAGACATTTCAGTAAAAGACTTTGCAAGGATATCTCATGTGGCTTCAATGATAATTATTTGTGGGCATCACCTTGAGACACATGAAAAGAAAGTGGAGTAAATCTGTAAGGAAAACAAAAAATGAAAGAAACATATATAACATATCAAGGTGCTAAATCAAAAAGTAATAGAGTATTTTGTGACTCTTAATAAGGAATGGAAACAAGCAGGTAGCAGTGCTATTGCTCAAGGAAAGACTACTAAATTCTCTACTCCAAGTGGCAACAAGATTGCCACTCTAGGGATGCATTAGCCAATGAAGGCTAATTACATATAGTATTTAGTTAGGTTAAAATCTTTTATTTTGACAAGGAAGATAACATGAGTTAGTTTTAAAAACTGAATGAACCCTTCATGGCTATATAAGATAAAATTTGAGACTCTATGAGGGTCATACTTTGGTTTCAAAAAAGACACATTTTAAGTTACTATACTATTTTTTCCACTTCTTAAGATGTAATAGCAATAATTTGGAATCAATTGGTTTCTTATATGATATTATCATACTTCATGAATCAATGGTTTTTGAAGTGCATATGTTTAATTTCAGTTGGAATTAAACAATATGTTCTAGTGATTTGTGCTTTGCTATTAATATTTGCAACTTAAAGAGCCCTTTGTGGCTATATAAGTTAAACTTTGAGACTCAGTGAGTGTTATACTATGGTTTCAAAAAAGACACATTTTAAGTTACTATACTATTTTTTTCACTATTTAAGGCATAATAGTAAGAATTGGGAATCAATTGGTTTTTTATATCAGATTATCATAGTTCATGAATCTATGGGTTTTTGATTGCATGTATTTAATTTTAGTTGGAATTGAACTATATGTTCTAGTAATTTATGCTTTGCTATTAATATTCGCAGTGTTATTTATATTTCAATATCTTTTTGTCACCAATCAAGTGATTGTTCTTTTATAAATGATTAGTTCATTGGTTTGTTATTGATGAAATGCATTTATATATGTGATGCATTTATATGTGTGACACTCCATTTCATGTTTATGATGGAATGTTGATGCCTTTTGGTACTTCTTGGTAAAAGTACTAATTGAAACTTATTATTTTGTAATAAGATCTCATTGAAAAATCATTATAGAGGAGGTGTAACCCTTAAATATAGAGAAATTAGTTGTGGGAAAGTAACTCAATTGTTAGTGATAGATTTTCTTATGTGAATTGGGTTTAGGGTCAAGTAATTATCAATCAATTAAAAAAAGGAAAATATGTTTACTAATTGATTTTTGGTGACTCTACTAAGGACACTGGTAAATAGGCCATCGAGAAAATATTATGCAATTACATGAAATGGTTTTACCTCACAAAGATTTATTTCGTATCCTACAGCCTAACTTGGGATTTCAAGACACCTAGGAGGAAATAATACTATATTTAAACACAATTTCCTAGAAGTGCTGGAGAAGTCATTCACAATACCAACAAGTTAACTAAGTGTTAGAAGTTGAGGAAGAATTTGATGAATTATCGAGAGGAATTCCTATTGGGTTGGATGAAATTATAGTTGATATAATAGTCTAGTTACCTAGAGAAAATCCATCTATCCATGTTCAATAACCGAATCCTAGAAACAAAATCAATAATGTTAAATTTTATATATATTGTCTCATAGGTTTATCTAAGTAAGCTACCAAACATCAACACTCCATGTTAGCTAGGGAGGATAAACACAAGATAAAATATTACCTCAATGTAAAATCAAGAATGCCAAGTTTTAAGGATATCCCTTATATAGAGAGTAATGACCCCAGAATATCAAGTCACATGATTTTCATCAAGTACTAAAAAATCTCCATAGATAATGTATTCCGAATAATATTTACTATAAAAATATTCATGGTCTATATAAGGAAATTAATTCACCATGAAAGTTATAATCTTTCATGATATTCTTAGACATCATAAATTGCCCATCAAAATTGAAGGCCATGGTCTGTTTAAGGAACTTAATCCACTATAAAAGTTATAGTCTATCATGATATGCTTAGACATCATAAGATGTCCATCATAATAGAAGATTGAGTTATTGAAAGATCACCACCTTTTAATAACTTCTATAGATACAAGTGATAATCATTTGGAAGTCATCACTTTCTCATTATATATACAAGGATTAGGCCCATTAAAATCATGTAGTCACATACATGGATTTTTAGACTACCTCTGAATATCAATCTTTTTGAGCTTTTCATCAAAACTTACCTTTGACGAAGTGTCAAAATCCCTTTGAATCTAATATCAATCTTTCTTTTCCTAAAATAACATATCTAGAGAGAAAGAAAAAAATCAAGGAAAATAACTCTTATAGTATGTAGAAAAATACAAATAAGAGATTAATTATATTAGGAATATAATACTTAAAAATTGTACTAAAAAGAGAATTCTTATCTCATTTAATCGAAAGATAATCCCCTCCATATGACTTCTTCTACTAAGTCATTATTTCTAGTATAAGTCACTATTGCCAAGGATTCCCTTCTTAATTGCATGCTTGTTGATTGTAATGATATAACCACTATCCTTATGAGATTGATTATACATTTATAATCATTGACCAAATTGAGATACTTCTAAATTAGTATTCATTCCCAAATTTTTCTATATCAACAATGAATTCTATATCAAATGCTGGGCCCAATTTCTATTTATCCATGTTTGTTGTTGATCTTGTAGTTCAAAAAAGTCTTATTAATTTGATCCCAATAGCCCACGTCTATCCACATGTTTTTCCTACAATATGTGCTTGGATGTAAATCTGTATCAATCCCTTCTATCCCTAGTTAACAAATGTATGAGACTCCCTCTGAGTCTAATATAAACATGCTATTCTGAGGCACATCTTTAATTGCATGCATAGGTTATTGATATTGACTAGAATCATCTTGACTACCACCAAATTTTCTTTGCTGGCCATGCTCGACACTTTCAATAGTTTTTTATTTCTTGTCAACAGTCATTTCAAAAATCCAAATTCATACCACCAACTAAAATGTTCATCTCCATATGCATTACTATCTACAGATAATATGCAACAACTATTCCTTCTCTTGGCAAGCAAGTTAAAACTTTGTACATGGAGAGAGTTGCTGAAAAGTTCTGATAACTTGATAGACCTAAAATTGTGATGCCAACTTGTATCAATGTTTGAAAGGATAAGCCACCAATGCCTTTTGGCATTTGATCTCTATGTTCTAATGGAATGGAATGGAATTCTTTGCTTAAGATGTAAGAGCCAACTATGTTGTGCATTGCGTGGGATTGGTTAAGAGTCGACTAGAGTGCATGTTGGATCATAGTAAATGTTGATTTGGACAATGTTGCATGGATTATTATGGAAGGTTTGCAGTGGTAGAGAATGAGTGGGTTTCTCATGGATATGCATGTGTTGTGAATTGGGCTATTAGGCAGGCCAATTCTGGAGACCTCTTTCTTTGTGGGAGATCAGATGTTGAAGGAGATGAAATAAGTTAAACTTCCATTCTTTATAACTTTTCACAACCTTAAAATTAACTTTTCCAGTGCACAAGTCATCCAAGGAAAACATTGACCAGGTATTAGCCACATCAACGATCAAGTTTGGAAAATACTGTGCAAATTTTCATCTTTAATATTATTAAATACTTAATTTCTCCTAGTGTTGAATCAAATATTCTTCTATAGTTTTGTGAGGCCTCACCCCGATCCATCATAGCATAGATACTCTATTTCAATTTTGTTGCTTAGGATTGGATATCTCGACATATATTTTGATACTTGATGGATAGTAAATTTTGCTACTTATACGATGATATTTACCTTGTGATTTTCCATTATGATATGTATTAGGACTTAATTGGAATAGTCAATGAATTAATGGATATTTACTTAGTACTTTATTATTATGATAGAAAACAAAATTACGATGTGATTCAAATGCTTGATTTGATCTTGTTAGGGAAGTTTGTAATATGCAGGTTTTTGAGGTTTAATGATTAAATGCTTTATATGTAAATGATGGAGAATAGGAAGTTAATTATGGAATGTCATATGTGAATGGTAGAATAAAAAAAATATCATGTACCTTTACTTTCATATGTATTTTATATGTTACTTTTCATTGGACTACTGATGCCAAGTTTAGTGTCCAGGAAATGAACCATGAAAACATAATGGAGAAACAAGGTATAAACACATGTTAATATGACACTGCCAAGGTGAATCTTTAGAAGATTCGTAAACCTTGTTGTGATGTGTTTATTTTGTAAATGTGAGATGTATGTATGTAGTATGTATTTCATGAGTAGATTCAAAACATGCTATGTGTGATGTATAGTGAAATTTTGTGTGTGTCACTTGACACTTGTACTCGTTATGTGGAAATGACATGTTCTTTGAAGATGGATCATGTAGCCACCTTATCTGATGTTAAATTACTTAATTAAGAATTATATTTAATTGCCTTGATTTATTAAGGGAAACAAGGGTTAACCCATAAGAAATTTGAAATTGGACTTGACCTAGCAATGTGGGGGCCAAAAAGTAGCTCTAAGGTGTATTTGTGATGAAAATAAACCCTACCCATGATAATAATTTAAGTTAGGAGGCTATTAGTGACCCATAGGGTGCCTAGAAAACCTAGGAGACCCCAAAAAGAATGCATTTTATATTGAATCCGAAAACAAGAGTCATATAGGGAGGCATGGCCAAACTAGAAACCCACTTACCCACTCTCTAACTTTAGAGACATTTAGGGTTTGGAAGAGGAGGATAAGGAGCTCTACTACAACTTTCATTGCCATTGCTTGGAGCAAGGTTGGTATCCATGATCCATGGTGTATCTTCATTTCGTATAGATTTGTTATGGTATTTACTTCATTGCATTGTAGGATTGATATGATGTTCTTCATTGCATTGTAGATTTGTTATGGTGTAGATGTGGTTTGAGAAGAATCTTGTTGCATGTGTGTTGAATGTGAGAAGTTTTATGGGTATTCCTTCTTGAATCTTATTTTTTTCATGTTGATTGCTTATGTTAAATGGGTGTGAAGCATCACTCACCCTTGGGAGGGAAGATATACTTGGATGAAGGGGTTAGTCAGGCTCACCCATGTAATTGAGAAATTCTCCCATGTGTGGAGATGATTTTGATGTGTTCAATGGTGTATGGACTTCATGATTTCTTGCAATTCTTGGGAGGTACAAGGAGGTGTATGAAGAAGGGGAGACATTGTTAAGCCTTTAAAGGGCATGATACTTATGAGAAAATGTGAATATATGTGACTCATGGATTTTACATTCTCCTAATGGTGAGAGCCCACCTTCACCCTATATCTTGATTCTATGGTAGAATCTATGTGCAAACCTTAGGATGGGTCCTAGGTTGGGAGGTGAGCCTCCATGGTTCTATATTTTGTGTGAGGCCTCACCCTGACCCATCGTAGCATAGTAATACATTATTATTTTGATACTCATGACTCGAGATGTCAAGACACTACCTCATGCTTTGAACATATTATATTATTTCATGTTGTGTGATGTTTTCTTTCAGATATTTGAGTTCGTCATTTAAAGCTTTATGAACATATATGCTGATGAAGTAAGTAAATGCAGGATTAACACTTTGATTATGAAAGTGTAATGATTAAGAATATGAGTAGGACAAGAGAAACCCTGATTGATTGATAGATGTATGTTTTAATTTATGTGATTTCCTGATACGTATATACATATGTGCATGTAATTTTATGGGGCTACTAATGTGTGCAATGAGTGTGCAGGATATTTTAGCCGAGAAACTCGACGGAGGAATGAAATTGATCCCTTTATGCCATTCGTGGAAACCATGTTGTTCGTATCTTATTGTACTGTGAGATGTATGAATGTATCTTTCCGTGATCAGTAAATGTTAATGTTTCATAGCTGTGTTCTTATAGTGTCACTTGATACTCGTGAATTTCATATGCATTCCAGCATGCTAGTTAGGGTTAATTATGTAACCTTTGGACCCAAGTCGAAGTAAGTTAGTGCCATTTTTGCTAATTTGTTTTTAATCAAGTTTAGTTACCTCTAATTTAGATTAGTGCTTAATCTGCATTTTGGAGTTGTTAGATGGTCCTAAATATTCCTAGCATTTGTTTGGTCCCAAAATCAATTCCTAAGGCCTTAAAGTATGAAATCTTTATACCCAAGGGGTATGGGTATGGGATGGGGGCATTTTCCACTCCCATAGCCCCTTTTGTTGACTTTTGAGGTCACTCAAAAGGTCTATTTTTGCCTTAGTGCGAAAATTGAAAGTTGTTACCATGAGTTGAATAACCTCAACTCCACTTATAGGTTAACCTTAGGTTTGGTTGAGTTAGAAAATTTTAGATTTTTAGGTGAGTGGGGTAAGTTGTTTCCCTTTTTGGTGGTTGAGTTTGGATCTTATTTAGAGGCACTTTTTGAGTAGTTTTGGTTGTTACCCAATCTCTACTTTTAGAGAGGAGTCTTGGAAGATTGAAGGCAAGGAAGGGAAAGCTCTTCTCAATTTGTTCATTTTACCATAACCTCTTTGTGAAGGTAGGAGTTCTTCATCTCCTTTGTTCATGTTGTTTCATGCTTGGTTCATACTTATGCTATTGTGTTGTTTATTCGTATGCTTGTATGTATGTTGGGTATGCTTGGGAATGATTGAAACCATGTTTTCTTGAATGCTTTTCTTTCATGTTTTGTCTGAATTTTGAAGTTTTCTTGTATGGGTGTTTTGGCATTACTCACCCTTGGATAGGGTAGAAGTGGCCAATTTTGGGAAAGGTATTCAGTTGGATTCCAACAGTGTAGAGTCTCTTCTTAGGATGAGAAGAGGGAGAGAGGGTAGGGTGTAATGGGCCCCTACCTATCAACACAAACCACGTATGAGTTTTGGCATGCAAGAATGGAAGAACGAAAGTTCTTGAGTTATAGCCCCGATTGGGCACCTATTTTGGTGTTGTGTCTAACATCTCCTGTTGGAAAAATCCACCTTTCCCTAGTTTTGATTCAATGTTGAATCTTGTTGTGAAAACCTAGTATGGATATGAATGTCTGATTTAGTTTCTTGTTATGTTGTTTGTCACCTGGTCAGTTTTTGTTCCTTCCACGACGTCAACAATGTATTATAGAAAATGAAATGGGTCCCTTGTTAAGGGCCATAAAGGAAATTTTATCTGATTGTTAAAAATTTGGGATTGAAATCCTATGTAAATTATATTTAAAACCTTTGTTGTAATGGCAACAACGTTAGATTTTCTTCCTGGTTCTTTCTCGACGGAGCCTTTGAATCAGGTTGTAATAGAATAGTGATTGAGTAATATCGCTTCTCATAAGATGTTCATATTTTTCAGTTATATGAATGTATATAAAAAATAAGATGAAATGATGATGTTCAATTATGCAAAATTCAATTTTTATATATGTTGAGATGAAAATTATGTTATGATCATAGATTCATTTTTGTGATTATTGAAAATTAAAAATCAATCTTGCATTGTTGTTAAAATGGATCATTCAAATTCTTGGTTTAGCTAGGTTATAACAAGTCCTATTAGATTGATTAAAAAAAAAGATCCATCCCTCTTGTTAAAAAATAAAATAAAAATTTAAGTCTCAAAATGTTCCCCCCTTGGAAAACTTTATCATTAGCAATTCTAACACAATTTTTTTTTTTTTTGTCTCCAATGGGTAGAAACTCTCTATTTTTTGTATGGGCTTGGTGTTTTATTTCTCTTTGCAACAGAGAATATTCTTGGGGACCTTTTTTAAGTTTAAAATTAAAAGTCCAAAAAAAAATTTAACAGCAAGGAAAATGCATAAAGTTTGTTGAGCTAAAAATCTAATTATCCTAAATATCCTAAAGTTCACCTATAAAACTTTGTCTTAACTTCTTTTTCCCTCCACTACAAAACTTACCTAACTAACTTTTGGCATTTACTCTTTTTTATTCTCCCTCCTATGTTGGGCACAATTCTTGCTTGAAATGTCTGAACACATTTTTTAAATGGGTTTGTCGGGGGGACAGTTTGTGTTAAACCCAAGACTTTTGCATTGATGGGATATACCTTGGAACCCCCATCTTGATTTCACAACCCTCCCTTGTTGACTGCATGGCTTAGATGGGAGAGGAGCATGTTTTATGTCAGCATTTATATCATGCTAAGCAAAGACCTTTTTAACTTTTGCTCCTTACCTTTATCACCTAGGAAGTACTTTCTCTACCTTGGAAGGATTGTACCCTGCAGATGGCAGTTGTGGACAATGCTTGGGAAGCACATAGACTTAGGGAGTAGCACATGGAGGTTGGGAGGAAGATGTGATGTGGGTGTAGGATGTAGGGTAGTTATTAGGTTAGGATTGTTATTTTACTTGTTAAAGATTTGAATTAAGTTTAGATTAGTTTTAGTTTATGTGATAGTTAGTTTATATTAAATTTAGTTTAGTTTATTTTCTTTTAGTTTTGATTTAAGTTAGTTTTAGAGTTAAGTAATCTTAGTATCATTAAATAGTTTTTTTTGGTAATTTTATTAATTGCAAGTTGTGTTATTATATTAAGTTTTAAATAGGAGTTGTAATTAATTACATTTTCTTTTAAATTTAAATTAGTATTAGATTTGTTTAATATTAAGTCAGTAGTGTTAATGTCTTAATTTTCTATTTTTTAAATTCTATTCAATTTAGTTTACATTTTTTTATGGGGACTTTTCAATAAATTGGTTGGATTGTCATTTGATGTTCGGCTAAGAGGTTAATAATTGATCAATTTAAAATAACTATAATTATGTGTATGTCTAGATGTGATATTTCTTAAAATTGGTTCTCGATTAAGAAATTTCTATTTAATTAGACTCATACTCATTAAAATTGTTATCCAATAATTTTAAATATATATTGTAAAAATTATGTAATAATGAAACAAATGTCAATATCGATTTTATAATGAGAGTACAAATTTATTGATTTATTCCTACTCATGGTTATAAACCTAGGATGAATTGTAGTGAACCTTTACTTTTCTTGCGAATCAACTCTTAAACCCTAGTGAACCTTATTATTATTAAATTTTTAAAAAAAAATTGTGTGTTTTTGCCCTCATATTTTGGGCATGACATTTTGGTATCAGAGCCCATGTTTCAACACTAGGAACCTTAAACCATTGTGCTTTTGGAACATAAATCAAACATTAAATTTTGTAGGATACCTCTTGTTACTCGAAGCAACTGGTGAGGTAGAGGTCATAGGGCAAGGGGTGGTAGAGCGAGACAGGAGGATGGACCACCACCACCTCCACCACTTCCACCACCACTGAACCCAAGCTAGGACATTATAGATGCCCTTCAGACTTTGATTGGTGTAGTTCAGTAGAGGGTAGTACCTGTAGTTTAGCCTACACAATAGATTCTTGTAGTGGAAGTAGAGGGACCCAGAGGAGGCTAGCCTGGAGGCAGAGAGAGGACTAGGAGTCCCCCATCGAGACAGTTAGATGGTCAGGGTGAGCATGAGGGTGAATCAATACACCAGAGAGGACCCCCACTTGATAGACCTCCTAGGCATATAGGAGATGATATCAGGAGATTGATTCAACTCGAGCCACCATTATTTACTAGTTCCACTGAGGGGATAGTAGTAGAGGCATGGTTACAGAGCCTACAATGGTTCTTTGGATTACATCCTTATGGGAGTAATCTAAAGGCACGTCTAACAGTCCATCAGCTGAGAGGAGATGCCTCCAATTGGTGGCATTAGGAGGAGACTATATGAGGAGTGAGGATGGATACCCTCAAATGGGAGTCATTCTTGGAGAGATTTTGAGAGAGGTACTTATCATAGCACTTTAGACAAAAGCAGATAGAGGAATTTCATTCTCTATATCAGAGGGGTCTTACAGTAGCTCACTATGAGAGCAAGTTTCTCAAACTCCTTCCTTATGTGGAATACATGAAGGACAAGAAATTGCGAGTGCATCGCTTTATCATGGGTTTGAATTTCTCACTTTAGGGTCCAATTCGTATGGCCTTCCCTACTACCTTTAGATAGGTAGTCGTGATAGCACTAGTTGCTGAGGATACTCGAGGTAGATAAGAGTCACGAGATTGGTCTTAGAACTGAAACTCCACCCAACAGAAACCCCCTTGGAAAGGGAATCAAAACTATATAGCAGGGTCCTCTAAGGGCCAACAGACTCAGCAGCAGAAACCACAGCAGTAGCAGTAGCAAAAACCTTCTCAGGGTTATCAAGGCTCCAAGCCCAAGCAGTGGAAGTCACAGGGTCCCAAGTAGGATTAGAAAGTACAAGCCCCATAGTCATAGTCAGTGAAGACTCAGTAGTCTTCTAGGGGTGGATATAGTAGATCTAGTAGGTCAGGAGGTCCATAGCAGTCTAGATCACAGGGTACACAATCTTATACTTGAGGACCATGCTACACTTGTGGTGGCATGGGTCATATTGCTAGAGATTGTTTGCAGGGATAGGCATCTGGTGGACAGAGAGGGACTTTTTCAGAGCCGATAGTTGGTGACATGGGCAGATCCCATAGAGTTTTTGCAGTAGTTGACAACCACCAGGCTGATCATCAGGCCATAGTTATTGAGGCTACAAGTATTATACAGGGCCATATGGTTGCAGTTTTATTTGATTTTGGAGCTACTGACTCATTTATATCACCATATGTGGTGGAGCATTGCAGGCTAGTGGTAGTTAGATAGTTGGGAGGTAGAGTTAGCCTTAGGAGCCAGAGTGTCAGTTAGTTCCATGGTGCAGAATTGTCAGATGCAGATTGGAGACATGTCCATGATGTCTGATCTACGCATTACCCCTCTAGGTTCTTATGATGTGGTCATTGGCATGGATTGGCTTTATGCCCACAGCAGCAAGATGGATTGTCGACAGAAGAGGGTGGAATGTGTGGATGATGATGGTATCTCTAGGGAGATCTTTGGAGTGAAGAGACCTGTATCCCTTCATATGATTTCTACTATGCAGCTTAAACGGTGCATGCGAAAGGGTTGTCAATTTTTTGCTATCACCATTAGTGACAGAGAGGAAGATTTAGAAGGGGAGCCATCCCTCAATGATTTTTCAATCCTACAAGATTTTACAGATGTGTTTCCTTCAAAGCTCCTTGTTATGCCTCCACCTAGAGCAGTGGACTTTCATATAGATCTTGTGCCAGGAGCCGAGCCAATTTCGAGAGCACCATATAGGATGACTACTCATGAGCTCAGTGAACTAAAGGTGCAGTTGGGGTAACTCTTAGAGAAGGGGCATATTCAACCTAGTGTGTCACCTTGGGGTGCACCGGTGATCTTCGTCAAGAAGGACGAGTCACTTAAGTTGTGTATTGATTATAGACAATTGAACAAAGTGACCATCAAGAACCGATACCCTCTTCCAAGAATCAATGATCTCTTTGACTAGTTGCAGGGTGCTCAAGTATTTTCAAAGATTGATCTAAATTTAGGTTATCATCAGTTGAGGATTGTGGATAGTGATATCCCTAAGACTAGTTTTCATGCTAGGTATGGTCACTACGAGTTCACCATAGTACCATTTGGCCTTATGAATGCTCTAGCTATATTCATGAGCCTCATGAATGGAGTATTCCCTACCTTTTTGGATAAGTTTGTGCTTGTTTTCCTTGATAACATTTTGGTTTATTCTCATGATGAGAAAGAGCATGAAGAGCACCTGAGGTAGGTATTGCAAAAGTTGAGAGAGAATTAGTTGTTTGGCAGCTTGTTGAAGTGTGCATTCTACAGACCTGAGATACATTATTTGGTTCATGTCATATCAGGTGATGGTTTCTTAGTAGACCCATGAAAGATTAGGGCCATCATGGATTGGCCAACACCCACCAGTGTCACTGAAGTGAGGAGCTTTATGGGTCTAGCAAGATATTACTGATGTTTCATTATAGGATTCTCTAGATTGGCACACCCAATCACATCTCTTTAGAAAAAGGGGAAGAAGTACGAGTGGACATAGAAGTGTGATAGAGCTTTTCAAGAGGTCAAGAGAGCTCTCATGAGTGCACTGATTCTTGCAGTACCAGATCTCTCTGCAGATTTTGTGGTGTGCACCAATGCATCTTTAGATGGTATAGGGGAAGTCCTCATGCAAGATGGATGACCTATTTCCTTTGATTCTAGGAAGTTAAAGACTCATGAACTCAACTATCCTACTCATGACCTAGAACTTGCGGTAGTGGTTCATCCCTTGGTGAGGTGGTGACACTTCCTTCTAGGTCATAGATTTGAGCTTCATTCTGACCACCAGAGCTTGCAATACATATTTTCTTAGCCAAACCTTAATGCTAGGAAAAGAAGGTGGATGGAGTTTCTTTGTGAGTACGATTTTGATGTTCATTACATCAAGGGAAAGGAGAATGTGGTTGCAAATGCCTTAAGTAGAAGGTGCCATGAGCTTTCATCTATGACTACTTGCACTGACTTAAGAGAGCAGATCTTACAACACTTACCAGCTAATGAGCTTTATGTAGAAGTGAGTCAGATAGTGCATTCTCAAAGACCCTTGGAAGGGAAGTATTCAGAGTATTCCTTAGAGCTCGATGGACTTTTTCATCATAGAGGGCGTATGTATGTACCTTCCATTGAGGGTTTGCATGAGTTCATTGTACTTGAGGCTCACAGAGCACCTTATGCAGTGTACCCCAGTGTTAAGAAGCTACATGAAGATCTAAGATAGTTGTATCATTTGCCTGGCATGAGAGTGTAGATTGCTAGCACAGTTGCGAGATGCCTTGAGTGTCAGAGGGTGAAGGCAAAGCACCGTCATCCTGGTGAGCTTCTTTAGCTGCATGAGATTGAAGAGTGGAAGTGAGATGCTATATCTATGGATTTTATTGTTGGTCTCCCCATGTCATCTCACCACCATGATGCCATTTTGGTGATAGTTGACACGTTGACCAAGGTTGCCCATTTCTCACCTATGCATACTACATACACAACATGAGACATAGCCCAAGTGTTCTTGTGAGACATTGTCAAACTTCATGGTGTTCTCCGTAAGATCATCTTTGATAGAAACTCATTGTTCACTTCTTCATTCTAGAGAGAGTTGTAGGAAGCTTTGAGCACTAGGCTCAATTTTAGTACAACATACCATCCTCAGATCGATGGTTAGACTAAGCTAGTGAATTAGGTTTTGGAGGACATGCTACAT